>CAEFZP010003218.1:0-470083 GCA_903064625.1 Mallotus villosus
GAAACTCATAAAGAGTATACTTTGGCATATAGACGTTTACATGTAGGCCATAAGTCTAATATAAAATAGGATGTGAAGGAACACAGGACACCTTTTGGGTGTAAACATGGGGGACATTTGTTTTAAACTATATCAATGCAAGCTGTAACACTTAAATGTGTGTATATCATAAACCTTCATGAACACAATTTTAAGTATGCTTTTTGACTGATCTTTGTTCTCTGGCCATATCGACACTCAACTAATTACATGCGCTTTTAGACTATGTTCTCACGGGTATCTGGGAGTTTTCAGAAATAAAATTGGTGATTGGACGGCGAAGATATTAAGGCAGGAATCATGGGAAATGTTTTCCCATAGGCCTATTTGAATGGTATTGTTACGCCTTCCGATGGCTCGGAGTGGAAGGACGCAACATAGGGCTACAGGTAAAGCCAGAGAGGGTGCAGTCACACAAACCAGATACACGATATAAAGGAATTAATGTTTATTTGTTTTACATAGCAACACCGAGATCAAAGAGGTCAGTGGCACCAAAGAAAATAACAAACAAAACCCGCCCACCCCTTAGACAGGTGCTAAGCACCTACAAAAGACAGTGGGTGGTGCTCACTGCTAACCTGGGAACGTAACAAAGGTACTGCTACGTGGGTGTGAAATGTAGACCCCGGGGTATCTTACCTATCCTCGTTTGTCCCGGTGCGCTCAACAAAATAAACAGAGACAAAAGAAACTGAAGACAAGACACAAGCAGGCCTCTAAACCAAAGTAAATGCTAAAGACAAAACGCTAAACAGACATAAACCAGTCGAGGAAAACAAAGTGCAAATGTACTAGAGCTCTGCCACAGCTCACAACAAAAACCAATCCTCTCCAACACATAGAAAACAAAGGGCCTTTAAAGGGAACCGGTTGATGGGAGATCTGGAACAGGTGTGGCATGGAATTGATGACCGATTGGACCCAGGTGTGCACATCTGATGATCTGATGATGACGCGGGAGAACGGGCCAGTAGGAGGAGACAGAACACAAAACAACAACACAAAACATGCAGGGCATACACAACGTACACTGAGGGTACGTAACACTCCCCCCCATAAAGAGTCATCCCATGGCTGACGACACCTCAAAGATACATCATACAACCAACAACATGGTCATTACAGACACCCCCCAGTAACCACCTACCAGCAAGTGTCACACACGAGAAAGAGCGTCCGCAAACACATTCTCTGTGCCCTTCTTGTGGCGGATCACCAGGCTGTAATTTTGCACAACCAGAGACCAACGCATCAGTCTCTGATTGTGGTTGTGCATACGGTGCAGGAACACCAGCGGATTGTGGTCCGTATAGACCACCACAGGCTCCGCACTAGACCCAACGTAGACCTCGAAGAACTGTAGAGAGAGCAGCAAAGCCAAGGTCTCCTGCTCTATCGTTGAGTAGCGCGACTGGCAGCGGTTAAACTTCTTGGAAAAGAAGCCTACAGGGTGAACCAAACCCTCAGAATCCATCTGAGTTAAAACCGCGCCGGCACCGATGCAGCTGGCATCGACCTCAAGTGAAAACGGCTTTCTAAAATCAGGAGCACCAAGTACCGGAGCGTTTGACAGGAGGGCTTTACAGCTTTCAAAGGCAGTTTGACACCGATCCGACCACACAAACTGCACCAGGGGACTGATCAAGTCAGTCAGTGGGGCTACAACAGCAGAGAAGTTCCTGCAGAACCCTCGGTAGTAGCCTGTCATACCAAGAAACCTGCGCAACTCTCGCCGAGTGGTCGGCGCTGGGAAAGATGTTATGGCTGCGACCTTGGCCTCCAAGGGACGCACCTTGCCTCCTCCCACCTGTTTACCCAAATAAGTTACCGTCGCCTTCCCAAACTCACATTTCGCCAAGTTCAGGGTCAGGGACGCGTCAGCCAGTCGCTGAAACACGGTCTTTAGCGAGTCCACATGAGCACCCCACTCTGTCGAGTGTACCACCACATCATCCAGATACGCAGTACAGTTAGGCACACCACTAAATACAATGTTCACCAACCGCTGGAAAGTGGCCGGAGCATTCCTCATCCCGAAAGCCATCACTGAATACTGTAGAAAACAGTCAGGAGTCACAAAAGCACTGATCAAAGAAGCACGAGGTGAAAGGGGAACTTGCCAGTAACCTTTCAATAGATCCAATTTTGTGACATAACAAGCTGACCCTATCGTATCAACACAATCATCCACACGGGGCATAGGAAACGAGTCAGGTACAGTGACATGGTTTACCTTCCGATAATCCGTGCAGAACCTGACAGTACCGTCAGGCTTCGGAACCAACAAGCACGGAGAGCTCCATGGACTGGAGCTGGGCTGTGCTAAATCATGGTCCAGTAGGTATTCAACCTCTTTTCTCATCAGAGATCTCTTAACTGAGTTCACTCTGTATGGGTGCTGCTTAATGGGCCTGGACTCACCCACGTCTATGTCGTGCTCTAGCACCGTTGTACGGGTAGGCACATCTCCAAACAGACAGGAGAACTCAGACATAAGGCGGAGTAGGTCAGCTTCCTGCTCCGTGCTCAGATGAGGCATTAAGGACGGAAGTCTCAACAACATCTCTGAGTTGGACAGCCGAGGAGTCTGTTGCTGGGCATTCCGCATACTCAGGCCATCCTCATCACACACCGTGAGAGGAGTAGTGGAGCTCACAGCTACCGACGCTACAGCAGTGGCCACAGGAGGCTCACCGCATGTCTCAGTATGGGCATCACCTCTAGGGTGGTAGGACTTCAGCATGTTGATATGACACACTCTGGTTTTCCGTCTCCTATCTGGAGTTCGGATCACATAGTCCGTGTCGCTCAACCTCCTGTCAACGGTGTACGGCCCTGTAAAACGAGCACTCATGGAACTCCCAGGGATTGGTAGTAACACCAACACCAGACCACCTGGCTGCAGAGACCGTGGGAGTGCTTTCCTGTCGTACTGCCGCTTCATACCCTGTTGTGCAATACCAAGGTTCTCTTTAGCGATACTGCAAGCCTCGTGCAGTCGTTCCCTAAAACGACTTACATAGGTCAGCACGTTTCGCTGAGTGGGCGGACTCTCGCCTGTTAGCTGGTCCCTAAAAACTCCCAAAGGGCCCCTCACAGTGTGACCAAACACCAGCTCTGCTGGACTAAAACCCAGGGACTCTTGCACTACGCCCCTCACTGCAAACAGAGCCAGGGGAACGCCATCATCCCATTCCCTACCGCTCTTCATGACATACTTGCGGAGCACTGTTTTAAAGGTCTGATGCCACCTTTCGAGTGCTCCCTGCGACTCCGGGTGATAAGCACTAGAGATCCGGTGTGTTATGGACAGTGATGTTAGTACCTGTTTGAAAATACCAGAGAGAAAGTTGGTACCTTGATCGGTTTGCACAGTCTTAGGGAGGCCAAAAGTAGAAAAGAACTTGATCAGGGCCCTTACTACTGACTGGGCTGTTATGCTCCTAAGAGGGATCGCTTCAGGGTACCGGGTAGCAAGACACATTATTGTCAGAAGGAACTGGTTACCGGATTTTGACTTTGGCAGGGGACCAACACAATCGACCAACACGTGTTCGAACGGTTCCCCTACTGCCGGGATTGGGTGAAGAGGGGCAGGCTTGATGACCTGATTAGGCTTCCCCGTGACCTGACATACATGACACGTGCGGCAAAACCTAGACACGTCTTGTTTCAGACCTGACCAGAAGAACTGCCTCAACACTCTGTCATACGTCTTGGTGATACCAAGATGACCGGACCAGTGGTGGTCATGAGCCAGCGACAGAACGGACTGTCGGTACCGTGTAGGCACAACTAGCTGAACAACATCACCCCACTCATTATCATAAGCAGCATGTGGTCTCCACCGCCGCATCAGGAGACCATGCTCCATAAAATAATCCGCTGCTGTGTTTTTAGCTCCCTCCGGAGCAAGAGCAGCAGCAAAACACTTGGCTAGAGTGCCGTCTTCCTTCTGGGCCTCGATAAGACTCTCACGGCCCATAGGTAACCTGATTGCCTCTGGGGTGGGAGTATCGCACTCGGCCCCAACCTTAAGCTGGACACTCGGCTTAACAGTAACCTGAGGAAACACTGGTGGTGACACAGGTTGGTCAGACAACTCAGTCGCGAACAGGGTGTCTGATAGGTCAACTGCTTCGTTCAGACTACGTGCTTGAGCACGGGTGACTGCACACACAGGAAATACTTCAGGGAAGTCCTGTGCCAACACATCAGGCTGCAGAATCTCAGGTCGCTCTAGGACCTCTAAAACTGGCATTACTTTGCCACCAGCAATGTCGTTTCCTAACAGAAACGTAACACCCCTAACGGGCAAAGACGGGCGCACGCCCACTTTGAACACTCCAGTCACCAAGCCACAGGTCAGATGTACCTGATGGAGCGGTACTGATACAAAGCCCATTTCGATGCCTTGCACCAGCACACAAGAGCCGCTTAAGGTGTCTGTACAGAAGGGTAACACGTCAGACAATATAAAAGACTGGGCTGCTCCAGTATCCCTAAGTATGCGCACAGGGCACTGGTTCAATGCATCCGCACTGAGGGAAACCAACCCGTCCAAAATAAACGGAGCATAACAGGGTTCCAATGTGTCCCCCTCCATCTCCGGGGTTAGAAGCGACACTGGACCCACCAACTTCCGTACTAGACCAACCTCTTTTGGTCGTTTATTTGGCTGTGACAGCTGCTTGCGTCTTAACATAAAGCAGTCAGCCTTAAGGTGTCCCGTTTGGTGACAGTAGTAGCACTCACGTTCCTCGGTGGAGCGGAGAGGCAACGGGCGTGGCGGACTGGACTGCACTCCGGCCTGGGCAGAAGGCGTAAAAACCCTACTCTCATGCCGGGGAGGTCCAAAAGACTGCTTGTGCGTTAACACAAACTCATCAGCCAGCACAGCAGCTTGAGCTATTGTTCCCACTTTCTGCTCATTCAGGTAAGTCACCAACCGATCAGGCAGGCTGTTCTTGAACTCTTCGAGGAGAATCAGCTCTGACAGAGATTCAAAGTCAGTTGCCTTACTTGCCTTGCACCACCGAGTAAACAGGGACTCTTTCTCGCGTGCAAACTCCATAAAGGTCCTACCGGATGCTTTCTTAAAAGTCCGGAACTTCTGTCTGTACGCCTCAGGCACTAGTTCGTAGGCGCGAAGCACTGCTGCCTTGATTGCTTCATATGACAAACAGTCCTCCAAAGAGAGAGCAGATAAAACCTCCTGGGCTTTACCCGTTAGTCTACACTGGAGCAGTATAGCCCAAACCTCTTTTGGCCATCTCAGGGAGGTAGCAACCCGTTCAAAAGCACTGAAGTACGAATCTACTTCTGCCTCACGAAACTGGGGAACTAACCCTACGTTCCTGCCTACGTCGAAACCCCCCCCAGCTGCGGAGGGACCCACCCCTGTGTACCGAGCAGGACCAAGGGCTGCAACAGCCTCTAGGTCTAGGCGTTTTAGCCTTACCTCTCTTTCTATTTCCATTTCCAACTCCATTTTTCTAATAGCCAACTTGTGTCTATACTCAGCATCTCTCTCTTTCTCCTGTGCCTCAAACTGCAAACGTGCCAAGCGTAGCCTAAGGCGGGCATCATCGCCGGCATCATCACCGGATGCCGCAGACAACCGGGGCCCAACGCGAAGAGGCTTAAGCTCCGAATCTAAAGGAAACGCCCCAGCCTCAACCAGCACTTCCCCAACTGCCCCTTCCTCTTTGCTGCCCAGCACCCCGTTGTCCACCAACAGGCGCACCACAACCTCCTTTAGTTCAGCCTTTAATAAACTAGACGAAGCCTCCACGGCAAAGTGTGCCGCAATAGCATACAAATCATCTTTCAGGCAGGCGTCAAGCCGCTCCACAGAAGGATCCCCAAGAAAAACCTCAACATCAAAAGTGCTCATGGTGAAGCCAAGAAAACCCCCAACCAACTTATTTGACGTGTGCACTGCACACCAACGCTAACAAAACCTGTAGCACAAGGATCAAGGATCCCGGACGAGCCCCCACTTTATGTTACGCCTTCCGATGGCTCGGAGTGGAAGGACGCAACATAGGGCTACAGGTAAAGCCAGAGAGGGTGCAGTCACACAAACCAGATACACGATATAAAGGAATTAATGTTTATTTGTTTTACATAGCAACACCGAGATCAAAGAGGTCAGTGGCACCAAAGAAAATAACAAACAAAACCCGCCCACCCCTTAGACAGGTGCTAAGCACCTACAAAAGACAGTGGGTGGTGCTCACTGCTAACCTGGGAACGTAACAAAGGTACTGCTACGTGGGTGTGAAATGTAGACCCCGGGGTATCTTACCTATCCTCGTTTGTCCCGGTGCGCTCAACAAAATAAACAGAGACAAAAGAAACTGAAGACAAGACACAAGCAGGCCTCTAAACCAAAGTAAATGCTAAAGACAAAACGCTAAACAGACATAAACCAGTCGAGGAAAACAAAGTGCAAATGTACTAGAGCTCTGCCACAGCTCACAACAAAAACCAATCCTCTCCAACACATAGAAAACAAAGGGCCTTTAAAGGGAACCGGTTGATGGGAGATCTGGAACAGGTGTGGCATGGAATTGATGACCGATTGGACCCAGGTGTGCACATCTGATGATCTGATGATGACGCGGGAGAACGGGCCAGTAGGAGGAGACAGAACACAAAACAACAACACAAAACATGCAGGGCATACACAACGTACACTAAGGGTACGTAACACTCACAGAGAGAGACACCGACTAATGGAGCCCTAACCACACTTGAAATACTTGCGCATTCACGGCCGCACCATTAAGGCCGTGGGCGCGTTTGCCTTTTAAGGACGTGCGCTGCTCGCTTTGGGCCCAATGTGCTTAGATCAATGTGTCAGGATGGCCGAGCGGTCTAAGGCGCTGTGTTCAGGTCGCAGTCTCTTCTAGAGGCGTGGGTTCGAATCCCACTTCTGACATCCCAAGGGTCTCCCCGTGGGTACATGGGGCGTATTTGATCCTTTGCATTTAAGAGTGGTGGCGGAACCTTTTGGTTGCCGTTGTCAGTCAACGTGCGTCGAGATACCAAGCGAGCTGAAGAAATGGCAAAAGGTGAGGTAAAAACGTTGCAGACTGCTCATGTGGTGCTTTGATAAGGCCCCTCTCGAGCCAGCGTGCATTGGCGTTTTCAATTGTCTTTTTGTCATGAGGTGCTTTGATGTGGCCTGGCGGCCGTCGGAGGGAGGGTAGAGAGGGAGGGTGGGGGGAGAGAGTAGGAAGGGAGGGTGGAGGGAGAGAGTAGGTAGGGAGGGTGGGGGGGAGTGAGTAGGGAGGGAGGGAGGGGGGAGTGAGTAGGGAAGGAGGGTGGGGGGAGGAGAGAGTAGGGAGGGGGGGGTGGGGGAAAGAGGAGGGAGAGTAGGGAGGGAGGGTGGGGGGAGGAGGAGAGGTAGGTAGGGAGGGTGAGTGAGTAGGGAGGGAGGGAGGGGGGAGTGAGTAGGGAAGGGAGGGTGGGGGGAGAGAGGAGGGAGGAGGGGGGAGTGTGGGGGGAAAGAGGAGGGAGAGTAGGGAGGGAGGGTGGGGGGGAGAGAGAGTAGGGAGGGTGCGGGGGAGAGAGTAAGGAGGGAGGGTGGGGTGGGTGGGCGGAGGAGAGAGTAGGGAGGGAGGGGTGGGGTGGGGGAAGAGAGTAGGGAGGGCGGGAGGGTAGAGAGGGCGGATGGAGGGAGGTAGAGAGTAGGGAGGGAGGGTGGGGGGGAGAGAGTAGGGAGAGAGGGTAGAGAGAGGGAGGGTGGAGGGAGAGTAGAGAGGGAGGATGGGGGGAAAAGAGTAGGGAGGGTTGGGGGAGAGAGTAGGGAGGGAGGGTGGGGGGGAGAGAGAGAGTAGGGAGAGAGGGTGGGGGGAGGGAGAGAGTAGGGAGGGAGGGTGGGGGGGAGAGAGAGTAGGAAGGGAGGGTGGGGGGGAGAGAGTAGGGAGGGAGGGTGGGGGGGAGAGAGTAAGGAGGGAGGGTGGGTGGGGGGGGAGGAGAGAGTAGGGAGGGAGGGTGGGTGGGGGGAAGAGAGTAGGGAGGGAGGGTGGGGGGAGAGTAGGGAGGGAGGGTGGGGGGGAGAGAGAGAGAGTAGGGAGGGAGGGTGGGGGGAGAGAGGAGGGAGAGTAGGGAGGAAGGGTGGTTGAGAGAGTAGGCAGGGAGGATGGGGAGGGTGGGGAGGGCGGGGGTAGAGAGTAGGGAGGGAGGATGGGGAGGGTGGGGAGGGCGGGGGTAGAGAGTAGGGAGGGAGGGAGAGAACCCTCCTCTCTCTGCCCTGTCTCTGATCACCTGCCCTGCCAGAACCTTCCTCTCTCTGCCCTGTCTCTGATCACCTGCCCTGCCAGAACCCTCCTCTCTCTGCCCTGTCTCTGATCACCTGCCCTGCCAGAACCCTCCTCTCTCTGTCCTGTCTCTGATCACCTGCCCTGCCAGAACCCTCCTCTCTCTGCCCTGTCTCTGATCACCTGCCCTGCCAGAACCCTCTTCTCTCTGCCCTGTCTCTGATCAGGGGCTTTCTCATGCTCAGGATACTCTTGCACAGGGCAAATGAAACATTCATCACTGCACAGAGGAAAAAAGGGGAACAGGTTTACACTAGATGTTGTATTGAATGCAGGTTTATGTCATCATGGGTTGTCATAGGCTAGCCATCTCTTTGACCCACAATCAAAAGCAGTTAGCACTAGTTCCCCAGTCTATAGAGCACCAAAGCACTCTAAATAGGATATATACATTTGATGTGTTCATTTAAACCCTTGATTACACATGTGCAGTGCTGTTGTCAAAGGTCCTAGCCTGTCTCCTTCCCTGGCCACTGTTAACACAGTACACAGTACATCCTCTTCCTGTGAATCAACACAGGTGGGAGGTCCTTAAGCACTGACTGTTTAGACAGTGTTGCTATCACACGTTAGCCTATGATCACATTTACAGACACACTAGACACCTCTTAGTGCTCCACGGCCCACCGTCATTATGCTGCTTGCTAAAGCTGCTCATGCCTGCATGGCCAGAAGTTAGTTCTTTGTAGTATGCGACTTGGAAATGTCTGAGACACTAGTGTAGGTCAAAGGTCACCATGTTACCATTTCTATGAACCATCTAAAGACTAAACAAACGCTATCTAGCACCATGCATGCTGCGTCTTCTGTCTGTGTTGATGTCACCCCCTGATGTTCCTTGTGAGGGTAAAACCTCCCATATTGTGATACTATTTAACTGCCCTTCATTCCTGTATTCATGGTCCAGTCCTCTGAGATGCTCAGCTTGAGTGTATCAGACAACTGCACCTAACAGATCTGGAATAAATGTTTGATTTTGTCTTTCATTTGTACTTGGTAATTGACTTCATTGACTTTCACAGCAAGTGGGTGAGATAAGAGACTTCTTCAGTACTCATAGCTGCACTTTCCCCCTGAGGTTCAGCCTCCTGGGGCCAGATGTATGAAGGGACACATGAACATGGGTGCAGAATCTGCGTACCTTCTGTGCATCTTAGAACCCATGCGTAGGACTACGCCATGTTTTAAGATGTGATACGGCAACACCGAGGGACCAAAAGGCCAAGAGAAAGTGCATGCATCACAAATGACAGTTTTACTTGGTCTTCAATGGGAGTAAATTGTATAGGTTATCTAAATGATCCAATTTGTCTTGTTTTAGCCTATTTAGCTGAAAGAAAATGTGTGAATTTGGCCCGGAAAAAAAGTTAGTTGTTAAGATAGGGCACAATGATTTGATTAATTATTTTAGTTAAATCTTTGAATTTTTTTACTCCATCAATGTTTACATGACTGCTAGTTATTGGGTGTGCCACGATGACGTGGCCATCCTTTGTTATCTCACATATATATTTATTATTCTTTTTGCCCCCCTAAGGCTCGGTCAATATTTGGACTACATAGAAAACGACAATGTCAAAAGTTTCGTCTTGGTCCCGATTGACATGGCATTACTTTTGTTTACGTTCCATTGCACAGTTTAGGAGGATACAACGTTTTTGTGGCATAAAGTTGATTTTGTCGGCAAAGGGTAGACTACTCAGTTATAATAGCCTACGTCACAGCGTCGGCACATGTTAGCAACGACGCATTAGATACGACGTGCATAGAAGACTGTTGGTATCGTGCCGCCCCCCTAGCATCTGTCAATATTTTGATTACTTAGAAAACGTCATGTCAAAAGTTGGTAGCCATTGAGTTGCTTGTCTTTTTATTTACCTGGCTAACTTGCTAGGCACAGTCACTGACGCTACTAACGTCACGAAACACGCGTGACTACCTCTAGCAGAACATTAGTTTAGCAGCTTGTTAACTTCTGGGAGATAGCTAGGCTATAGCTTTAACGCTACTGCAAGGCAGCTGCAGAAACGCCACAAGCAAAGAGGCCAGGGTGATAACTATTTACTCATTTTACTTTGTGATATGAAACACAATTGTGAAGTGTAATGTACAATATAAGCTGATATTATTGAGGAACTACATCTACTTTCGGAAACGGTAGTCTACTATTTCACTGAAGCATTAGCATCATGACATTAGCCTATGTTGCCCGGGCAACACATACTACAGCGGTCTATGATGCATCTGTTTTCAATTGTTAAAATAAACATTACTCACAAATACATTTTCGTTGTACGATTTATTATGACATTAGATTATTGGTGAAATAATCATTACCTGTGATTTCAAACCAGCACTGCAACGCTGTAGCCTACGCGAGACATTGTGTAGCTAACAAAAACATCCACAGCTGTTTACAGTAGGAAGTCAAACGGCGACAGAACATGTTCGGCATTCCCTTAAATCAAAAGTATTTCAATAGGTGAAACTGTTTGACTACTAACCCGAACTTCATTGACACAGCCTAAACTTGTCAATCTGTTCATGAAAGCAATATTTAATTTCAGCCTAAACCGTACAACGGAACGTTCAACCAACGATCGCCACCAAGACGAACACTGTAGTAGGCTATACAATTTACCGGGACAGCTTCTCCACAAAGGGCTATATCGCATTTTGCATTGTTACTGACACTGATCGCTATTGAGCTTTTTATGCATGAGAGATTTCCCACTAAATAAATGTCAAGCTTATTTACGTTTTTGGGGGCATGTCATAAATTAGCAGACATAGAGCTAGCCTACTGTTTGAATCGCGATTCCATCTGAAATATTTCCAGTGATAACGTTGTTACAGTAGGTTCTTTCCAAGGGTGTTCTTAATTAATTATTATGCAATAGACTGTGAGTAGGCTAAATGCTTGAACATATCACTAGAAGGGAAAAACTTAAAGGGACGGACAAGCAGGCACACCCTCACAATTTCCCCAGAAATTGTATGCTAGCTGCTAGTAAAGTTGATCTTTTTCACAGTTTTTTGTTGTTTCCTCAAGAATCATTAATTGTTCACAATGGGTTAAATGTTTACTGAGAAACCTGACAAAATGTTGGCGTTTCAACAGCCATGTCAGGTCAAATATGGGAGTTGACGGTGTGTGTGGAACCTGAGCTTGTTCACATGTCACAATCACAAGTTAAGTGGTGTCTATGAAGACTAACGTGTGATATGTGTCACGTATGCAGTGTTCATAAATCTGAGAAAAACTTCTCTGAGAAAGAGTTCTCATACTTTTATGGATGAATTTACAGAGTTTGATACACTTGATCTCTGTCCTGCCTTACAATCTCCTGCAACTCAGTCTCCTTCCCCCTTTAGAGAGAAAGAAGGCAGGGTTGTAGCTCAGTGGTTAGAGCAACTGACTGAAGCTCAAGAGGTAGCAGATTCAAATCTCCCCCTGTACTGTGTGTTGATTTGGATATATATCAGTATGAACTAACATAAACCCCCTAGAAACCGACCCCTGCACAAAGACATATAACACACTATTAACCCCTACTAGAACTCTCATGCAACACTGGAGTGAGAGACAGAGAGAGGCAGGTGTGTGTGTGGTGTAATGTTATGTGGTCTGTGTGTGTTCATTATGCAGAGAGATGGAGAGAGTAATGGACAGAGAGACAGAGGGAGAGAGAGAGGCAGTATTATGAGAGCTGGTGTGTTTGAGACGGATGAGTAGATTAAATAAGTCAGAAAGTCAGGAAGGGAGGGACTGTCAGAGCTGCTGGTAGAGGTGTTCATACTGGGGAAACATCACCAAGTCTAACTCTGCAATATCAACATTGGATTAGATTCTATTGTTTAACACATTATCACTTTCAACAATCTTAACTCGAGACATAATGAACAGTGTAATCTTATCTAAAGCAGCTTTACTGCCTTCTCTGAAAATGCTCTCTGTCATCACATGTTCTGTAATAACACCCAGTCACATAGATCATCATCATCATCTTTATTGGCAGACTCATGGTCCATATACAACACACACAATAAATATAGACATAACACAAGAATATAAAAAAAGGAGACATCACAACAGAGATTTGTATCAGAGCTTCCATAAGGAAGACTGGTATCGCACACAACTACATGCAGGATTCACCAGCATCTGCACAAGACTGTTCTTGCAATCGTTTAGGCGGAGAATAAATCTGTACACTATGTGTCTCAAGAGAGCTTCAAAGGTGTAAACATTAATACTGCAGAACAATTGACTGGCACTAGTAGATCTGGGCTTTTTCAACAGGATCCTCATAGCATCGTTATAGGCCACTCGAAGTTTCTGTAAACTTGCTCTCTTGTACTTACACCACAATGAAGCGGTATACAAGGGAGTACAATAGGTTTTAAACAGTTTGATTTTAACAACATCAGAGCACATATGAAATTTTCTAGCCAGAGTATTTGCTTGGGCATAAAGCATGCGACGCTGGCGATAGATATCATCATCATCCCTCAGCTGATCTGTGATAAAATGCCCCAGATATTTGGTTTTACAACTTGCATTTAACTTCTGGCCAGACAAATAAAAATCAGGAAAGCACAAATGTTTATCCTCTGTAGTACGACATATTAAAACAGCACTCTTTTTTGGGTTAAAATTTACATCGTATTGTAAACCATAATCAGAGCATACATTTAGCAGTTGTTGAAATCCAGCACTGCTGGGAGACAATATAGCTAAATCATCAGCATACATAAAATGATTAATCAGCATTTTGCCAACAACACACCCAGTTGTCCTCATGTTCAGTTGAACAGACAACTCATCCATATAGAGATTAAATCTGTACTGTAGACAATGATTAACAGGAATGACTAAGGATCTGTACTGTACCTTTGTACTCAAAATCACCTTCAGTACCATGAAAAACTAACTACTGACGAGCAAATATTACCATTAAACACATTAAAATCCTTCACTCTCTACTAGATACAGTTATTCATGTGAGTGTCCAACCAAATGTTCCAACGGTTCAGCTGTGTCTCTTGACCACACCCTGGTCCTCCATTCAGGAGGATTGTAGGTCTGAGCGTTCAACTAGAATCATCCTCACTTCCTACCTGACCTGAACATGATCCCTGGAGGGACTTACCTCTGCTTTCTCCTGGTCTGAATTCACAAACACAACGTCAAGTCAAGCAGGCATTGTCCTTCGTGCTGAAGAAGAAATCTGTTGATGCTGTTTGTGCTGCCTCATCAAAAGGAGTGTCTCTAGAACATAGTTACAGGTTCAGTACAAAGGGTCAAAGTCTGTGTCACGCGCCTGGCTGTGACACTGGATTTCTTTATTGGGTGTGCTCACGCCTTCGGCAAGCACAACCTTTGTTATCTCACGTATATATTCTTATTCTTATTCTTTTTTTCCCACCCCTAAGCCTCGGTCAATATTTGGACTACATAGAAAATGTTGGTGTCAAATGTTTCGTCTTAGTAGCGATTGAGTTGCTTGTATTTTTATTTAGGGGAGGATACAACGGCAAAAAGTGTATTTTGAAGGAGGGCAATGTTATGACGATATGACTATTGTGAAGACTGGTGGTGGATACAAAAATATGCCCCCCAAAACGTCCACAAGTTTGACATTAGCGCCGGAAATGAGAATGTTTCTTTTGACATAAAGTTTAGCTGTGGCATCGAAGACAGTACACACCATAGATATACATATATATACGACGCGGTCTCACTCAATTTCTTTATCTTAAGATATGCCGATTACGAAGACAGCCAGCGGGTCAGCATATTTTTGTGATTTGTCTCAAACTTGGAATTTGAGTGAGACCGCATCTTGTTTTGACGTTAGCCTCATAGTCAGACTCGGTCGCCCACTGGCAGTGTGTAGTGTCCTCATTTCCGGCGCTTTCAAACAATCAGCAGCCAGCTTGCCTCTAGCAAACTTCTTTTGAATTAGCCATTTCCCCCTAAATTAATGTCAAACTGATTACGTTTTGGGGGGCATATTTTCAGTTAGACGGTACTGTTTGAATCGCGATTCCATCTGAAATATTGCCAGTGACAACGTTGTTACAGTAGCTTGTTTCAAAGGGTGTTCTTAATGAATTATGCAATATGAGTTGGCTAAATGCTTGAAAATATCACTAGATGGCTCTGTCAATGAATGTATTCTATAGCGTCCGTCAATATGTATCCTCTCTTTAAATATATAATATGAATATGAGTGATTTCTGATGTCTTAACCCTTGTGTTAGCTTCGGGTCATTGTGACCCTTCAGTCATTGGACCCCCCCACGTGTTGTGACAACTGTGCCTCATACAAAAATAAAGTGAAGGATTTTCTTTTAACTGTTGCGCTGTCTCACACCCCTCTCAGCGCAAATGTTCAAAGAAAGTGCTTTTTATTTGTTTTTGTATTGGGTAAAATTGTTGCAGCAGAATGATGGGTCATTGTGACCGAAGGCAGCACAAGGGTTAAGCGTTTGAATAAAACACAGTTTGTTTCGGACTGTAGCACGACACCGTCAGCTGTGAGCTGAGTGAGGAGAGTGAGGAGAGTGAGGAGAGTGAGGGGGGTGGGGAGAGTGAGGAGAGTGAGGGGGGGTGGGGAGAGTGAGGAGAGTGAGGGGGGTGAGGAGAGTGAGGAGAGTGAGGGGGGTGGGGGGAGAGTGAGGAGAGTGAGGGGGGGTGGGGGAGAGTGAGGAGAGTGAGGAGAGTGAGGGGGTGGGGAGAGTGAGGAGAGTGAGGGGGGTGGGGAGAGTGAGGGGGGTGGGGGAGAGTGAGGAGAGTGAGGGGGGGTGAGGAGAGTGAGGAGAGTGAGGGGGGTGGGGAGAGTGAGGAGAGTGAGGAGAGTGAGGGGGGTGAGGAGAGTGAGGAGAGTGAGGAGAGTGAGGGGGGGGTGGGGGAGAGTGAGGAGAGTGAGGGGGGTGGGGGAGAGTGAGGAGAGTGAGGGGGGTGAGGGAGGAGAGTGAGGGAGAGTGAGGAGAGTGAGGAGAGTGAGGGGGGTGGGGAGAGTGAGGAGAGTGGGGAGAGTGAGGAGACTGAGGGGGGTGGGGGGAGAGTGAGGAGAGTGAGGGGGGTGAGGAGAGTGAGGAGAGTGAGGGGGGTGGGGGAGTGGGGAGAGTGAGGAGAGTGAGGGGGGTGGGGGAG
This sequence comes from Mallotus villosus, assembly GCA_903064625.1. Taxonomy (NCBI): domain Eukaryota; kingdom Metazoa; phylum Chordata; class Actinopteri; order Osmeriformes; family Salangidae; genus Mallotus; species Mallotus villosus. The sequence continues at coordinate 15,535 of CAEFZP010003218.1, forward strand.
AGTGAGGAGAGTGAGGAGAGTGAGGGGGGTGGGGGAGAGAGAGTGAGGAGAGTGAGGAGAGTGAGGAGAGTGAGGAGAGTGAGGAGAGTGAGGGGGGTGAGGAGAGTGAGGAGAGTGAGGGGGGTGGGGAGAGTAAGGAGAGTGAGGAGAGTGAGGGGGGGGTGGGGAGAGTGAGGAGAGTAGAGGGGGGGGTGAGGAGAGTGAGGAGAGTGAGGGGGGTGGGGGAGAGTGAGGGGGGAGGGGAGAGTGAGGAGAGTGAGGGGGGTGGGGAGAGTGAGGAAAGTGAGGGGGGAGAGGAGAGTGAGGAGAGGGAGGAGAGTGAGGGGGGTGGGGAGAGTGAGGGGGGGTGGGGGAGAGTGAGGAGAGTGAGAGAGTGAGGAGAGTGAGGGGGGGTGAGGAGAGTGATGAGAGTGAGAGAGTGAGGGGGGTGAGGAGAGTGAGGAGAGTGAGGAGAGTGAGGAGAGTGAGGGGGATGGGGGAGAGTGAGGAGAGTGGGGGAGAGTGAGGAGAGTGAGGGGGGTGGGGAGAGTGAGGAGAGTGAGGGGGGGTGAGGGGGTGGGGAGAGTGAGGAGAGTGTGGAGAGTGAGGGGGGTGAGGAGAGTGAGGAGAGTAAGGGGGGTGGGGGAGAGTGAGGACAGTGAGGAGAGTGAGGGGGGGTGAGGAGAGTGAGGAGAGTGAGGGGGGTGAGGAGAGTGAGGAGAGTAAGGGGGGTGGGGAGAGTGAGGACAGTGAGGAGAGTGAGGGGGGTGAGGAGAGTGAGGAGAGTGAGGGGGGTGAGGAGAGTGAGGAGAGTGAGGAGAGTGAGGGGGATGGGGGAGAGTGAGGAGAGTGGGGAGAGTGAGGAGAGTGAGGGGGGGTGGGGAGAGTGAGGAGAGTGAGGGGGGTGAGGGGGGTGGGGGAGAGTGAGGAGAGTGTGGAGAGTGAGGGGGGGTGAGGAGAGTGAGGAGAGTAAGGGGGGTGGGGAGAGTGAGGACAGTGAGGAGAGTGAGGGGGGTGAGGAGAGTGAGGAGAGTGAGGGGGGTGGGGAGAGTGAGGAGAGTGAGGAGAGTGAGGGGGGTGGGGAGAGTGAGGAGAGTGAGGGGGGTGGGGAGAGTGAGGAGAAGGGGCTGCAGAGCTGGTGCTCGGGTCAAGTTGAGGTGACTGTCCTGGATGGGGGTGCGCTGGCCTTGTCACAGGGAAAGATCCCGGTTGCGGCTGGTTTCCCTCCAGGATGCGGGTGAAGATGCTCCTCGGCTGCTGTGCTCTTGGACGTTTCTGCCCGTTGGACGAGGGTCTCTTCTGCCCCGGAGTCGTGTTGGTGAGAGTGTGGACCTGCTACTGCCGATGGTTGCTGTGCTGCCTGGCCAGAGACTGACAGCTCGCCGCAGCTGGAGACCACGCGATCGTGTCAGATGTTTACGGCCAGCTCCTTCACAATCAGCTGTTGAGGATGCCGGTCTGCAATCATCATCACTCCAGTTTGCCTTGCTCAATGCTCGTTCCATCGTTAACAACACTTTTATTTTAAACAAGCTATTTATCAGTGAGAATATGGATTTTATGTTCCTTACGGAAAGGTGGCAAAGGGAAAATGAGTTTGTTCACTAAGACGAGCTCTGTCCTGCTGACTGTTCTGTTACTGGGACGTCCCGTATGGCACGCCGTGGTGGTGGGCTTCCTGTTTTGCATTGTGACAGATTCTCCTGTAGAGCCATAAACTCTCTTCCTCTTTTGAAATCACAGTTGCTCAAAGTTGTTTCTATTAATTTATCGTCCTCCTGGCCCGGCAGGCATCTTTCTTATTGATTTCACTTTTTATCGTCTATCATCAAACTGGAGAAGGTCTTAATTATTGGGGACATTAACCTTCATATTGATGATTCTACATGTCAACTCAGCTGCTGATCTCCTTTCTATCACAGACTCTTTTCATTTTACTCAGCGTGTTACTGGACTTGCTCACATTAAGGGTCAAACCCTGGACCTGGTCTTCTCTCTGTGTCTAGATGTAATAAATACACGTGTGGAAGATATTCATGTGACTGATCATAATTGTGTGTTCTTTGACATGAACTTTCCTCTAGATCCCCCTGAGAATTAGGGCTCAAAGACGGATTATTAATCACGATGCCGCTGAGAGGTTCTCTGCCTTGTTCGAGCCACGTTCACTGATGGGTTGTAGTGATGCTGATGTGTTTATCCAGTCTTTTAACAGTCAGTGTGTAGCCATTTTAGACAAAGTAGCACCAGCTAAAACAAGCATAGTCTCCCATTAAAAAAAACCCTGTCCTTGGATTGATAAAGCAATCCAGAGTTTTAGGAGAAACTGTAGGAAAGTTGAACGTCTGGAGATACATAGCAAGCAGTAAAGAAACAGGTGAAGGACACTGTGCTGCTACAGAACATCCTGACAGAGAGAAAAAGAACATGCTGGAAGATACATAGCAAGCAGAAGCACCAAACACAAGTGGAAGAGGAGTGAAGGTCCATCAGCACTCATAAACATGCCGTATTCTTATATAGTGTGGGCTTTGATCCAGACTAGATGAATGCTGTCTTACTTGGTGTCATTAGACAGTCTGATATAGTGTGGGCTTTGATCCAGAGTAGATGAATGCTGTCTTACTTGGTGTCATTAGATAGTCTGATATAGTGTGGGCTTTGATCCAGACTAAATGAATGCTGTCTTACTTGGTGTCATTAGACAGTCTGATATAGTGTGGGCTTTGATCCAGACTAGATGAATGCTGTCTTACTTGGTGTCATTAGACAGTCTGATATAGTGTGGGCTTTGATCCAGACTAGATGAATGCTGTCTTACTTGGTGTCATTAGACAGTCTGATATAGTGTGGGCTTTGATCCAGACTAGATGAATGCTGTCTTACTTGGTGTCATTAGACAGTCTGATATAGTGTGGGCTTTGATCCAGAGTAGATGAATGCTGTCTTACTTGGTGTCATTAGACAGTCTGATATAGTGTGGGCTTTGATCCAGACTAGATGTGGGAGGGATGGGTGATAATGCCTGGTACATGGGGTTCAAGCAATCAATGACGGTTGGAATACCAGAGTTTTACAGAGAGGTGTTAAAGGCGTGGAGGAGGTTTCTACCAAAGGTGGAATATGAATGTGAGGAGTTAAAGGTGTTTGTGAATCTACCCTTGTTTTTAAATGAGAAATTCAAGCAAAATATGAAAACATTGTATGAACCCACATTTTTTGCAGGGGGAGTAAGGCAAGTCAAAGACATCATATATGAGGTGGTCCCAGGCTTCCTCAGGGAGGGATGTATCTATGATGCAGTATGTGAGATGGATGGGATGGAGAACAGAGGGAAGGTTACTGAAATGTATGACAGAATCAAGGCAAGCATACCTGTAGAATGGTCCACACTCTTGGGAAAAGAATGTGTGGTGAAAAGAGATGGATGTATGCCGGTGATGTATGTAAGGGAGGGAGAAGAGAGGTGCTCGATGAACAGTATGAGTGTGAAAAAAGTGTATGGGTGGCTCATTATGGATGTTTTTAAAGAGCCAGCAGCAGTGAAGGTGTGGAACAGGGTGTATGGGTGGCTCATTATGGGTGTTTTTAAAGAGCCAGCAGCAGTGAAGGTGTGGAACAGGGTGTTTGGGTGGCTCATTATGGATGTTTTTAAAGAGCCAGCAGCAGTGAAGGTGTGGAACAGGGTGTTTGGGTGGCTCATTATGGATGTTTTTAAAGAGCCAGCAGCAGTGAAGGTGTGGAACAGGGTGTTTGGGTGGCTCATTATGGATGTTTTTAAAGAGCCAGCAGCAGTGAAGGTGTGGAACAGGGTGTTTGGGTGGCTCATTATGGGTGTTTTTAAAGAGCCAGCAGCAGTGAAGGTGTGGAACAGGGTGTATGGGTGGCTCATTATGGGTGTTTTTAAAGAGCCAGCAGCAGTGAAGGTGTGGAACAGTGTGTTTGGGTGGCTCATTATGGATGTTTTTAAAGAGCCAGCAGCAGTGAAGGTGTGGAACAGGGTGTTTGGGTGGCTCATTATGGATGTTTTTAAAGAGCCAGCAGCAGTGAAGGTGTGGAACAGGGTGTTTGGGTGGCTCATTATGGATGTTTTTAAAGAGCCAGCAGCAGTGAAGGTGTGGAACAGGGTGTATGGGTGGCTCATTATGGATGTTTTTAAAGAGCCAGCGGCAGTGAAGGTGTGGAACAGGGTGTTTGGGTGGCTCATTATGGATGTTTTTAAAGAGCCAGCGGCAGTAAAGGTGTGGAACAGGGTGTTTGCAGAGTTGGAGGTGAGGAAGATCTGGTCAAATTTAAATGTTAAATATAACACTATTGAGTGCAAAAATAATGACTTTCTGATAAGAAACAACAGAATATACACAAACGTGGTGCTACATGCGATTAATAATGAGGTGAATATAATGTGTGATGTGTGTAATGGTGGTCATGAGAGCTTTTTACATAATTTTTGGGATTGTGTTGAGTTGGTTGATTTCTTTGTTTTCATCAAGGCCTTGGTGGTGGAGAACTGGAGTTGGGAGTTGGACTTGGAGGACGGGTGGAGGCCTTTGTTTTTGTTTGGGGTGTTTGCTAAGAGCAAGAAAGTCAATTTGTGTTTAATTAACTTTGTTTTAAGTCACGCCAGATACGCTGTTGTGCTACGACGGAACTTTGCCCACTTTGAGGGGCGCAAGGTCAAGATTGAGCCCTTGTTTAAGTCGCTGATGAAGAGAAGCATTGGACTTCTTTGGACCTATGGTGGAGTGGACTTAAAAACATTCTTTGTGCATGGGAATACCTTGATTTCTGAAGGAGAAGGGGGCAACATGGTGTTCAATTGGTGACGAAGGAGTTGATTTTGTAAATATTGTTCTGTTGGGAAGTGGTGGTGGATTTTGTGATATGAATGTCAGTGTGTATTGTAAACTTGTGAATTGAAAAAACACTAATAAAAATATTTTAAATAAATAAATAAAAAGGCAACGCCCGATCCCGACCGATCTCGGAAGCTAAGCAGGGTTGGGCCTGGTTAGTACTTGGATGGGAGACCGCCTGGGAATACCAGGTGCTGTATGCTCTTTTACTCACTAAGAAAGAGAAATCTTGCAATATCAACAAGTAGTACCTTCATGAAAGATGAAGCTGTTTTTCATTTTGCTGAGAAAGAGAGAGAGAGAGAAAGAGACCACCTTGGATTGAAAAATACAAAATCTGGAGTTTCAAATACCATAAGTAGGCTATGGTTGTCACAAGATGGCGCCGACGATGGCTGCCTCGGTGGGTCGGTGCGCTGTGTTTTGTCTTGTTTTGTCTGTTAATTCAGTGTTCTGCCAAAATATCCGGGGTTCTCTAACAAGAGAAACATTGCTAAACTTTAGGTCTACAACTCCTGCGGATTTATTTCCCACTTTTCTGCTTCCAGCGGCAGAATTAGTGGGAATTATAGTCAAGGCCACCCTCGGCTTTGTGCTAGCAGCGAAGCGTCGTAGAAGAGGTAAACGTGCCGGAGCCCTGGTGCGTCTCCGCAGGCGCGGAACACGCACAGCGTTACCGGGGATATTTCTCTCCAACGTGCGTTCGCTGAGCAACAAACTGGACGAACTTCAGCTACTGGGGTGGAAAAACAGAGACTTTCATTCATCTTCCGTTCTGTGCTTCACGGAGACATGGCTGAGTGAACTGATCCCGGACTCTGCGCTACAGCTAGCAGGTTTCAAACTGCTGAGAGCGGATCGTGACTCCCTGCTCTCTGGCAAAACGAAAGGCGGTGGTATCTGTTTTTTTATTAACAGTGGCTGGTGTGAAGATGTGACAGTGATCCTGCAGCACTGTTCTCCTGATCTGGAATCATTTTTTATAAACTGTAAACCTTTTTACTCGCCACGTGAGTTTGCTTCATTCATACTGGTCGGCGTTTACATGCCGCCTCAGGCTAGCGCCAATGAGGCTCAACGTGTGCTCGCTAGCCAGATATTGTGTGTGGAGCATGAAAATCCGGATTCCTTGGTTATTGTGCTAGGCGACTTTAACAAAGGCAATCTCACTCAAGAACTCCCCAAGTACAGACAATTCATCAAATGTCCTACCAGAGAAGGGAACACTTTGGATCACTGCTACTCTACAATCAGTAAAGCATACCATGCGGTCCCCCGTGCAGCACTGGGTCACTCAGACCACGTCATGGTCCACCTGATTCCTGCATACAGGCAGAAGCTAAAGCGCTGTAAGCCTGTTGTGAGGACATCGAAACAGTGGACCAGTGAGGCTATGGAGGATCTGCGGGCGTGCTTGGACTGCACTGACTGGGATATGTTCATGACTGCCTCCAATAGTTTGGATGAGCTCACAGAGGCTGTGACGTCATACATCAGCTTCTGTGAGGACTGCTGTATACCAACACGCACCAGGGTGAGCTACAACAACGACAAACCCTGGTTTACAGCTAAACTCAGAAGGCTGAGGCTGGACAAAGAGGACGCTTTTAGGAGTGGGAACAAGGACAGATTCAAGGAGTCGAAGAACAGGTTTAGCAAGGCTGTGAGGGAGGCTAAACGACTGTACTCGGAGAGGCTGAAGCGTCAGTTCTCTGCTAACGACTCTGCTTCTGTCTGGAGAGGGCTCAGGCAGATCACCAACTACAAGCCCAGAGCCCCCCACCCCACTAACGACTCACGCCTGGCCAACGACCTGAACGAGTTCTACTGTCGCTTTGAAAGACAATTGGAATCCCCTGAACTATCCCTTCCCTCCCCCCCCCCTTCCCACCAACTCTGTGACGTCACTCTCCATTCAGGAAGGTGAAGTAAACAGACTTTTCAAGAGGCAGAACCCACGCAAAGCAGCTGGGCCGGACGCTGTCTCCCCTGCCACCCTTAAGAACTGTGCTGACCAGCTGTCTCCGGTGTTCACCTACATCTTTAACACCTCCCTGGAGACATGCCATGTGCCAGCCTGTCTCAAGGCCTCCACCATCATCCCTGTGCCCAAAAAGCCCAGGCCAACTGGACATAATGACTACAGACCTGTCGCCCTGACCTCTGTGGTAATGAAGTCTTTTGAGCGCCTAGTGCTGGCACACCTCAAATCAATCACAGACCCCCTTCTGGACCCCATGCAGTTTGCCTACAGAGCCAACAGGTCTGTGGACGATGCAGTTAACATGGCCCTCCACTTCACCCTACAGCACCTGGACTCCCCAGCATCCTACGCCAGGATCCTGTTTGTGGACTTCAGCTCTGCCTTCAACACCATCATCCCCGCCCTGCTTCAGGACAAGCTCTCCCAGCTGAACGTGCCTGATTCCACCTGCTGGTGGATCACAGACTTCCTGTCTGACAGGAAGCAGTGCGTTAAGCTGGGAACACAAGTCTCTGACTCCCGGTCCATCAGCACCGGATCTCCTCAGGGCTGCGTCCTTTCTCCTCTGCTCTTCTCCCTGTACACGAACAGTTGCACCTCCAGTCATCCATCCGTCAAACTCCTGAAGTTTGCGGACGACACCACCCTTATTGGGCTCATCTCTGGTGGAGACGAGTCTGATTATAGGTGGGAAGCGGCCAACCTGGTGACCTGGTGCAGCCAGAACAACCTAGAGCTCAATGCTCTTAAGACAGTGGAGATGGTTGTGGACTTCAGGAAGAATACAGCCCCACTCACCCCCATCACCCTGGGTGACTCCCCAGTCAACACTGTGGAGTCCTTCCGCTTCCTGGGCACTATCCTCTCCCAGGACCTCAAGTGGGAACTGAACATCAGCTCCCTCACAAAGAAAGCACAACAGAGGATGTACTTCCTGCGGCAGCTGAAGAAATTCAACCTGCCAAAGACAATGATGGTGCACTTCTACACAGCCATCATTGAGTCCATCCTCACCTCCTCCATCACCATCTGGTACGCTGCTGCCACTGCCAAGGACAAGAGCAGACTGCAGCGTATCATCCGCACTGCGGAGAAGGTGATTGGCTGCAATCTGCCTACCCTCGAGGACCTAAACACCTCGAGGACCCTCAGGCGAGCGAGGAAGATTGTGGCCGACTCCTCCCACCCTGGACACTCCCTGTTTCAGTCACTCCCCTCCGGCAGAAGGCTGCGGTCCATCAGGACCAACACCTCTCGACACAAAAACAGTTTCTTCCCTTCTGCTGTTGGCCTCTTCAACAAGGCCAAGGGTTCACACTGACTTATTGACTTTACTTTAATGACTCTAATATTCTGCACTACATTACTGCATCTTGTACATTTGTATTTTTTGTCATATTTGTATTTTTTGTATTTTTATATTGTAAATTAGGCAACTTATATTTTATTGTATATTTTATTTTAAATATAATTCCACTTTAGTATAGATAGTATAGTTATATAGTATAGATATTTAGTATAGACAGTCCACATATTTAAATTTAAGGATACTATATGTTTATTGTATGCACCTTCCTGCCAAAGCAAATTCCTTGACTGTGCAAACTTTCATGGCCAATAAATCCCCTTTCTGATTCTGATATTTCGTACGGCCAAACCAGCATGGCAACGCCCGATCTCGTCCGATCTCGGAAGCTTTACAAACATTTTATTGTGAACTGGTTATGGTTAGTTTCGGGAAATTAGATAAACTTACCAGGGATTCCTCTGCTGAGAGGGCAAACGTGGCAACAAGTGTAGCTGGTGTCTTGTGGTGTGTGACTGTAACAAATATGGAGCCTGATTGCCTCTGTCTGTCAAGCCAGTTCTTCACCTGCACCAAACAAGGAAATGACTTATATTAGTAAGATTATCAAAATACTAATACGATCAAATTTGCTGAAAGTGAAAACAGTAAGAACAGTATTACTCACAGTCAAGTGCCGTACGATGGATGGCTGTTGTAGGTGTATCAACATCACAACTGCCTCAAAATAAAACACCAGCAAGCTGCAGTCGCTTTGAGCCAAGTATGTGCCTTCACCTTTGTTGACCTTTGAGACAATTGTTAAGAAATCCATCTTGGCTGCCCTCAGCCGAGCCAAGCAGTCATGTGGACCTCTCCCAGTACACTGCTCACTCTCACTCGTCTCAGACACTTCAACTTCAGGTGGCTGTCTGGCTGTGCTGGCAGAAGGCCTTCCGGTGACATCAGTCACAACCATGTTGCGAGACTGAAGCTCCTCTATCAGCCGACTGCATGGGTCAGGATCATTTGTAATTCTCTCAACTAGGTCATAGCTGAACAAATACCACTCTTTAGAATCTCCTGAGCATTCATCTTTGCCTGCTTGACCACTGCAGGAATTGAGTCAGTTGAACTCTTCATACAGACTTGGTGTAGATGAGCAGAGAGCTTATCCTGGGATTTCTTGCAGTGAGGACACAAAAGCCACTGGATATCTCGTCGAGCCATGATTCTATTCTTCAGAAGGTCAAGGTCTATACTTGAGCAGAAGAAATGGCAAGTGAAGGGAACTCAAATGTTTGGTCATTTGTAGGCCCCTACATGTTCCAAATTAACACCCATTAACAACCCATTTGGGGCTTCTATTGTTTGCCGCTTCAAGGGGCGGGCCCAATGACACTTGGCTGATGAGATCAGCTACAGAATGTCACATATCTAAGCTAAATAGACATATCCTATAAGGTTTCCATTATACAGTCTCAGTTCTGGTAGAAAGGTGTTTATGAAAGTCTTACGAGTAAGTAGACGTTCGAATCATCATTTTAAGATAAACAGAACATGATAAACTCATAAATTGGGATCAAAACGTCTTAACAGTGCTGAATTCTACATCCTGTATCATACAGTAGCAAATGTGGTGTCAATATGTTCAGGCCAGTGCCATCAATAACCACAGAGGGGATTCAGACTTTCATATGTACAATGTAATTGAGTTAAAGTTAAACTAAAGTTTTGTCAGTCTGCTGAGTCCAGAAAGGTGTGAAATATGCTAAATCTGATTGGGAGTGACACTAGGAGTGATTGGTATATGCTAAAAGGGTCATTTGGGGTTCATGGGTCACAGGAATAACTAGACAGGAAAGGGAGAGGTCATTTCAGTTGCTCATAGAGATCCTTTTGTGAAGACTGCTGTTCTGTACTGGAAGCCAGAAGTATCTTTTTATGATGGGAGACCAACCTAAGAAGCCTATTGACCGCCGATATCTCTACTGTCTGCAATGCCACAAGCCACAGAACAAGTTGCCTGTACACCTGGCCAGGGTTTGTATGAAAAACAGCACACCACAAGAACGAGCAACTGAGGTCGAACGGGCCAAGGAAGACACCAAGAAATGGAGTTTGACCAGAAATTGGGATTACATTCAGATCTGCGAGTTGCTGCCCCACACAGAATGTCGTTCTGCATTGGTGGATGAGCTTCTACAGAGAGGTTGTTTTATCAGCAACATACCACCAAAGCCCATTGAAGTAAACCGTGCAGAGTTGCCTGGCACATCTGAATCCGCCACCACCACATCTATTCACACCCATGCTTCACCACAAGATGTTCCCACCCCTGCTCCACCACAAGATGTTCCCACCGCTGCTGCACCACAAGATGAGGATTCCAGCAGCTCTTGGTCCAGCAGGGATGAGGGGACAGCGGACCCTTCTTGGCAAAGGTATGTAAGGTACACACAGTATCACAGAAAAGTAAATATCTACAATGTTTTTGTCATTCATAAATTAATTCTCCTCCTCCTTCAAACAGAGATCCTCCAGCAGTCACCAGCAGCGTCAGGGTGAAAATGCAATCAGCTGGTCTGTATGAGAGGTTTCCTGAAGATGCCGCACTCATTACAGACTTCAAAAAGTACCTTAGGGACTCTCTCAAAGTCTCCAACAGTCAACAGGAGGTGAGATATCTTACACATCATCCAGTCAATTTCAACATTGTTGTATCCATATGTCGACTTTCTTTGAATGATGTTAATGCTAAAGGGTCTGGTTAACATGTATTTCTCATCATTCCTCTTAAAGATTGACAACGTGGCACGCTTCCTGCGCTATTTGCAGCCTACAGGTGGGGAAGTTGGACTGGACTTTCTCCAAAAAAGCACTGAGACCAGAGAGTATCTGATTCGTTTGCAACAGACAGAAATGAGCGCTTCTACCATACTGAACTACATCAAGAACATGATACGGTTCGTCGACTTCCTGAAGACAAAGCTGGACATGGAAAAGGATGTGCCGAACCTCCACAGCATGTGCCAGAAATACAAAGAGTTTCTTCAAACACTCAGGAAGCCAGTATCCAAACTTCATTCAAAAGCAGTTGCCAACACAAAGTAAGTAGTATATCTGTATTGCCCTATTACCGCTAATGTTGTTCCTGTTTACTATAATCCTCATTGCAGTGTTTAATAAACATGTCTCTCTTTTTCTTTATAATCTAGATACGACTGATTTACCCATGGAATGCGCACTGTTGCAGAATGCCAGGAGATTTTGAGGGTTGCAAAGAAGGACTTCCTGAACACATTCCAGAAGTTCATGGATGATTCCGACGTCCCCGACACTGACCAGACAACATACCGCTATTACTGTGAAGCGGTTATGGTGTTTCGTCACTTTCAGCGCCCTGGCGCTGTGGAAGGCATGACTGTAAGTGCTTCTATCTTAACAGTTTGAAGGAGATTGACCCCATGATATGATGTTATGGTCATGTGGAAATGCATACATTAAAATATGTTTATGTTTTCCAGGTGAGGGATTGGGAGCAGAGAAAGCACGTCAGTGGCAGGGCTGTGATTGGTATTTCCCAACACAAAACTGCAACCCAACAGGTTGTCACATTTGCCTTGACACAGGAAGAAGAAGCTGTAAGTCCTTTAGCAGATGTGTTTCCTATTGACGTTTTAACATTAAGCAAATGATATATTACTTACAATGGTTTGCGGTCAAGTTATTGTCTTCCTTGTTCCCACAGTGGTTACAGACATACCTTGACCTGATTCGTCCAGGATATTCAAGGGGTGACTGTGACACGTTTTTCCTTACATATAAGGGCAAAGGAGTTACCACTGTCACAAATGACCTAACTCGACTCCATGAAAGGTATGTCACTTCCTACATTCATGTGCTGATGAGTAATGTTCATTGAATGTTGTTCAAATGTTCATTTCTTGTATTTCACCCTTTTCACTGTGCATTATCAGACACAATCATATCACAAATTAATGTTTCACAACAAATCTTCTTACAGCTACAAAGTCCAACCTTCGACTAGTATGCAAGTCAGAAGAGCAGCTGAGACACAGTTGGCTGAGACACAGTTGGCATCAATGTGTACGGAGAGCCAGAAGGAGGATGTGGCACTGTGGCATTACTTGGCCCACACCAGTTCTGTGGCTAACCAGCATTATCGAATGCGACAGCCCCATGTTGTAGCAGCCACAGCTGCGATAATGGAAGCCCACACCGAGTAAGCATCTTTATTTCACACAAAATAGCAGGTCAATTAAATCTGATAGTTGTTTACCAAGTTGTCCTTATTTTTTATTATTTTAACCCTCATCTTTGTTCATCTTAAAGCATTACAGTGACAACAGGGGGCAGCCCCCCACTACCCAAGGATGTCCAGGCACCCGAGGCTTCCAGCATGGACTTCTTGGCCTTCCTCTCCAAATTCCCTGTTTCCATCGAAGGCCAGCCACCCAGCAAAAGAAAGAGGGTCTCAGAAGGGTTCCCGGATGACCGTTCCTTCTACGACAGGTGGCGAGCCTTCACTGCCTTTTCAATGTAGGAGGTGAAAAGCATGCCATCCTCTTCAGGGCAGTTAAGGACATTCCCACCAACGCTGAACTTTCTTTTGACCACGGTACTGAGAGGAAGTCCTTCCGAGGACATGGCCTGGCCCTGGGGGGTATTCCAGGTAGCGGGTTTAACAAACTCTGAGATTAACCCTGAACTCGGAGTTGAGTTACTCTGAAATGGGAAACTCCGAGAATTCAGTTCCAGAAAAGCTGATATGAATTAGTTAACTCAACTCGAGGGAAGGCCAACTCAGAGTTAAGCGCGGGCATGAGAACTATTGAAAGCCAACATCAATGGAGCTCCGATACTAGGATCCACCATGCCACCCGGCGACAAAAAACGTTGTCATACGTCACCAAACTTCAGATTCAAGTTTTATTTCGTGTTTATGGTCGAGTACATTTTCCGGAAAAAAGCAACACGGCTGTAGCAGCGTATGCAAGTGGCGTGGGAGACAATTGCTGCCGAGCATACATTTGAATATAATAGCCAGTCCATACATTGAACATTTAACCCAACTGTCCGTTAATGTTACAGGAGAAAAAGTGGTGGCCTTAATAAAATAGCAGGTTCAATGTTTTATTAAATATAAAAACATACTACGCAGGTAATGCATAGTTGATTGTAGCCTCGACGTCACCTTGGTTTTAATCATATTCGACATGATACTAATTCAATATCAATTGGTGCCTATTTCAAGCAGTTTCCCCCAACAGAATGCTTTTCATCAGAAGATGATTATGACGAAAAGACATTGACTGCTGCCGTAGAAATGGATGCAGAGAATTATGTGGTAGCTGGTAGTTCTCTCCCCATGTAGCCTACTATTATTTACATTGTATAAAAACGATTTGCACATTCTAATCCTGTTGAACAGAGCATGGATGCTACAGTCAGATGTTCATTTAATGGCAGGTGTATTTTGCATGTGGAACTGTGAAATGTAGCTAATGTAATCTCATGTAGCCTATTCCTATATAGTTACAAATAAATGAGTTGTACAAACTGTACCTCATGAAGAAAGTGCCAAAAACTGACCAAGAGATGGTGTAGACCTACTTAGGGTAGACGAATAAAGACTAATCTCGAAAAATATTTACTGGAACTCCAGTTACGGGAGGATGCATGGTCACAGGTGATGTTAATTGTAGGAACAATAACCTATATGAATATTAATTGTTGAATTTGCTGAATTTCTATTTTGACCAAGAGATGGTGTACTTAGGGCAGAAGAATAAAGGCTGACCTTGTAAGGCTATCAACCTGCCCCCACCTCTCATATGATAAACTATGGAGTTACTGGATGGAGTCTCAACTTGATGGCTCTCACATCTCATTGTGTAATTTACTATAGCATTGTCATGTTGATAAGAAAGTGTCAAGATTGTGGTGTGATTGTAGTTGTTCTTGGGTATTCAAAGGAATTGTGAAGCATTTTTCTGTGGATGATTGATCTCCTGAGACCTTCTCCTCAGCTCTGGCTTTGTATCTCTGGTTTACTACAATAGGCCTAGTCATGGTAGAGTAGGCCTAGTTAACCTTCATTGATTTCATTCATTTGCAATATGATTACATGATTATATTATTTCACCTTAATTTGACCATTCTTGCTTTGATTTAACCCAAAGAGTCAAATAACTGCAATTGGTAGGCTATTGGCATTATTTGGTTAATGTTAATACTGTTCAGTTTCCCATCTTCCTTCAAACCAAGGCTACTTGTTAGATTTATATTTGTAGACAATAAAGAAGACCAAATCCTACAATTTCAATGATTTGTCTTTATTTCAGTGCCAAAAAATTTTGGGTCAATTCTGTGTGCACGTCCACGGCATATAACACTAGCGATTAAGACCCAAGGGCTGAGAATGTTGCTCAAATAAACTACAGATCGTGACGGGAAACGGTAACGTTAACTTAGGCATTCATCAGGGAATTAATGCACATCAAATCGCAGTCTTAAAATCGTCTCCTGGCGTATAACTAAGCTAATTTAATTTTGTTTGAGATCGCTCGGCTGAACCAGGAAACGATATTCCATGTCTTCCAACGCTATCAAACTCAGAAAGTGGGAGGGTATAGGTAAAACTCAGAGTATGGCATGGAACTAACCACCTAGCGAGCAGGTTAGTTTCACAGCGTAAGTTACCATGGCAACTTACCAAAAGGTTTCGTTACCTCTCTTTCTGGAACGGAAACCTCGGAGTTTGCCTGTTTTCAAGGTTAAACAACTCAGAGTTTTCACAAAACCGGCTACCTGATGTGGCTGGATTTGTAGAAAGATACAAGGCTGGTTCTTACTGGGGCCTAACGAATCTTTTAAACAATTTTAAATGGCCTCAGCTTGATTATGTGAGTAGCTGAAATTCATTTGGTCCAGTGAACTTCAGTTCATGTTATACATGAACTTGATTTGTGGCAAGGTCACACACAAACACACACAGAGAGTTATGCCAGAACACACCTATCCACATGCAAATAGGCCTCTGTTTAAAACATTCTCTTCACAAACGGTGGTTTGAATTCCACTCCATTTTTAAACAGCTTGGCATAGACTGAATTATGTCTGTAAACATATGTCTATGATGGCCTCATGAAATTCATTTAACCTATATTGTTAACTTAACTTGACTCTCATGCAGGGTAAAGGCCTATATATACTTTTGCGTTTTTCGAAAAAGACACATTGACAAACAAAAATACATTTTCTGTAACTGTGTGGCTAGATGACAGGAGTGTGTGGTATGCCAGAGAACAAAGGACTGGCCCTGCCAGGCTTACAGTTTAATACACATGCAAATAGGCCTCTGTTTACAACCTTTGCTGCAGTTACTGGGTTTATGACCTTAGAATCATTACATTAGCCAGGCCCAAGTACTTAGCAAAGGCCATTTACTTAGCAAAGTACTTGGCAAAGGCCACAAAGACAATTGGAATCCCCTGAACTATCCCTTCACTCCCTTCCCACCAACTCTGTGACGTCACTCTCCATTCAGGAAGGTGAAGTAAACAGACTTTTCAAGAGGCAGAACCCACGCAAAGCAGCTGGGCCGGACGCTGTCTCCCCTACCACCCTTAAGAACTGTGCTGACCAGCTGTCTCCGGTGTTCACCTACATCTTTAACACCTCCCTGGAGACATGCCATGTGCCAGCCTGTCTCAAGTCCTCCACCATCATCCCTGTGCCCAAAAAGCCCAGGCCAACTGGACATAATGACTACAGACCCGTCGCCCTGACCTCTGTGGTAATGAAGTCTTTTGAACGCCTGGTGCTGGCACACCTCAAATCAATCACAGACCCTCTTCTGGACCCCATGCAGTTTGCCTACAGAGCCAACAGGTCTGTGGACGATGCAGTTAACATGGCCCTCCACATCACCCTACAGCACCTGGACTCCCCAGCATCCTGTCTGACAGGAAGCAGTGCGTTAAGCTGGGAACACAAGTCTCTGACTCCCGGTCCATCAGCACCGGATCTCCTCAGGGCTGCGTCCTTTCTCCTCTGCTCTTCTCCCTGTACACGAACAGTTGCATCTCCAGTCATCCATCCGTCAAGCTCCTGAAGTTTGCGGACGACACCACCCTTATTGGGCTCATCTCTGGTGGAGACAAGTCTGATTATAGGTGGGAAGCGGCCAACCTGGTGACCTGGTGCAGCCAGAACAACCTAGAGCTCAATGCTCTTAAGACAGTGGAGATGGTTGTGGAAGAATACAGCACCCCCATCACCCTGGGTGACTCCCCAGTCAACACTGTGGAGTCCTTCCGCTTCCTGGGCACTATCCTCTCCCAGGACCTCAAGTGGGAACTGATCATCAGCTCCCTCACAAAGAAAGCACAACAGAGGATGTACTTCCTTCGGCAGCTGAAGAAATTCAACCTGCCATAGACAATGATGGTGCACTTCTACACAGCCATCATTGAGTCCATCCTCACCTCCTCCATCACCATCTGGTACGCTGCTGCCACTGCCAAGGACAAGAGCAGACTGCAGCGTATCATCCGCACTGCGGAGAAGGTGATTGGCTGCAATCTGCCTACCCTCGAGGACCTGCACACCTCGAGGACCCTGGGGCGATCGAGGCAGATTGTGGCCGACTCCTCCCACCCTGGACACTCCCTGTTTCAGTCACTCCCCTCTGGCAGAAGGCTGCAGTCCATCAGGACCAACACCTCTCGCCACAAACACAGTTTCTTCCCTTCTGCTGTTGGCCAAGGGTTCAACAAGGCCAAGGGTTCACACTGACTTAATGACTTACTTTAATGACTCTAATATTCTGCACTACATTACTGCATCTTGTACATTTGTATTTTTTGTATTTTTATATTGTAAATTAGGCAACTTATATTTTATTGTATATTTTATTGGGTGTGCTCTCAAGCCTTCGGCGAGAGCGCAAACCTTTGTTATCTCACATATATATTATTGGGTGTGCCACGAATCGTGGCGCATCCTTTGTTATCTCACATATATATTATTATTATTATTATTTTTGCCCCCCCCAAGGCTCGGTCAATATTTGGACTACATAGAAAACGACAGTGTCAAAAGTTTAGTCTTGGTCTCGATTGCGTTGGCATTACTTTTGTTTATGTTCCATTGCACAGTTTAGGAGGATACAACGTTTTTGTGGCATAAAGTTGATTTTGTCGGCAAAGGGTAGACTACTCAGTTATAATAGCCTACGTCACAGCGTCGGCACATGTTAGCAACGACGCATTAGATACGACGTGCATAGAAGACTGTTGCACAGCAGCAAGGATGGTATCGTGCCTCCCCCCTAGCATCCGTCAATATTTTGATTACTTAGAAAACTTCATGTCAAAAGTTGGTAGCCATTGAGTTGCTTGTCTTTTTATTTACCTGGCTAACTTGCTAGCCACAGTCACTGACGCTACTAACGTCACGAAACACGCGTGACTACCTCTAGCAGAACATTAGTTTAGCAGCTTGTTAACTTCTGGGAGATAGCTAGGCTATCGCTACTGCAAGGCAGCTGCAGGAACGCCACAAGCAAAGAGGCCAGGGTGATAACTATTTACTCATTTTACTTTGTGATATGAAACACAATTGTGAAGTGTAATGTACAATATAAGCTGATATTATTGAGGAACTACATCTACTTTCGGAAACGGTAGTCTACTATTTCACTGAAGCATTAGCATCATGACATTAGCCTATGTTGCCCGGGCAACACATGAGCCTACTACAGCGGTCTATGATGCATCTGTTTTCAATCGTTAAAATAAACATTACTCACAAATACATTTTCGTTGTACGATTTATTATGACATTAGATTACAAGTAAACGATTTGTTGGTGAAATAATCATTACCTGTGATTTCAAACCAGTACTGCAACGCTGTAGCCTACGCGAGGCACTGTGTAGCTAACAAAAACATCCAGACAACTACAGCTGTTTACAGTAAGAAGTCAAACGGCGACAGAACATGTTCGGCACTCTCTTAAATCAAAAGTATTTCAATAGGTGAAACTGTCTGACTACTAACCCGAACTTCATTGACACAGCCTAAACTTGTCAATCTGTTCATGAAAGTAATATTTAATTTCAGCCTAAACCGTACAACGGAACGTTCAACCAACGATCGCCACCAAGACGAACACTCTAGTATACAATTTACCGGGACAGCTTCTCCACAAAGGGCTATATCG
Organism: Mallotus villosus; assembly: GCA_903064625.1. Lineage (NCBI taxonomy): Eukaryota > Metazoa > Chordata > Actinopteri > Osmeriformes > Salangidae > Mallotus > Mallotus villosus. Next base: position 33,890 of record CAEFZP010003218.1, read on the forward strand.
CATTTTGCGTTGTTACTGACAATGATCGCTATTGAGCTTTTTATGCATGAGCGATTTTCCACTAAATAAATGTCAAGCTTATATACGTTTTTGGGGGCATGTCATAAGTAAGCAGACATAGAGCTACTGTTTGAATCGCGATTACATCTTAAATATTTCCAGTGATAACGTTGTTACAGTAGCTTCTTTCCAAGGGTGTTCTTAATGAATTATTATGCAATAGACTGTGAGTAGGCTAAATGCTTGAAAATATCACTAGAAGGGAAAAACTTAAAGGGACGGACAAGCAGGCACACCCTCACAATTTCCACAGAAATTGTATGCTCTCTAGTTATTATTATTATTTTTATTTATTCTTGCCCCCCTAAGGATCGGTCAATATTTGGACTACATAGAAAACGACAATGTCAAACGTTTCGTCTTGGTAGCGATTGAGTTGGTTGTATTCGAATTTACGTTTCGTTGCATGGTTTAAGTAGGAATTACGTTTTTGTGGCGAAAAGTGAAGCTAACGGAGGCTAACTTGCTAGCCACAGTCACTGACGCTACTAACGTCATAACGTCACGAAAACACGCGTGACTACCTCTAGCAGAACATTAGTTTAGCAGCTCGTTAACTTCTGGGAGATAGATAGGCCAACTAGAAAAGCCACAAGCAAAGAAGCCAGGGTGATAACTATTTACCTATTTAACATAAAAAAGAAAACATGATGAAATGTAATGCACAATATGATATACGCTGATATTATTAATAAGCTGCTAGTATATATATTTTCCGAAACAGTTAGTCTGCGGCTGAGGCGTTAGCATCATGACATTAGCCTCTGTTGCCCGGGCGACACATACGACAGCTACTGTGATACATGTTTTCAGTGTTAAAATAAACATTCCTCACAAATAATTATTCGTTTTTGGATTTATTATGACATTAGATAACGATTAAACGATTTGTAATGCCACTAGCAAATAGGCCATGGTGATAACTATTTATCCATTTAACATTGTGATATAAAACACAATTGTGAAATGTGTATGGTAGTTCGCTCTAGCTGTTACCCCGGCACATCTCTGCTACTAGCTATCATACCTATATCTGTTACCAACAGTGTTAGCTAGAGCTAACTTGCGACCTTGTAGTCTTCCGTTCCAGATCGCTTCGGGGAGGTACGAGTGGCAGGTATAACGACAAGTTAGTAAGCCTAGCTGTTAATCCTGCAGCTACTTTGCTACCTAGGTAAAACAGCGTAATGTGAAAACACACTGAGTGGTTGATATCAGTAAACACCATGAGACTATGGGCAGCCGCAAGCACACCCTCACAATTTCCCCAGAAATTGTATGCTCTCTAGTTTTATTTATAATTCCACTTTAGTATAGAAAGTATTGATAGTATAGTTATATAGTATAGATATTTAGTATAGATAGTCCACATATTTAAATTTAAGGTTACTATATGTTTATTGTATGCACCTTCCTGCCAAAGCAAATTCCTTGTCTGTGCAAACTTTCATGGCCAATAAATCCCTTTCTGATTCTGATTTACCTATATTCTATGTGAGTCATACACCCCACACTCTCAAAAATTTGAATGGCTGCCAGAATCTCTAGCCTCCTGTAGATGATGGCATGTGAATCCTTCCAGTGTAACACGTTGTCCTTATTGAAACTGAAAAACAGAGATTACACAGTTGTACTGTTTATTTCTGTAAAGCCATTCTTTAATATAAAATTCCCCTCAACTTTTAAACAGCTTGGCACAGAGGTTAATGTGAATGAATTCTGTCTGTAAACACGTGTATCATGTCCTCATGAGAACATTACATTAAGAATGACCTCCTCAGCTGGAATGAGTGAATGACCTGGGAATCATTGCAGTATACTATGATATGCTTCCCTGCACATAAAAAAACAATCCCAGTCATGTACTTTAAAAGAGCATATGCTTACAGTTCACATACATATCGAGAGCTTCAAATTGATATCAACCATTCATTTTTGTCTTGTCTGGTGGCATCAGTACAGCCAGGCCAATAATACAAGTACATTGAGAAATACATGGAGAAACAAAGACAGACGTTTTCTGTAAGTCTGTTTGTGACACAGGAATGTGTCCCATCTGAATAACAAAAGCATTTACCCATCCCCCCGGCACCAATGCTAATACTAACACAATAGACATGCAAATTATACTAGTCTGTTGGGTGGAGGAAGGGATTGAATCGTCCTGTGGTCAAGAGGGACATCTAGTGGACAAAGAATACATTGCCTTGGAAACAACACTTCTCTTTTAACCCTTGTGTGGTGTTCGGGTCTGTGGGACCCGTTATAATTTTTTATCAAAATAAAAATGATACAATTAATTATTTTTTCAAACTCAGACTCATTTGCCTTGGCTCATTTTCTGTGAAGTACATATTTCAGAACACATTTTCAATGACGTACACCCCCCCCCCTACATATTTATATTACATACAGGATGTTCGGGTCCACTGGACCCAGGGCTATTAAGAGTGTGGAAATAGTAGGTCCTGTGTACCTTCACTCTTCACATTTTGGAAGAGAGAGAGCTTTTGATGATGATGTAGAGTAAAAAAAAATCTGAGTCTGACAGTGATTTTGAAGAAGAGGATGAGATTGAGCATAAGATAGTAGCAAAACCTAATACGAGCCCCAAGATAACAAAAAATGAGTAGCACTGCAATTCCTAAATGTGATCTAACAAAAGTAAAGGGCCACTGTTAACAATAGATGCTGTTTATATTGCTTGTAATTGGGATGAAGTAAACATCTGTTGAGTATTTTAACTTAAAATAGTTTGGTTATGTTGAATTAAACCCCCAAAAATGCAGCGGGTCCACCAGACCCACGAACACTGGCTGAGTAACTAAAATATGAACACCACACAAGGGTTAAACAACTCTCAGCTTAACAAATGCCCCTTGACTGTAACAGGTATACCGACTAACATATACGGTAATGTTTCTAGTAAATGTCACCGACATGTTCACACAGCTCCCCTGAGTAAGCACATAGTCGATGTTAAACCCTAGGGTCAACTGTACCGAATCTATAAGCCATTTAGTGGACAGTGGTTGGCGCCTGCATTGACTTCAATGCATTCTGTACTTTGGATTTCGATCAAAAACGTTAGAAATATCGCTGTTCCCTTACAAATTATCCTACAGTCACATCCATGCTATCATTCTGTTCAGGCTAGCTCCACAAGTAAGCCCATGTAAGCATTTGCCCCTCGCTCAACTTACTTTCACTTAATTCCAGGATAGAACACCCTGGACTATCAACGGCCCCACCGTGAGCTACGGTGGATAGCGGTCGATCAAACCATCTTTCGGGTAAGTGGAACTAACCAAGGCCTATCACAAAATTTCGGCAGTGCATAGAATCTATTCCGCCTATACCGGGCGTCGGTTTTAGTCCATCTAGTTGACATTGCGCGAACGTCGAGTCCCGAGGAGACCTACGAAATGTCGGAAGCTAAATGAATAGCTCGCCACCCTATCTGTATGGGCCTTGCAGCCCGGTCTACGGGTGGCCGAAACCACGGTGAAACAGGGGCCCTATTTCTCAACACTCTGCACACTCCAGGACGGCCCTACCCCGTGAGAGAATAATCATTGAGGTGCAGAATAAGTACCGGCCTACTAGACACGGAGAGAAGCTGCAGCCCCGATACCAGTCGTCACCGAACGGCATCCGCCCAATTTCCTAGCTTGAGTACACACAACCCCCCGAGGGCCCATCGTCTGACGGCATATTACGGAAATAAGCCATGGGTCCCATAGAATATGGAGGTCTCCCTTCCTCCCAAGTGTTCGCCTTTCGAAAGGAAAAACCCGCAACACTTCCGTGGTTGCACCCGCATCCCTGTCATGCTGCAAAATGACTCCAGGATAGCGATGTTCTTCGACATACCAACCCACGAGCTGCTTACCATCACCAAGTCATCGGCGAAAGCTAGTGTTGTCACCGATCGGTCTCCCAAGGCGACGGACACCAAAGCCAGCGTTGCTAGGCCTTCCCTACTCCGCCTCATGATCCCATCTATTATCAAAAGGTTCTCGGAGCTGCCAGAGGAGCAAGTGAACCCTTTCTGGCGCGGTGACAGTGGCAGGCGGTCATCATCCACGAAAATAACCTTAGCACTACAGATCTGACCGTGATGGGGCGCCAGTTCGACATCGAAAGCAGGTCGGCCGGATCAGTGGACTTCGGAATCAAGGTCGAGGTGTTTTTCTTAAAGGCCTCCGTTAGAACCCCCGAGACGAACAACGCTGTGAAAAGCTGCGCAAGCCGGCGTCCCGCCTGGTTCCACTTCACTAAGTCCTGCTTAGTTACCCTGTCGGGACCGGGTGCGGAGCTTTTCTTCATACGCAGGAGGTTTTTACTCACCTCGGTCGCCGAGATTGGGGACCAGAAGAACTGGTTCCACAACCCGCAGATCTCGAACTGACCAAGCTGAAGTGCTCCAGCCCGCCCCATCTGGCCTCCATCACCGAAGTGACTTCATCCATTGGGATCAGGCAGGGGCCCCCCACCTCTCCATCCAAGATCTTGACCGCCAGCTTTCGGCGAGCCCCTTTATACATTTATACGACACCCCGAGCATGCCCCGAGTCCGAACTCCCAGGCCCTTTCCCCAGCTCCCTCAAGAGCTTAAGTGCCGACGACGAGACCCAATCAGTGGGGCCGGCCTGTATCGCCTCACACTCGGCCTCCCGACACGCAACACTTTCCCGGAGCTTAGCTCAAACTCCGTGTCGGGAGGGTGAGGGATGGCTCACGCGTGACAGCTCACGGACCAGATCACTCCAGTCCGGAGCCTCGCCAGCCCCACCACTGTCATTCGAGGAGTGACAACAGGCCTGTTAAGGTGTCACAAGATAGCTTACTGAGAAAGCTGAGTGATAGCATGAGTGACAGATTCGAGGACTTTGGCGCAGGAGTTCTGTCAGCCACAAAGCTGGTCAATTTCAAGAACTGGGCTGATCTAGATAACTCTGCAGGTTTGTTGTTGATGTTGTTAGAAAAAGTTGAAGCATTTAAGTGTACAACAGATGAAGTGACTAGGATTAAAAACACTAAGTGGTTAGACAGGAACTGGCATGATGAAATAAATATTACAACTTATTTTTCTTCTAGACTTTGGCGACCATGAGATTGAGGCCCTCTGCGATCATTTCAGAGAAGCTCTGATTTCTGCCAATGTTGCTGTACAAAGAATCCCCGACCAATGGACCCTTTTAAAGGCACAGTTGTACCAAGAGGGCAACTTTGAATCCCTGACATGGATATAAGTCAATAGGTGGCACAGACACGCCTGTCCAGATGTGCTCAGTCTTTTTGACCTGCTGCTGTCCATTCAATTTTCCACCGCTGAATGTGAACGAGGGTTCAGCACCATGGAGCAGGTGAAGATTCAAACAGTGATTTCATGTATATGAATGTCATAAACTATGTTTTAATGTACTCACTGCTATATTTCCCCATATAATTTTATGTCATAAGGTGAAGACTGACTGGAGGGCCAGCCTCACTCCTGCTGCTCTCTCAGACCTCCTGACCGTACAGCTATTGTCCACAGATGAGGAGGATTACGACCCCACACCTGCAATCAACCTGTGGTTAGCTGAGAGTGTGCGGATGAGACGACCAAACCTAATGGACAAGGACAACTGACACACTCCGCCCAGGGCCGCTCAGCGCCTCAACAGAACCCAGGAGCTTTGTTGGCTAGCAGGAAGCCAGGAGGGAGGGACCAGGGGTCAGAGGTGAAGCCTCCTCCAAGCCAATCAGAACCAGATACTCAAGTCTTACCAATGAATGTATGCAATAGTATCTCAGGGAACCAAAGAAGGACTTTTATATCTGTTAGCTACAAAAAACTTTTTTATTTAAAACATGTTTAGACACATTAAAAGTGTTTTAACTTATCTTTTGTTTTTTATATAATACTTATAATTTCGTATTATCAAACATTAGCATATTATTTTTTGTCATTAATGTTGGTATTTTTAAAAGAGAAAAATGTCAAATGTTTTATCTATTCAAATAGAAATGTAAACACGTTATTCATACAATGTTTCATTTTAATCTTTTCCAATCTAAAACCAACAGCCACAAATACTGGGTCTCATAAAATATATTGAAGAGTGTGTTCCATCAGTAAGTGTGATTTGACATGTGAAATAACATGGTGAGCTTGGACCTCATTATCTATCTTTCACACCTCTTGACAACACAATAGGTGCGTTCGACATGACCTCGCTTCATGCAGCGCTGCTGCCGGCTGCAGGTGGCTGACTTGAAACAGTGAATTCTGGTTAGACTTTTTGTCCGACTTGAGACGGCGTCGAGGCTAGGTCACTGTGACGTAGCCATCAAAGTACCGTGAGATCGATTCGAGAACTGCCGGCTGTGTAGCCGAGCGCATTTTCTCAAGAGCAACTGCACGGCTTCAAATGACGACACAGCTATTTCATGATTGGCCAGACTCACACACGACAACTTTGACGCTTGTTTTGTAATTATTCTGACACCTTCAGTTTCGCCAATGCTCAAATCCGGACCAAACAATTTGATTGAATAAAACATTTGTTGAAGAAAGGGTTTTGGGCCACCTCTTCTACTAACGGAAAGACTAAGTTCAATTAAAAATAAAGTAACGTAAGCAAACAGCGCTTGACCGGCCATGACTGACATCAACGCAGCAAACCACGAGAAGCTGGAATGTCCAACTTCACAGGGCTGTTTTCAACTCCTCCCCGACTGCAAGCGGCTACTCTCGCCGGTCGTTTCATGCAGCCGCAGTCCATGTCGAACGCACCTAATGTCTTGTCTGCTACATAGAAAAATGTTTTCAAACACACCCATCTCACAAGAGGACGAGTAGACGGCCCCGTGAACTAATAAATTATTTGAAAAAGTAAAATTGGTTGAATTTTGTTTAATCCATTCTGATAGTGATTTACAATGATATTAAAATAGGTAAAGGTTGTTTATGTCAAACAATTTCAGAGAATGTCTGAAATGCCAGGTTAAATTTTGGCTGGTAAAAAATATTATTGGCTGGTAACTTTTTTCATCTACCAGCCATTTTGGCTTGTAAGCCAAAAAGTTAATTTCGAGCCCTGCGTGGAACCCTTCTCCACTTCGGCCTTCAAAGTTGACGTTTGAATATTTGCTACTACCACCAAGATCTTTTTGAAAACGATCTTGTGTGTACAACGCTATTTTTGAAAACGGAAGGGCAGAAATATTTGTTTCTGTAAATACCCTGCTATGAGTAAACGGGGCCTAAGACATTAAGGTCCTGGGATTCCCTGGGGGTGTCGACCACTCCTCCCTCGGGTACAGCATGTTCTGTGCCCAAGTGGCCCGTACTCTGAACCCAACCCAGTCTCATCCCAACTCGTCAAATATTGACGCTTGGGCAGAGCCCTCTGGCGTCACTGTACTGACGCCGGGGGACGCCTTTCTCGACGCCTAGGGTTGCACATTGACTTCCACGTTAATATGTTTGACTTTTCCCGTAGAATACATTTTTATATAAGGTTAAGATAAATCTTGCAATATGAACGAGTAGTACCTTCATGAAAGATGAAGCTGTTTTTCATTTTGCCAAGAGAGAGAGAGAGAGAGAGAGAGAAGGAGACACAATATTTTCGTACGGCCAAACCAGCATGGCAACGCCTGATCTCGTCCGATCTCGGAAGCTAAGCAGGTTTGGGCCTGGTAAGTACTTGGATTGGAGACCGCCTAGGAATACCAGGTGCTGTATGCTCTTTTACTCACTAAGAAAGAGAAATCTTGCAATATGAACGAGTAGTACCTTCATGAAAGATTAAGCTGTTTTTCATTTTGCCGAGAGAGAGAAAGAGAGAGACCTAGCCTGGCTCTGCCCACCTACGTACTTCCGCTCAATTTTGATTTCGCTTCTGTACTGGGTCTGGATCTTCAGTACGCATTTCAGATCTTGGAAATAGATTTTCTATTTGGCCCAATCAGCGAACAGAGGGAGTGGCTGAGAACGACAACGTTGATGTTGTGCGCTAGTTTGTGTTGTAGTTCCGTAATGGAGGCGGAGAAAGATGCGAGCGAAGCCATTCGGTTCGGTGCCGAATATCCAGAAACTAAAGCCGGAGCAAAAACAAGTGTTGCTGAGTTTTCTTGGTGTCAATGATGTTGTGGCCCTTCTCCCCACGGGGTTCGGGAAAAGATTGATTTTCCAGCTACGGCAGCTAGCTCCGTTACAGTAGTGGTGCAGGAGTTGGCTAAGGCGAACGCTAGCTATTGGTTATGGCAGATTAGAGTGGCTCTGGGCAGATCCAATAGTTTTAAACTTCAACAGAGTACCCGCCTACAAGGAAGTCAACGTTTGTCAATGTAGCGGAGCCAGACCCTCTGTACAAATGTAATATGTACGAGAGTCTGGTTAGGACCAGGCTAAGAGAGACCACCTTGGATTGAAAAATACCAAATCTGGAGTTTCCAGTACCATAAGTAGGCTATGGTTGTCACAATATTTCCTACGGCCAAACTAGCATGGCACCCGCCCGATCTTGTCCGATCTCGGAAGCTAAGCAGGTTTGGGCCTGGTTAGTACTTGGATGGGAGACCGCCTGGGAATACCAGGTGCTGTATGCTCTTTTACTCACTAAGAAAGAGAAATCTTGCAATATGAACGAGTAGTACCTTCATGAAAGATGAAGCTGTTTTTTATTTTGCCGAGAGAGAGAGAGAGAGAGAGAGAGAGAGAGAGAGAGAGAGAGAGAGAGAGAGAGAGAGAGAGAGAGATAGAGAGAGAGAGAGAGAGAGAGAGAGAGAGAGAGAGAGAGAGAGAGACAATATTATGTCAAAGATGTATTATACAACAAATCGATACAAAAGAGTTGAAGACTTGCAGTTTAGAAAACTTACCGAGGAAGTTCACTTTTCTGTGTAGCCCCTCATCAAGGACCGGGGGCAAGGAGGACCGGGCGATGGATGGCCCCGGTGACGCTGGGCAACCGCTAATTCTCTGGATGTCCCTCCTCAGCTCCACCACCTCCACCTCCACCTCCAGACGGGCCAATTGGGCCTCTGTTGCGGCTCCAGAGGCGGAGGGGGCCGGTGAGGAGGGGTTGACCGGCCCTGCCCCCAACTCCTCATCCTCCTGGAGGTCTAGCCTGGACACCATGGGCGGGCAAGGGTTGCTCTGCCTCAGTCGCCTCAGCTCTTTGACTATGGCCTGCCTCTTCTCCGTGTCGACGAGCGTCTTGCTGTCCTGTGAAGACAGATGTTGCACAAGAGACAATACTGGCAGTGAGTGTGGTTCTTGGTCATCAGAATCGGTGTCATCAGAATCGGTGTTTACTGTGGCAGGAAGGAACATGCAGAAAAACATGAGGGTAAATGGTTTTAGGATGGAAATTAAACTCAAATACCTCGACGTTGATGCCATGCACTTGGGCCAAGTGCTTGTCCAGCCTGGGAATATTTATTTTCCCGCACGTGGGACACAGCAGACTGAGGTTGGTTCTGTGAAGACACATTCAATTAAAGAAGAAATTAAATTTAGATTTGGAATCATTTTAAACCCAGAATGGGAAGCATTCCATTTTCAGATCTGTTTGAACGCTGAAATGGGAGATTTTAACATTGCATCCCGAAATAAGTCTATAAAAGTAGCGATTTGTTTAGAGCACACGCATGGTCAAAATGAATCATTTTAAACCCAGAATGGGAAGCATTCCATTTTCAGATCTGTTTGAACGCTGAAATGGGAGATTTTAACATTGCATCCCGAAATAAGTCTATAAAAGTAGCGATTTGTTTAGGGGAATCCTTCCATTTTCAGATCTGTTTGAACACTGAAATGGGAGATTTTAACATTGCATCCCGAAATACATCTATAAAAGTAGCGATTTGTTTAGAGCCCACGCATGGTCAAAATGAATCATTTTAAACCCAGAATGGGAAGCATTCCATTTTCAGATCTGTTTGAATGCTGAAATGGGAGATTTTAACATTGCATCCCGAAATACATCTATAAAAGTAGCGATTTGTTTAGGGGAATCCTTCCATTTTCAGATCTGTTTGAACGCTGAAATGGGAGATTTTAACATTGCATCCCGAAATACATCTAACGCTATACAAGTAGCGATTTTTTGAGGGAATGGTCAACATATTGCCAACAACCGTTGCAAACTTGTTTAGCCGCCCTTAAAATACTGTTAGCCTACCTTGCACTGCCGTACGACAAAAGCAACGTGAACGCATAGTGGTTTTCGACCCTATGAATCAAATGCAGGTGTTGCCTTAGGTTCTGATACTCCCGTTGACAGAGACCACACCTGCGCTCCATATTTCAAACTGTCGAAAGAAAAACCACAGTAAAAATACCACTTGCGATAATTGCTATTAGCCCATGTGGCTATATTAGGCCTAGGCCTAGGCCTAGCTAAATTGGTAACTGGCTAAAAGGTGTTCGCTAGCTGGTCAAGTGGCTATGCCAATAATTTTGAAGTTATTTAACTTCATTTCAAGTCAATAAACTAAACAATTAAAATCATAAATAGATCAACAGAGTTAGAATATACAAGTTATCTCAACAACAATGTTAATTTAGCTTCATATAAACCCTTTCAAAACTATTTACATCCGCAAAAGACATGTAGCCTAGCTATATGAACAAACAAGAGGTAGAATATAAAAGTTATCCGACAACAATGTTAATTTAGCTTCATATAAATAATAAACCATTTTTCAAAACTATTTACATCCGCAAAAGACTGCCTAGATTAACAAAGTTATCCAACAACAATGTTAATTTGGCTACCAATTGGTCCACTGGAGAGCGCACTGCCTTACCGGTTCAGAGATGATTCGACAATGTCTCCTCCGGAGCTCTCTTTATTTATACGGCTACTGCAAAACCGAAACCAAAACCAATTTGAACTCTACCAATCGAACTGAGACTCCTATCGACTTGCAACCTTGTACTCCCCCCCCCCTAATTCGACCACTGGGAACACGCCTGTCCCATTCCCGAAGTCCGTACGAGCTTCCGGTCCAGAGGTCGCTGGCTAGCTGTCGCTGGACTGTAACTCTGGAACCTGACGTCTTAAAAATATGAAACCACCACCAATCGAAAGGCCGTGGGCAATAATGGGGGGGTGGGTCGAGGTTTCGTCACTCTGCGTTGCTCACAACTTGAGCTAAAAAATCATGATGATTTAGGATCATCACTGTCCAGAGATACGCCATTTGTTTTAACCGTACCGGAAGTAAGCCGTAAGGCCCAGACCAGAGGTCTTCACCCCCCGGGGGGTCCCCGAGGACCAGGGTTGAAGATCTCTGCCGTAGGCAATAATGGGGGGGGTGGGGGCGGGGCTAGGTCGAGGTTTCAACTGGTGCCTCGAGGACCGTGTCCTTGTCTCTAATTATTTACACGTCATAAAGTAACCCAAAACGAACCCAAACAGTCGGCTACAATCGCATGTCCTCCATCTCCCGAAACCGAGACTCCTGTCGACTTGCAACATTTTTCCCACCGGACCAATTCGACCACGGGGAACGCGCTTGTCTCGGTCCCGAGTCCGTACGAGCTTCCGGTCCAGAGATATGCCATTTGTTTTGGCCACGACCAATCGAAAGGCCGTAGGCAAATAATGGGGGGGGAAGACATGGTTCCGGAATTGCCTCTGATTTGAGCTGTTTTATCAAGTGTCACCGTGACCTGGATTTCTGACCGTATATCAGCCATATATATAACTCCAGAAATGTTAACGAAGCTTGGGGGCAGGCAGTTCATTAATTCTGTACATAGTATCAGACGATCAAGTATTTATCTGCCAAAACCCCCCCTGAATTTTTGCACATTTGGTAATGGTTTGGTCTTCATGAAGGGGTTATTTCTGTAAAAAAGAATACAGTTGACATTAATGTGCCAAACAAAGAACAGAAATATAAAGAGAAGATACATTCATATATATAGCCACCCTCTATACATGACCTTGTTCCACCAACAAGGCCACAGGGCGGACTCGGACAGACTCGACACAGAACTCACAATCCCAACAGCCCGGACTCAGCAATTCATTCCTCCATCAGGCTATCCGTCTATACAATGAGTCAAAGGGCTGAGGACAGAGGGCAGGGCAGACCTGTGTGTGTGTGTGTGTGTGTGTGTGTGTGTGTGTGTGTGTGTGTGTGCGTGTGTGTGTGTGCGTGTGCGTGTGCGTGTGCGTGTGCGTGTGTGTATAGCAAACAAGGGGCAAAAACAGGAGGGGAGGAGAAGAGGGGAAGGCCACTGCTGGTGCAGGTTGCAGCAGCAAAGCAGAACAGAGATCAGTGAGGAGAGAGCACAATCAGGGCAGAGCAGAGGGCAGGAATAACAAAGAACACATGCAGCCAAGAACAAATAAATGAAACACAGCCAAGCAAGGGAAGAGAACATATTAAGACAGCGAGACAGGGAGCTATATTTAAAATGAAGACAATGGAGGGAATGTATTTCAAAGGTTTTGAGGTTGGGATCCGCGAGTCCGGGACCTATAGCAGGGATGTGAATTCTACAATCAATTAGGGACAGACAGACAGTGTTTTATTCTATATGAGGGAACTGGGCCTACTAAAAAATGTATGGAGATGTGAACAAATTGATGGGGCCAATTGTATGAATTCTTGTGTTTTGAGTCAAGAAATCTGACAACCCTGCAGCTAATGGGGCCTACCACATGGTGGTATTGCTAGTGGCGCTAACATTAGCAGTGTATATTCAAGGGTGGCGCAAGGGTGGGGCAGTTACTTGCAGGTGGCCCTTTCAAAGGCTAGCAGGGATGGTGTCATTTAGAAGACCTACAAAATGGCGGATGGCTATTCTTTATGCTAGTGTTAGTGCTACATGCTAGGGGCGGCATGTTGGGGCAATGACTGTGCCAACGGTGACATTAGCAAAACCGAAGGGTTTGGCGAGAAATGGGAGGTGAGGGCAGGTATTTGCAGGTTGCTCTTTGGAAAGCTAGCAGGGATTTTAATCATAAAACATCAGGGAAATGTAAAAAACGATACTTATCCGTGGACGTGGAAGCATGGCGTGAAGCACAGATCTGAAAATAGACGCCAATGGGGAAGCTGCAGGATGGACAGCTGGAGGGCAGGAAGTGAGGTCATCTGGCACAACCAGGAGTTGAAATACTTTAATTTTGACTGTTTTTGCTGTATAATAATATAAAACGTACATACATCCACCCCCAGAAGAAATGTATAAAATGTTCAGTTTCTAGCTACTTTTACTAAAGTATCAAAAGTGACTATTTTCGAAGCATACTTCTTTCGAAAGTTCTTACGTCAAGCCTGGCTACTACCAGGCTACGAGGCTACCAGCCGAGCTCCTGAGATGGCTGGGGGGGGGGAAAAGGACAAAGAAAAGGACAATGCACAGTAGAATGTCATCGGTACAAGTGCGCCGTTACGCACACGCCTCCCCAAAGAGGGAACGCAACACCCTACTGCGCACATGAACCCTAGGCGAATGGAGTCGTGGTGTAGAACGCGACAAGAAACGAGGCCAAGTAACGGGTAACAGTGTTTATTCACTGTTAGGGGGCTGGGCACGACGTAAAACAAGGAAAGCGTCAACGAATTCAAAAGTCAATGTCAGGATTACCAAATGTTACTGCAGAGCAGCACACAAACCAACACAAACAGCAGTCGGCCAAGCTTCCCAGCTGGTCGACCACGGAGGTTTAAATAAGGCACAACACAGGTGCAACCACTGACGGGGGGGTGGGCGGGCGGAGTCCGGACCAGGGGATTCGACCAATCAGCCCTGAAACTGGCTTCAGAAGCCATCTTGCCCACACCTGAGGAAAAGAGACCCCCCACAAAAACCACAAACAAACAAACAGACATACGGACACAGAAACACACCAGAGCAGGGGTGTACACAAAAGGAGAGGGATGACTTAAAAATCACTAATGCTATCTGTCTGTCACAGAATCATAAAACAAATGAAACTGACATACACAAGCTAGCAGAATGTATGTATGTATGTATGTATGACTGCAATAGACAACAAAACAGCCCTTTCTCGATGGTCAATCCAGGCGTCCCAACGTGATTATCGATGGCATTCCTGAAACAGAGAAGGAGAAGGTCTCTAAATTAGAGGAGAAGGTGTTGACACTCTTCAAAGACCAACTGGACGGTCGGATTTTCACGGGGCCAAGTGCATCATTATCATCATGGGGCCTTGGGAGAACATGGTGGTGGTGTGGTATAGTTTTTTCCCAATAAATTTGCTTCTTTATTTCTCTGGGCCTGTTTGAGTTTGTTGACCTCTACCATTATAATGCTCACTGTAGCCCACAGGAACATGTGATCTGGCTGCGGGCGGGATGGCTTGTTTTGTCAATGGGGCTCTTGTACCAATCTTGTACCACTCGCACCGTCGCACACAAGCTCAGAGCAGACAGGAGGTTGGCAGGATGACACCTTAACCGTCCCAGGCGTGCGAGGCGAGCTGAGGTCGGAGAGTGTCGGCGGACGGCTCGTTGGAAAGGTCTCGATTTGTGGGTCGAGGTGGGGGTGTTTTCGGAGTCGTGACGCGCTTCGTTAAGCTATTTGCTGGCGATGGTTTAAGGGACCCCTCGGGGGGTCACCAAAGGTCACCCAAGGTCACCCTAAGTCAAACCCCTCTTCTCTCTCTCTATGTCTATTTATTTGTGTGTCACCGTGAGATGGATTTCTGACGGCAACGAGCCATATTTATAGAGACGAACGAGGGAACTAATCCAGGCGGTCAAAGGACATTTACAAGTCAATTAAGTGGCTGTCCTTTAATCGCCTTTTTGGAATCACACACACAAACGAGAGCAGACAGACAGACAGACAGGCAGACAGAAGGTTGGCAGGATGACACCTTAACCGTCGCGCTGCGAGGCTAGCTGAGGTCGGAGAGTGCCTCGGGTCACCAAAGGTCACCAAAGGTCACCCTGGGTCAAACCCTCTCTCTGCTCTAGTCAGCGAGAGGCGAGCTACTGTCTCGTCGTCATCTGCGTATTTCTTGCAGTGCTATCGGACTGCACGCGTCTGTCGTCTGGGCTAGTCTGCTGCTTCGCTGGGGTCGGGTCTTATCGCGTAGTCTCGTATCGGGTCAGTCATGTCATCGCTGCTCTGTTTACACGTGTGTAATCTGGATCGATCACCTATCGTTGGTGCGTCTTCTCACCAAAGACACAGTTGCGCGGACTAACCAATGAGCGGACGCGGTCCGGTTCTAGGTCGGGTCACAGTTCGCTCGATGTCACGACGTTGATCTCTCGTCCGGAGACTGCCGTTGATCCGTCTAGCGACTACGTCTGCGGCTCTTTTTGGGGTGCTGCTCTGCGATGGACTGTCGCGAGTCACTCAGCATCTAATGACGTCTAAGTTCAGTCTGGTATACTGTGAAGCCCTTTTGGAGGCCCACTGGGTAAAACTGGTCTCATAGTTCCGGATGTGGATTACGGACTCAAGATCGAAATCCTCCAGTCCCACTGTGGTTTCGTTATGGTTCCGTAGTCAACATCTTTAGTCGAACTCGACCCATAGATGTATCATGTACAAAAACACTAGAGGATAGTAGTAGTTCCCTAGACACCTACACCTGGGTGATATTTGATGTATTGATATATTTATTTTGGTAATTTTGTATTTTTGGCGGTGTGTGTGTTGTGTCTGTGTGATCTGTATGTGTATCCACCACACTATCTCACCATGTCCTCAGGCATGTATCCTCCAGCGAGTGTGTCTGATGTGCATGAACGTGAGTCTGTCCCTATCCGCAGTACGTTCTCTCGCTCCCCGTCTCGGATGTCGCCCCTCTATTGAGCTGGTTTCGCTAGTAGTATCGTCGTGTGAGTGACGCTGCGAGTACTGTCCATATTCTGCCTTGCCCTAACATGCCGTGTGTCCAGTCATGCTATAGGATGTGTAGACTGTGTATGTGTGAGTCACTGAGTGAGGCTTTCTACTTCGTCCCTCCCCGCCGCACGTCGTGATGCCCCAGGGATGTGTAGTAGAGGTTGTGTGAATGAGGCTTCTACACCCTCCCTGCCCTCACTTCCTTCCGGGTGCGTAAGCAGTGCTAACTGTCCGGCACGCCCGTCATGCGCTATGTCGTCACTCGACCAGTGTATGTATAGAGTCTCCACAGTGTCTACGATGCTATTCTCTGTCGCTCTGTGCTCCATCGTCATATGCTCATCATGACGAGAAGTCCTCGCGGCACCTACCTGCACGGTAGACAACCCGCCTTCATCTCGACTCACCTCACCCACACTTACCTGAAAAGGCACCACCGAACCTCCTCCTCATGGCTACACTCCGAGCTTCTCACCTAAACCTAACCGTCACTCGTCACTATTCCTCTGCGCACGGCTGTTCCGCTTCGTGAACCTCACGCCATCCCCCTGGACTCCTCCACCCTTACTAACACCCAACCTCCCTGCACTCTGCCGCTACGTTTCCCTGGCGATGCGTCCCTCATGCACCTAACTGCCCTAAAACTACACTTCACCATCTGCAGAACTGATAGAGATGCCTGCGTGCCATGCACACCCGATAACCGCTGGTGCCCCTAACCTCAGACCCCATCCTCATCTTGGCCTCCTACTCGGCTACCTCCATTCAATCGCATTTGCTATACCTAGACTCGCATGACCCACCGTGGACGCATGTCGTGCTCATGGGCACCTCTCGATCTGTGCCTGCTTAAGTTGTTGTCGTGCCTGCTCAGCTGTCCTAACATCTCTCTGTGTGTGTATGAGCCAGTGTGTGCATGTTGCAGCTGCGCGTTCTTAGTGCTAGCTCTACGCTACTCGCCTCCCACCCTGCGCTGTAAACCATCTCGTCGTCTCGTAGCACCATGCTCAGTCTCCTACACACTATATTCTTGTGTCCAGGGTTACACAGTTTTGTCTCCACCCAGATGCGCTGTGCACACTGGAGTGTTATATTAGCTTCCGCCCTCTGCACAGCTAGCGGAGGAGCACCGTCACTCAAGCCTCACCTCTCCTCACGTCCGAATCAGCCTCCCGTACACTCCCTCCGCTGACTCTCGTCTAGTTCTCACATCTCGGGCTCTCGATCTCGTGCCCCTCGTGTCAATTACGTACCGACTTCGGGTGGTGCACGTGGAGACCAGCATGGGAGGCCAGCCGCAGTGAGCTCGGTTCGAGCATTTTGTCCGTGGCCGAGTCCCCACGAGCAGCAGTACGACCTCGTGAGTCTGTGTATCATAGAGGCGCTCCCACGTTACCTGTGCTTGTGGTATTGTGGAGTGCGACTGACGAGACGCGGCATTTATTAGCGTTGATTGTCACGGTTAGCGGCGTGCTAGATCATCGCAGTGTAGCTGCGTATTGATTGCGATGGCAGAGAGCGAGTACCGGTTGATCTGTACCGAGCGGTGTGATGTCATCGTTTGTACTTGCAGTAATTTTGTTGTCGATCGGAGCACCCTCGACGGCCTCTCATCGTGCTCGTGCTCATATTCTCTCTCGCATTCTCTCGTCTTCACTCTCTAGCTCTCGTACATATCTAGGCATCGCACTCTCGGCTCGCATCTCTGCGTAGCGTCTCTGAGCTCATCTCTACTCTCTGAGCTCTCGCGAGTGCATCTCTATGTATCTCTCGTATATGCTATGACTTGGACTCATGCGTCTCTCGCTGCGTCTCTGTCTCTGGATGCTTCTGCTCTCTATCGTATCTCTACTCTCTCTACTCTCATCTCTGCATAGCTGATATGACTCTCGGTGATCGTCTCATATGTCAGATCTCTCTATATAGCGGTATCGGCGGAGAGTCGTTTAGTCTCTTCTCATCTCCTCTCGTCTCTCGACTCTCAGACTCTCTATCGTCCTCTCGCTCTCCTCTCTCTCTCTCTCTCTGCACACCCTTTCTCCACCACCTACCCTGTCACCCTGGTCTCCACACGCAGGTGTTTACATTACTGGGGCTTTGTGTACACTTCTGCTGTCTCTGTTAACTTTGACCCATACAGCACATCATCTCCTGACGACCTCTACTCTGCGGACGCCCATGAATGGTATAGCCTCTTATCTTTCAGGCAGGCCTCTCTTAGCATTTCAGATTAAGTTAGTTACTTGGGCAGTTATGACACGCACTCACACACGCTCACACACACACACACGCCACGTTCACCCACTAGGCCCCCTCCTTTGTTATTTTGGCCCCCCTGCTCCTCTTCTCTAGTTATTATCCAGGTCCCCACCCTCTCTTGTTTGTCTCCCCACCTGCCTCCCCCTCCTTCCCCTCTCCCCTCAGCGTTCCCCTTTGGAAAGAAGAACACCCTTCAGCTCGGTGCTTGGCCCTATGGCTGACAGCACGAGCTAGGTGACCCCTCAACAGCATCCCTCAGAAGAACGAAGGACACCCTTCAGCTCTGCTTCGCCCATGCGGGCTGATAGCACTAGCTAGGTGACACCTCGACTACTGCCTCACCTCTGGGGCAGACGCGGACCTGCGGTCCGCGCTCCCCTTTGGTGAGAAGAACGCCCACGGTGTGTTACCCCCGGGAAGGGTGAAGAGAAGAGGAGAAGAAGAAGAGAGGAGGAAAAGAAGAAGAGAAGAGGAGGAAAAGAAGAAGAAAAGATGAGAGAAGACAGAGCTGACCCTGTCTTACTTTTAGTCAGTGTGCCCTAGGGTGGATTAGGAGTCTGTCTATCCATGTGTCCGGTCTCTGTCTCCTGCCTCCCACTGAGCACTGCTCCAGAGCCCGGGCGGTGTGGTGACATTGGACACCCGGCCCAATTCCTTCACCGGTCTTGGAGGGGTCTAACCCCTGTTTGAGTGTTTTAGTCCCTGCCTGTCTCTGGCAGTGCCCGTGCACCACTCTGATCCTGGTTTCGGCCGGGTGATGAGATTTCTCAGACAAAACCCTAACCCTAACCCTGGTTCTCGGGGCCCCCTGTCCTGCACATTTTAGAATTCTCCCTGCTCCAACATACCTGATACAAACGAACAGTCATTATAAGCTTCTCTAGAGCTTGATATCAACTAATTCATTTGTATCAGGTATGTTGGAGCAGGAAAACGATCTAAAATGTGCAGGACAGGAGAGCCCTGAGGACCAGGGTTAAGAACTAGTGACATTGTTCAGTACTTTACTAACCGTTAAAGACCAATTGTTCTTTGTTTTATAAATGTTTCCCCTCCTACATACCTTATTTGAATGAAAGGGCAGTTATCTAGCTCTGCAGATGCTTGATAATCAACCTTCATTTTCATCGGGTATGTTAGAGCATGTGCCATGTGCCAGCCTGTCTCAAGGCCTCCACCATCATCCCTGTGCCCAAAAAGCCCAGGCCAACTGGACATAATGACTACAGACCTGTCACCCTGACCTCTGTGGTAATGAAGTCTTTTGAGCGCCTAGTGCTGGCACACCTCAAATCAATCACAGACCCCCTTCTGGACCCCATGCAGTTTGCCTACAGAGCCAACAGGTCTGTGGACGATGCAGTTAACATGGCCCTCCACTTCACCCTACAGCACCTGGACTCCCCAGCATCCTACGCCAGGATCCTGTTTGTGGACTTCAGCTCTGCCTTCAACACCATCATCCCCGCCCTGCTTCAGGATAAGCTCTCCCAGCTGAACGTGCCTGATTCCACCTGCTGGTGGATCACAGACTTCCTGTCTGACAGGAAGCAGTGCGTTAAGCTGGGAACACAAGTCTCTGACTCCCGGTCCATCAGCACCGGATCTCCTCAGGGCTGCGTCCTTTCTCCTCTGCTCTTCTCCCTGTACACGAACAGTTGCACCTCCAGTCATCCATCCGTCAAACTCCTGAAGTTTGCGGACGACACCACCCTTATTGGGCTCATCTCTGGTGGAGACGAGTCTGATTATAGGTGGGAAGCGGCCAACCTGGTGACCTGGTGCAGCCAGAACAACCTAGAGCTCAATGCTCTTAAGACAGTGGAGATGGTTGTGGACTTCAGGAAGAATACAGCTCCACTCACCCCCATCACCCTGGGTGACTCCCCAGTCAACACTGTGGAGTCCTTCCGCTTCCTGGGCACTATCCTCTCCCAGGACCTCAAGTGGGAACTGAACATCAGCTCCCTCACAAAGAAAGCACAACAGAGGATGTACTTCCTGCGGCAGCTGAAGAAATTCAACCTGCCAAAGACAATGATGGTGCACTTCTACACAGCCATCATTGAGTCCATCCTCACCTCCTCCATCACCATCTGGTACGCTGCTGCCACTGCCAAGGACAAGAGCAGACTGCAGCGTATCATCCGCACTGCGGAGAAGGTGATTGGCTGCAATCTGCCTACCCTCGAGGACCTAAACACCTCGAGGACCCTCAGGCGAGCGAGGAAGATTGTGGCCGACTCCTCCCACCCTGGACACTCCCTGTTTCAGTCACTCCCCTCCGGCAGAAGGCTGCGGTCCATCAGGACCAACACCTCTCGACACAAAAACAGTTTCTTCCCTTCTGCTGTTGGCCTCTTCAACAAGGCCAAGGGTTCACACTGACTTAATGACTTTACTTTAATGACTCTAATATTCTGCACTACATTACTGCATCTTGTACATTTGTATTTTTGTCATTTGTATTTTTGTATTTTTATATTGTAAATTAGGCAACTTATATTTTATTGTATATTTTATTTTAAATATAATTCCACTTTAGTATAGATAGTATAGTTATATAGTATAGATATTTAGTATAGACAGTCCACATATTTAAATTTAAGGATACTATATGTTTATTGTATGCACCTTCCTGCCAAAGCAAATTCCTTGACTGTGCAAACTTTCATGGCCAATAAATCCCTTTCTGATTCTGATTCTGATTCTGATTATGATTCTGAAATGGTCGTATCATGGTCCGACACTTTGCTGTTCGTTGACTGTTGTGGAGTCACATGTGGCAGGGTAGCTAATACCAGAGAATGTATAATCTAAGAGAACTCCCACTCTCGGGATACTTCCGGGTTCTGAACTGTTTGCAGTTCCACACTAGTTCCATGTGATGGCGCTAACGGTCGAGTGCAGAATGAATGGAGGTCTATGGAGCTATACCCCTAAAAATCCACTTTTCTCAGGATATAATTTTTTCATTTGGAATTCGAAAGGGGAGGCAAAAAAAATACTAACTGCTGGGTGTTAGATTTTTTAAAAGTAGTTATTTTGTTCTAAAAAGACTTTTACAATGTCAGAGACGTCATACACATTGTACGACCAGAGATACCGTATTACGGCAAGCTCCGGTCACTTTCTTTTCTCTCTCGAGGCATCGACAACACAGCTGACAGGTTCCGCCTGTCAATACACATGCTAGAAAGAGTTTTGGCTTGCTAATGTTGTTTCTAATGTTGCTAATGCTCTGACATTATGATTCCACTTCGGATGCCATCAAGCGGGATCTCTGGTCGTAGTCAGTCCATCACTAACCAATCAGCATTCATTAGCAGAATGCTAGCGTGTTATGGGCAACAACGACTCACCCTGTAAGAAATCGAAAGGACATAAGTACTCGTTCATCCAATTTTCAACCTATAATCCATGTTGAATATGCAAAAACTACAATAAAATCTGAGATTTCTCAACGACAATCAGGTGAAAGAGACAAATTTAGCCGTTTAGCTCCATAGACTCCCATTCATTCTGCACTCGACCGCGATCACTCCCAGTGGAACTCTGGTGGAACTGCAACACAATTCGGTACAATGGGGCTTAATGAGGAGTGGCAAGGCTCTCCTTAAACATGCTCTGCTAATACTAACAAACCACACCACCTGTCGGTAGCGTGGGTGAGGGAGGGAGAGAGGGAAATAGAGCTGCGGGCACGTCAAGGCCTGTAGTGACGAGACGGCTGACTGTTCTTGTTCGCTGGCGTGGTGAAGTCTCAAAAATTGGATACAAGCTAAATGTTTAACACTTCACTGGCTAGCGAGGACATTCCGCCTCACACTACAACGTGCTAGACTTCTTAGCAGCGACACCGGGTGATCTTCAGAGCTGGTGGTGCAGACTCTTGCTTCCTCCACACGGCCACTCCAACCGTAATGCTTCCATAACACAGACACTAACCAACTTAATAACTTGAAGCTCCACAATTATGTCATTCATTCCCAATAACGTGGGAGCTCTCCGGACACCGCCATCTTCTCTCGTCCTTCTCCGTCGGACGCTTGTCCCGCCCCCTCCGCTCTCTCCATTCGCCAGTGCACCATCTTCCCAGGCACTAATTGGCTGGACCTACGGCCAAGTTCTGCTATTCACCTTATTCCGCCCCGCCAACCTTTTTTAGTTCCGTTGTTTTCGAACTTTGTATTTGTCGGGGATATCATTCAATTCAATGGAGAACTGCCGAAAAGTTTGGTGGATTTGTGCCAGTTGTGCTATGTTCGTGTGCTACAACAAGTCACCAATACACCCTTTCACTGGATGGCTTGAAAACGACTTTTAAGTGTTTATATAATTCGTTTGGCGGTCAGATCGCTGCTCTGCTTTGCTGCTATAAGTAGGCGTTACATTGGCCACAAATATAAGATGTTCTAACGATTTCACTGCAGGGCATATTTGCTATACCTTGTTTGAAAGCTTAAGCTTGCTATTAGCCATAAAATGCAAATGTATGAGTGACAAATTACACAAATTGTGCTGTAATAATAAATAGTAACAACTTTTTCATCGAGGGTCTTTGGTAGAAGCTTTATTCAACGTGTTAAAACGTACATGAGTGCACTAGTAATGCACTAGTAATCTTCCCTCGTATCTAATGGCAATTAGAAAGACGCATCTATGAACTAATTTGATTGCTGCGTTGTTTCAAAAGCTTTACATTACATTTCGATGCACTCGGACCTCTTCTTTCCATGGTCAAAACAATCAAAAGACAGGGTCTGATTTAACTTTTTAACTGCACAGTTGACGCTGGGCATCTTTATTAGCCTTAAATGTGTATCAAAGCTTGTCTAAGATGTTCTCTTATAGTACTGTTTTAAAGCGGAAAGTATACAAACAGGAAATGAGAATACGCGGATGGCCGCGCCTATCGCGACTTCCGGAATAAGGTGAATAGGGTGTGGAATTTATGATTGACATCCCAATGTAATCGTAGGGGCTGCATACAGAAATATGTCCACACTCTGGGTGTACCCCTACATATGCACGAATTGTAATTGACAGTGATTCGAAATCTTGAGGAGTTCAAGGAATATATTGAAGAGGAAAGGTGCTAATTGACTACTCTCAATCTTTTTTGTACTTTCATTATTCACTCTAAAGGCCGATATATGCTTCTGCGTGTTTCGAAAAACGGAGACATGGGAACGCTCTTGTCTCCGTGGTACGCCCCTCTACGTCAGCCCTCGGACAGCCTTTGACGGATTGACCTGCACCTCCTGAATTTTTTAACTGTCCGTCTTAGGCCTCAATATGCTTCTGCGTCTCCGTTTTTGGGTGGGCGGGCTCACGGATACGCATGGATACACACGGATAGACTTCGTTTATAGTTCTCCGTAGGCTGTGGGTGCTGAAAACAATTCACCGCCAGAAGAGTAGGTGGCGCTGCACTGCGATGCTAGCTATAGGTTATCGAAAACTCAGAGCAAATTTACAAATGAGCCGTTTCATCAATAAAATATGCACAGTTTCAGAGACTACACTGCCCATTTCTCGTCACATTTGAATTCAAATGCCGATTTACATGTACTGTTTAGCTGAAATATGAATTGTAAAAACTGCTTCGATCTCTTTGGTGATGTTTGTGATGCTAGCTGGAAGGGCAGCCTGCTTTGACTGGGTGTGCAGTCAACATTTCTGGGGGTTATTATGATTACGGAAAGGGATCGTATATGTTTTTATATTGCTACCATTTTAGAGACTGCTTATCGATCCGAGTGTTAATCAGGCGCGGAGCCAGACGTTGTGAACATTCCGGGTTTAGCCCAAACCAACAACGTATTGGGGCTTGATTTGCAAGAACGCGACGCTGAGCGCCTCCACGGTCCTCTTCCACATATTAAAATAGTGCTGCTGCCAACGAATAATGCACCTAATAATATGGTGCCTGCACTGCAATGCCATGGCGGGCTGGACCAAAAGATTTTTCGGGCTGCATATGGCCCGCAGGTCGGACGTTCCCCACCCCTGGTCTTGTTGGTCACGGCAACCCATAGCGGCAACCCCGCCCCTGACTTCTTAATACGGACCAATCACAGCCAAGGGGGTCTCCGTCGCTCTGCGTAATTTCGACGGATAGTTAGAAAATTCAGGAGGTGCACGTCAATCCGTCAAAAGCTCTCCGAGGGCTGACGGAGAGCACGATTTTTCGAAAAACGCAGAAGCATAAT
Organism: Mallotus villosus; assembly: GCA_903064625.1. Lineage (NCBI taxonomy): Eukaryota > Metazoa > Chordata > Actinopteri > Osmeriformes > Salangidae > Mallotus > Mallotus villosus. The sequence continues at coordinate 58,271 of CAEFZP010003218.1, forward strand.
TAGGCCTTTAATTTCGCACAGCAACGGAGAGCTACGCAGACCCCCTTGGCTGTGATTGGTCCGTATTAAGAACCGCTTGAGTCAGGGGCGGGGTTGGCGCTATCGGTTGCCGTGACCAACAAGACCAGGGGTGGGGAACGTCCGACCTGCGGGGCATATGCAGCCCGAGAAATCATTTGGTCCAGCCCGCCATGGCATTGCAGGCACCGTGGAAGAGGCAGAAGAGGAAGAGGACCGTGGAGGCGCTCAGCGTCGCATACCAATGTATGAATGTCCTTTCTTGCTAATATTATTCGTTGGTAGCAGCACTATTTTAATATGTGAAAGAGGACCGTGGAGGCGCTCAGCGTTGCATACCAATGTATGAATGTCCTTTCTTGCAAATCAAGCCCCAATACGTTGTTGTTTTGGGCTAAACCCCGAATGTTTACAACGTCTGGCTCCGCGCCTGATTAACACTAGGATCGATAAGCAGTCTCTAAAATGGTAGCAATACAAAAATTATACGATCCCTTTCCGTAATCATAATAACCCCCCAGAAATGTTCACTGTACACCCAGTCAAAGCAGGCTGCCCTTCCAGCTAGTATCACAAACATCACCAAAGATAAGCAGTTTTTACAATTCATATTTCAGCTAAACAGTACATGTAAGTCGGCATTTGAATTCAAATGTGACGAGAAATGGGCAGTGTAGTTGCTGAAACTGTGCTTATTTTATTGATGAAACGGCTCATTTGTAAATTTGCTAAGAATTTTCGATAACCTAGCTAGCATCGCAGTGCAGCGCCACCTACTCTTCTGGCGGTGAATTGTTTTCAGCACCCACAGCCTTCGGAGAACCATAAACGAAGTCTATCCGTGCGCCCGCCCGTTCCTTGAAGGGAGACGCAGAAGCATATTTCGGGCTTAAGTCTTAGTTTAATTACAATGAACATGAACAATTACTGTTTCATCATTATTAGTTTTATTTAATCTACTACATCTTGATTGTTTTACAGCACAGATGGATTGATTGAGGGTAAAAATGATTTAAAATGTTTATTAATTACAGAAAAGTACCTATTCATTACAGCGGCAAAAGATGATGAATACTTCCTTGCAGGGAGAGCTGTCTGACTTCGAAGCAACAATAGAAAATATAACTGATGAGAACATAAAGGCCTTCCTGTTTGAGGTAGGTTCATTTTCCAACAAAGTTAATAAAAACAATCATACTTGGTTGTGTTCTTGGAAATAATATAAATTATTAGTACTACTTTAAAGTATGATTTTTTTTTAATATCTGTATTTTTGGTGAATAATTTTCCATCCACCAGTTTGTGTTTCTTTTGAACTTGTCTTTTGATTTTATTTGGCAATGAAAACATGTTTGTTTCATAGCATTTGTTACATATTAATGACTTTGTTTATCCCAGATATCCAGTACAGCGACAGTGGATGGACTAAACAGGTTAATTGATAACCATTCTAGCTTCCTACAGACTGCTGGATGTTTCCAGTACCCCAAAAGTGTAGAAGGCAAGGAGGAGATACAAAAACACTTTATGCAGTGGTACATCATATACCGAAATCATTTCTCTATACAGAGGTTAGTGTCTATTCTTTATCAGTCCTGGAAATAGCCCTGGTCTTCACTGCTACCTATAATGTAGAAGTAGGGTTCTTCAACTCGGGTCCTGAAGGGCCGAAACGCGTGTGGTTTTCCTCTTCTCTTTCTAATTAGGGACTAAATCCGACTTTGGATACCAGTTAAATGCATGTCTTTACCCTTCTACAAAATTGAACTTATTATGAACACACTTGTGTCCAATTAATGAAATTGTCCTTTAAGATGCAATTGTCATTGTAAGAATCTCATGGTCAATGTTTCCAGATTTAGGGATGGCCTTTCCACACTTGATGTCATTCATGCTCTGGAGCAGCATCCAAACCTTTTCAGACCGTTTATGTGCTCCAGTGTGGAGAAACTGACAGCTGAATCATTGGAGGGGATCTTCAAGGTTCAGCTTACTAGACGACAGGAGGAAACCAGAATACTGGGATACTGGAGAGACTACCTTCTTGAAACGGAAGGTAATGATAGCACCTGTTCCAACACAATCATCTTACCAATGTCCAAAAGTTTTCAAGAGTTCAAGAATGCAATGGACTTCAGAATGCAAAACTCACCAGGTTTTGGACTCCACTGAGCTTACGTCAGACAGCTAAAAGGAAGCTTGGCATCAGATTTGCAAAGGTTTGAGCACCCCTAGCCCAATTCTGTGCATTATGACTATTCAGTGATCTTACTAGTAACAGTAACAGTTGCCAGAACGTAAAACTAACCTTTGATTAAATATTAGCCATGCTTTTAAGTGTCATGTAGTTCTCCACGCCAGACTCCCAGTTCAGAGATGAGGTCAAACTGCTTTGTCTTTGTAGTTCTTGAAAGTATTCCTGCAGTTGGTCATCTCCACATGGACTCCGGGAAGCCTGAACTACAAATTGGGCCGAATCTTCCTGTGAGATAGGGAAGCTGCAGTCTCTTCCATTAAACCTATTAGTAAAATGAGAAATTGTTAAGATTGATGTTAAAGTGTTAAAGATTTGTCTACGTTTATACATTTAAGTACTGACTAGGTAAATGTAATCTGATGCAAAAATAGTAAGATGTTACTATTGTAGGATCCATTATTGTTCACCTATGGGGTTAATAGGGCTTGTTTCATTTGGGTGTGGTTTGTGGTGGTTGGTTTATGTTTGGGCACAGGTGGCCTATATTCGGCTCGGCCATAGGTGGCGGTGGCGGGTCAAAGGCTATATAGGGTCACAGGCATCATTGTACAGGAGGCCAGGGTGACGGGAGGTCCTATTTGTACTATAGCCATTTTATATTTTATTTCATTCAAAATCTTTTAAATTTTTAGCCCCTTAGTATGGACTTGTACACTTCTTATTTAAGATTATTATATGTTTAATGTGTGCACCTTCCTGCCACAGTAAATTCCTTGTCTGTGTGATGTGTTTTGGCAAATAAAACCCATTCTGAAAAGTATTAATAATTGAAAGATGTAGAAACCGAAAAAAGTTTGAACGGTGGAACAGTGAAGCGCGTTGGCCAATCGTATTGGTTTCTTGTAACGTAGCAACCGTTGGTCATTGGCAACAGACTAATTGGCAACATTTCTAACCTAGAATCTAGGTTTCAGGTTCAAGACGGAGGAGGAACTAATCATGTGTGCCTGCACACCCAGTCCTGTTCAGACACAAGTTATCAATGAGCAAAGTAATAGCACACTGGAGCAGTTCAGACTTCAAATTAAGTATGTATCGGTGTTTATAGCTTAAACGGTGTGAAACTAGTAGGCAACGGAAAAAAGTGGAAGCAAAATGTATAATAAGTAGGCAGAATAACAATAGTGTTTTTGCTTGCAGCTATCGAACATAACGCAGTACAACATCACTGAAACTAAGAAAGGGCGTGCATTTTGTAAAACAAAAGATTATAATTAAAATATATTAAAACCAAATTAAATTGGTTAATTTAAGTAGTGTTCTTGACTGATGTTCTTGATTTGAATGATTTCAAATTGACTGGCTGTCAAAAAGTTTGTTTTTATTTTGGTGAGAACATAACTAATTCCACTTTGCACTGCCCCTAGTGGTCTGGAGAACGTTTTGTTATGAGCAACTTGAAATGCAGCGTTTCTGCAAATGTTATTGTGTTTTGTGCTAATGCTGCGGTGTTCTCAGCTAATGCTGCGGTGTTCTCTGCTAATGCTGTTGTGTTCTCGGCTAATGCTGTTGTGTTCTCGGCTAATGCTGTTGTGTTCTCGGCTAATGCTGTTGTGTTCTCGGCTGATGTTGGTGGTGTGAACCAATGCTGTTGTGTTGTCACTTAATGTTGTGGTGTTGTAAGTAGTAGATTGTTTTTTGAAATGTAGCCTTTATAAATGTTTCGTTTTTGTTAAAGTGATTTTCTGCTCCGGAATAACATTTTCAATGCATTTACAATGTTTGGCATGTACCTTCTGGCTGAATGGTTTTCTTGTTACTATAACTGTTATAACACGTTTCTGTGGCTGATTTATACATGGTAAATGTGTTTTGGAATAGATATTCTGTGTTCCTAGTCAGTTAAATCTAGTTACCAGTTAAAATTGCATGACAGTGCTTAGATTTCAGCCTAAAACAGGCCACACTGACTCAAATCAACTGTATATTATCTAATCCACATACTACTGACAATATTTAGCCATTAGATTCCGTTTGAGACTTTCACTTTTTTATTGCTTTAAAGAAAGAAAGAACATATATATATAAAACAAACTAAAGGGGAAAAAAGTGCTAAAAGTTTCCAATAATAATATCCTGGTCACATCTGCTGATCCCATCCAGCTTTCAGTCTGTTCTCCCTCTCTGTTTCTGCGCCAAGAGTTTCCTACCTATTTATGAGAAAGCCATTCCACCATCTGCCTTCACGCCTTCCTCCATTCCTCTCTGCCAACTAATTCCATGTCTTGGCTGGGTCCTAGAAGAATTCTATCACCATAACAATCCAATCCATACAGCGAGAGAGATGGAAAAGAGATAGGAAGAGGGGCCTGGGTGGAAGAGACCAAGAAAAGGTAACTGTAGAAAGGAGTAATGTAGGGAGAAATAAAGTAAGGAGGGATCGGGGTGTTAAAATCGCCAAAGGTTAAAGTAAAAGAAGAAAAAAGTATTGAGAAAAAAGAAAAAGCAGCCATGAAAGTGTCAGTGTGGAGTGTGTGACGCATGGTTGGTGCAGGGCTTGCTGATAGGCCCCATGGGCTGTATTTCTGTTTCTGAGGCAGGGGGCAGGAGTAGGGGGCAGCCAAGACTGAGGATCAGCTCAGGGTTACACATACAATACACACACGCTCACTGAACTCTGCCTGTGTTTCCCATAATATTGGGGTGGGTGGATGGAGTTTCTTAATGCTGCATGTTGTTTAAACTGCAACTTATTTCACATTTCACCCATTCTCCCTCTCCTTTTCCTCCTTTGTCTCTCCTTCTTGTTCTTCCTCTTTCCTCTTTCCCCTCCCTTTATTTACCTGTTTCTATTTCTCTACTGCTCTCTCTGCTGTTCGGACTGATCTGAGTTTAGTAAACTCTCTGATTGTGTTGTGACCACAAAAACATACCAAAGAAAAGTGCTGCAAACATATTGAGCTCTGCTTAAAAACATCAAACAGGCTCCAAGACACTGGTACAGTTTCCCTTTCCTTATCAAACATCCACACACACAGACATTGTTGCCTTCCATTCCCATGCTGTGTGCATCACACCCAGTAATTAGGTTGATTAGCGTTTGATGTCATGGTCAAGTCACTGGGGCATGGTGTTAGAAGTGAACATGGCCTGTTTAATGTACATACAGAGAAACTGTCATAACACCAAAAGGTTTAGAGAATACATAATTGTTAAGCAATCAGATGTGTCAAAGATGTGCCAAGCCCTTTGTAATGAGACTTATGATGACTCTTTTCCATGGCTTCATTTTCCTCCCCTTTGTGACACAAGTGTGCATGTTGTAAAGGTCTACAGAGAGGTCTCTCTCTCCCATCCCTGCTGTCTTCATCCCATTACACTCACACACACATACTACACAAACATTATACACACACTACCATGACTTTCCACATTGCACTAGTTTTTACTAGTCAACGTGGATACACACAACCTTCTGCCCTATTATGCTCTAAAACATGCGTCATCTAAAAACATCTAAAAAAAACATGCGTGCGTGCGGATTTACAGATATTTGCGGTAAAATAAATGTTACACCCTTAAAATTACAGGAGTTTAAAAAAAACATTTACATAGATATTATGTTTATTTAATGACCATATATTGTAATTGTACAGAGTCAAATGTAATTTTACATGAAATGGGAGGTAATATTTTACAGATTTTTCAGGTTAATAATAATTAAGAAATGCATGTGGAACTAGAGAGGGTACAATTTCTGCGGAAATTGTAGGGTGTGCTTGCTTGCGTCGGTTGCAGATGGGTCAGTTTATTATGAAACAAGCTGAACCCCGTTTGAAACAATCTAGCTATCCTAACAACTTTATCACCGGCAGTATTTTTTTGATGGAATTGCGATTCAAACAGTACCATTTGCTACCTGAAAATATGCCCCCAAACACGTAAATAAGTTTGATATTTATTTAGGGGGAAATGGCTAATTCAAACAAGTTTGCTGGAAGCGATCATTGGGCCTCATTCTCGAACGCAGTTAAGAAGAATTTAAAAAGTAAGTTCTTTTTAATTGGATTTAGGAAAACATTTGGCATTCATGAACGTGTTTGGCATTCATGTACGAACTCAAAATAGCAGTCGTAAATCGGCCAGAGTTGTCTCAAATGCGATTCCTTAAAAAAACACAATGGGAATCGCATTTAAGAAAACTCTCTGTGTTAGAAGTGTTAATGAATTTCTGAGAAATCGTTGGTGATTGCGTTCACATCAACTCTACAGACATCCGCGGATTAAAATAATTATAATAATTTACCTTGCTTAGTATGCACACTGTTAGATCAAGTGGAGAACAATTTCCACTGGTCATCTTACTGGTGTGATGTTGTATGTGACAAATAAAACCTTTAACTTGCACTTAGACTTGAACATCATATAAATTCAACCAGGCCATCCAATTATCACTGATCACTCGACCTATTTAAAGGGACGAGTGTGCACCTTAGGCATACAATATGGCACAATTACTGTTGCTCGAGCAAATTGCTGATCGTGCGCTGTTCCTGTTGTTTTCTTAATGTGTCGATTCTGACTGCACACGTCACTGCTGTGCGTGCCCTTCTAAGGAGCTGCCGGGGCGTGTATGTATGCAAATTCAGGAGCACGAGGATGCGCTTTCAACTTAAGAAAACCTTTCCAGGGGGAGCACAGCTCAGAACACTTCTGCTGCGTAGGAACACATTTTCAAGCGTTCATGAATTTGGCGGACGTCTTTTTCTTACGTTGTTTTTACGAAGCCCGTAAAAAAACATTTCAGAAGAAACTTAAGAAAATGTTCGAGAATGAGGCCCATTGTTTCTGACATGAATAATTAACTCTACTTTAATTGATGGTTGATCAATTATACTCATCGAGTGTAAGATATGTCAGATGACATCATGATATCCTAATGCTCCTGAACCACATAGAAGCAGACCTGCAGAGGCTAACAAGGAGGTCCTTTGCACTGACCCCTGCAAACCCTACTGGCAGTGTTAAGGTTCTATGCCACTGGAAGTTTTCTGGAGGTTCTTGGAGATGGACATGGGCTCTCCAAGGCCTCAGTGTCAAGATCTGTGCAGGCTGTCACAACTGTATTACTTTGGCACATCCCAGACCACATCCAATTCCCCACAACCAGAAGGGACAAGTCTGCGGTGCAGGACTTAGGCTATCTTCAATGGTTTTCACTCCCTCTCAGCCCCTTCACCATGTGTGACTTCCCAGTCAACACTGTGGAGTCTTTCCATTTACTGGGCGCTACCTGGACAGCCTCTTCATCCACCGGGCTTGGCGTGCTACCAGGTCTATAATTCTAATAAACATCTTCAATGTTCAATTGTTGTTGTGTTATTGCACTTGTAAAAGCGTTTTGTTAATGCATTTTTAGTTACTATTGCACATTACAACAGCCATATTTCAATGTTATAGTATTTTAAATAAGACTGACATTTGTTTGTTAAATCTACCTTTGTTTATTCCATGTGCCAAACCCACCAAATCAAATGATGTTGTGTAACCTAAATTTACTTGAGAATAAACCGGATTCTGATATTGTTTCGGCACTTAAAATTCAAAGTAAGTAATGTCACATTAAATAATGTATTTAAACTCAAGCTTGTGTGGTGCATCACAATGCCACAGTCGAAACCTTATGTCAAATTAAATGTTGAACAGTAGCACAATTTACCAGGGTCAGCTTCTCCACGCAGGGCTGTAGACTGAGACCAAATCGTTGCAATTGGCATTTTTACTGACAATGATCGCTTCCGGAAAACCATTTAACCCAAAATAAATGTCAAGCTTATTACGTTTTTGGGGGCATATTTTCAGTTAGCAGATGGTACTGTTTGAATCGCGATTCCATTTAGTCTAAATACTGCCAGTGACAACGTTGTTAGAATAGCTTGTGTCAAAGGGGGTTCAGCTCGTTTCAAAGGGGGTTCCTAACGAATGAATGCAATATGAGTAGGCTAGCTCTAAATGCTTGAAAATATCACTAGAAGGGGAAAAATTTGGTGACGTTTAAGTCATATAGGTTAGGTTCAGTCTACATTTAGCCCTTATCCAGAGTGACTACTCCAGTAAGTACACGGACATTCTACACTTCACTTTTTGTATTTTGAATTGTACATGAGCAGCAACAAATGTAGGCTATGCTTTTAAATCTATGCGATCTTCATAAATAATAAGTAGGCATTTTTATATAAAATATACAGAAATATCAGTTGTAAAAATTCCAGCTAATAAACTGACCCATCTGCAACCGACGCAAGCAAGCACACCCTACAATTTCCCCAGAAATTTTACCCTCTCTAGTTAGATTTGTTTTCACACCTATCATAGTCAAAGTCATAGTTAAAACATGTATTTTTTAAAGAGCAGTTTGGACACTGTCACTCCCCGGGCAGCCGGGATCATAACATGTTCAACAACAGACAGATTTCAATGGGCAGCTCAAATGACATTAATTTGTGCCAGAGGTCAACCATTTAATCATTCTGTATACATGAGAGACCTGAGTGGCAGCTGGCCTAGTGAATGTTGCCCACGAAGCTCATTAATTGACATTGGTTTTGTTTACGTTTTTCCATCTGAACACTATGCAATGGTTTACAAGTAAATTATAATTGGTTGTTTGCGTTATGAATGTTTTCTATATTTATAACTTTAACTAATACCCATTCTGTTTTATAACTGTATATGTTCCATAACTGTATACTACATCAGTAAGAGCGATGCAAGTATGGTGCATGAATGCAAATAAATGCATTTTATGTTATTTTCCAAGGTAGATTCATTAGCTTTATTTATTTCGAAATTGTGTTACTGTCATCTTTTGTATTCTATTTTGTGTCATCTCTGTTCACTCTTCTTCTCACACAATCCTCTCCTAATTTTTGCTACACCTCTGTACGCTCTACTTCTGTCTACTCTAGGAGTCAGATGGCTGAGTGGTTAGGGTATCGGGCTATTAATCAGATGGTTGCCAGTTCGATTCCTGACTGTGTAAAATACGTTGTGTCCTTGGGCAAGGCACTTCACCCTACTTGCCTCGGGGGAATGTCCCTGTACTTACTGTAAGTCGCTCTGGATAAGAGCCTCTGCTAAATGACTACATGTAAATGTACTCTCAGCACAGAATGAGTTTGCGTTTGCCAGTACCCGTCTACATCTGTTAAGCAGCATATCCAGCACCATGTAGAGCACAACATTTTTAGCGTGTTTGCTGTCCCCTGGTTTGCCAAAAATTACTTTCACCCAATTAAAATGTGTGATACCAGGCCCCTTCATGTCAAGCAGAAGCTGTTTTAAGTGGGTTGAATATTATAATATATAGTATACCCTGTTTGTTATGAACATACCCCTACAGTCGCTCCTGCACGTCACAGGACCACAGAATCTAAAGCCAGGTGGCTAAAAAAGTAAAGGCAGGTGGCAAATAATTAAAACTATTGTAAAAGACAACGTTTACATTATTGCATTGCAATGAATTTCAAAGGACTCAACCCCAAGGCAGTGTCAACTTTCCGTTACTCCATTTATCACTGTCTGACAGACCAGCAAAAAGCAACCCGAGATCTTATCTTAGTGCTGGGACAGAGGGCGACATGACTGCCACCTTGTGGCACACTGGGTGTGCACAGGTATCCAAAGACCTGCAGAACATTCAAAAAGCATTCAGACCCCTTAACTTTTTTCTGTCCAGTCCATAAACCTCGAGACAGGATTGTGTCAAGGCACAGATCTGAGGAAGGTATCTAAATAGTTTTGCAACTCAATACAATATCTTAAACATCCTTCTATATCCAACTCCAACCTCCTTTCTACATGCTCATTTAATTGTAGAAGTTATGAACATTCCAGAGAAAAATACGTCTCAGAGGTGATAAAAAAACCGAGGACCTCTGGCAAAATGTAAGAACCTTCCAGAATGGAAGAGTGGACTGATGGAATTCACTCCTCAAAGGCACAGGACAGCCTGTCCAAAGACACCTAACAGATTCTCAGACCATTAGAAAGTATCTGATTCTCTGGTCTGATGAAACTAAGATTGAACATTATTTGAAGCATTACATCTGTTGTAAACAAGCACCATTCATCACCTTCTTAATTGCATTGTTATGATGAAGCATGGTGGTGGCTGCATCATGCTGCTGGGATGTTTATCAGTGGCAGGGCCTGGGAGACTACTCAAGATCAAGAGAAAGAGTAACAGATAGTAAGATCCTTTATGACAACTTGTTGCAAAGTGCTCAGGACCTCAGACTGTGTAGCAGGTTTACCTTTCAATGGGACATTGCCTCTAAACACACAGCCACGGCAATCCAAGGGTGGCTTCAGGACAAGTCTGTGAATGTTCTTGATTGTCCCAGGCAAAGCATGAACTTGAATCGTATCCAAAAATTCTAGTAGTGCAGGTGCCAAATGTGTAGTGACTACTTTGAATGCATTCTTCTTTGCTTACTTGTAAAATCTACACAGCAGGGATTACAGCCTTCATATGATGTCTCAATTTTGTTGAAATCCACAATTAATTTGAAGTATGTAAGGTGGTAAACACAGTGGCGGCCGGGACTTTGCAGAGGCCCCCGCAAAGTCGGAGCTCAAGGCCCCTCCCCTAAATCCACTAAAAATGTATCTCCATCCTATCTTACACATTGCTGTCTAGCCTATATTCACCAATGTGAGAAAGAAATAACAAAGTTTAAAAGCACAACAGCAGCCTATTTGTGTGGCGTTCTGCGGATGTCACGGTCGCTCATTGTTGGCTATAAGCCATAACAGATCGAAAATCGTTTTCTGTCAAAATTGAGATTTTTGATGTTTTCTATAGTTAACACCCTAATCTTCATTGTAATGTACAAAAAGTATATAGGCCTAATTACTTTTGAAAAACTGTTAATTTCAACGGTTTTTGGACGTCAGCTGGCAAACATTCCAAGCCATGTCAAATCAAACTAGAGGGTACAATTTCTGGGGAAATTGTAGGGTGTGCTTGCTTTAAAAACAATTTTTTATTAGTTTATTTGACAGGGACAATGCAGTTAAACATAGCTACAGAGCAAAGTTTGCAGCTGATGTGATGCACATAGAGTTTATAGCAAGAGCTAATTTTCAACTCCCGTCCCTGGATGGGCCTTTCTACAATAGCACATAATAAAAACAATATACAATTTTAAAAATACAGATAATAAAAATACATATTCAGAACACACGCATTCTAAGAACTAATTCGAAGGGTACACAATGCAATTGTACTAATTGAAACTCATTCACGCTCAGACATTTACATGGGTACAGTTTTGGTTTGCTTTCAGCCAAGCCTAAAGGTGAACATTTTAAACTCAGAAATGATCTTAATCTCTGTGGGCAGTGAGTTCCACAGTTTACAAGCCCTGAAATAAAAGGCTGATGTACCAAAAGATGTTGTGGGATTTTACAATTTTGGTTTAGGGAGCCCCTTGTCACTCTACCGCTATTTAGTCTCTGAGTAAATGTACTCAGGGGTTCAGGAGCCAACTTATTGGTACACTTAAATAACAATTTGAGAAAACATAAATCGCTGAAGCTTTCCAAACGTAATAAATTAAATTTCCTAAGAATGTGGCAGTGATGAAAGCAAATTGGTTTTCTATCCATAATTTTCATTGCTTGGTTATAAAGTGAACCAATGTGCTTTGTAGCTGAGGGGGCTGCCTGGGCCCATGCTGTCATGCAGTATGAAATATGAGAGAAGATCATAGCATGCATGTACAGCAGGGCCGCCTGGTGCGGAATGTAATGTCAAATTAATTTGAAACAATTTAAGTTTCGTTTTATTGTTTTTGATATTTTCTCAATATGTTTATCAAATTTTAGTTGGGGGTCGAGGACCAACCCAAGATACTTGAATTGAGTTACAGATTGTATTTTATCATTTTGCAAATGTATTAACAAATGTTGTTCTAAATTGTGTTTTTTAATTGAAAAACACATAGCAACTGTTTTTGTAAAATTTAAAACCAACTTATTTTGAGTGAGCCACTGACTAACCTCAGCCATGCAAGCAGACAAAACCTCTGCAGCCTGCTCCGGTGTCTTGGCAGATGCATAAAAAACGGTATCATCTGCATAAAGTTGGCAGCGGACATCAGGACAGATCAAAGGCAAGTCATTTATAAAGACACTAAACAACATTGGTCCCAATATAGAACCCTGAGGCTTGCATCGGTTGCAGAGGGGTCCATTTTAATAAAAATGTTACAACTGATATTTCAGTATATTTTATATTAAAATGCATACTTATTATATATAAAGATTACATTACATACAAAAGTATATTTCTTTTGCTGCTCATTTACAACTCAAAATACTAAGAGTGAAGTGTAGAATGAAATAGTTGTCTTCTCATTTCCCCTGCAAGAGGCAATGGTGATCAGCAGCCTCATAGTTTAATCAAAACGAATAGCCTACATTTGGCAGACCGGTGTAAAAATGTACCTAATCTCTATGACTTAAACGTTCTTTTAAGTTTCCCTTCTAGTGATATTTTCAGGCATTAATGTGGACATAAATCTTTACCCAGCGTAAGCTCTGCCTCAACGGGCCGGCAGAGGAGACGCTGTGAGCGGAAGCAGAATAGAGGCAAGCGGGCCGGTGTACGAGCTCGGCTAACGGCTAACCCATCCAAACCACCGCTTCCTTCAATCTTCCTCGCCTATGTCCACTCAATAAGAATAACTGGATGAGATCAGACTACGACTCACGGCACAGAGGAAGTTGACAACTGGCATGATTTTCACGGAGACATGGTTAGACAGCACCACACCAGACACAGCTATCCAGCTAGCAGGCGTTACTGTCTACCGGGCCGACAGAACAGCTGACTCGGGAGGGTCTCTCTTTACCAGTCTACCGAAACCTGCTTGGTCTTGTAAATTACAGAGTATTGACCAGAGGAGAACCCACTGTTTGTGACCCTGTCCCTCTGGAGCAGTCGAGGAACAGCGTGGGACGCAGCACTAAATTTACACTTTACTATAGTGTAAATATGTATATATATATGTTCAATCTATAATTGTATTGTTTTAGTGTCTGAGAGCTGCTACCTTAATTTCGTTGAACTTGTGCAATGACAACAAAATATATACTATTCTATTCTTCTTGCACCATGGCATGCCCATTTCTAATTGACGTGTTGGACGAAGAAGCACTGATACAAAGACGTGCTTTCAGGCGTGAGAGGGTGTTTCGCAACAGATCTGACCCGTTAGCGTTGCCGGACAATAGCCTGCATGAGAGGTACAGATTTTGTGGAGATCCGTTATTTGTGCAGACTGCTGGGTCCCAAAATTCAGCACCGCACAGGGCGAAGCCATGCTCTCACCATCCCACAGATGGTCTGTGTGGCACTGCGCTTTTTTGCGAGCGGCATGTTTTTATATGCCGTGGGAGATGCCGAAACCTTAAATAAAGGTAGCATCTGCCGTACGGTCAGAAGTGTGTGTTTGGCACTGAAGTCCTTGGCACCCATGTTCATTACCTTTCCTGGCATACATCAAGGAGGATTTCCACAAGATTGCAGGTAACATGAATTATAGGCTACATTACAAAAAGCGTTATGTTAGAACATTCACCAAATACTCAGACTTTTGTGTTACAGGTTTCCCTAATGTCATTGGTGCACTGGTCCACACATCCGACTTAAACGCCCCTCAGGAGCCCATGAGGGAGATTATGTCAATCGAAAATCCTTCCACAGTATCAATGTTCAGGTAAAAATGATGTAATTACTGTCAACTAGACAAATATTCTGTGCATTAAATGTGTAATGAATAGGTAACATTGCATCGTTTCAGATGATCTGTGATGCTTCCTGAATAGGGTGACCAGAAGCATGACCCGGAAAAGGAGGACACTTGGGTCCAAAAAGGAGGACAAAGGGTCAAAAAGGAGGACACTCCCAAAAAGTTGTTGATCGGAGGGGCATGAAATTAATACAATAACAAGTCAACATTTGTATTTTAATACAAACTCAATACAAGTGCAATTGTCTGTCTTTGGTGATATGATATGTATGGTGAAAATACAAAGAAGAAAATAAGACACCATTGCACTTTACTTTATACCACAAATTATGGTATGCGACTTTCTGCCTATGGTCACACCTTTAGCTACCACAGAGTCTTCATAAATAAGTTTCTCAACTTTTACGCTGCAGTCTAAACTCCTATAAGAGTGGTGATGTTTTACAGTGTGAAATAATTTAGTCAGCTTAGCAGCCGTCGTTTTATCATCCGCTGTTGTTTTCGGAGCAAAAAACGATGTCAACGAAGAGTGCCCGGCAGAAGCGGCATGCCGCTCTAAAGCTAATTTCCCCTTACTACTCACGTCTATGTCAATGTGACAGAGTTTACAGAAGGCATGGAATTGGTATTTGCTGCTCTTACTGACAAAGGGGAGTTCTGCACTCCACGTATGGTTGAAGGAGGTCTTTCTCTTCGACATCTGAAAGCCTACTGAATAGCCTAATTGGCACTGATTGAAGCCCGCGCAAGTTTTAAATTGCGACGCTGGGCAGGAAGGATCAAAAAGGAGGAAAAAAGGGCGAAAAGACGGACACGCAACCGCGGTCCGGACAAAAGGCTGGAAAACCGGACTGTCCGGCCGAAATCCGGACGTCTGGTCACCCTATTCCTGCATGAACACCAATGTGGAGGCAAAATGGCCTGGGTCTGTCCATGACTCCCGAGTTTTTAGGTCCATTACCATTTCCCAGCGACTGTCACAAGGTATGGCACACACATTTCACTGATAAACACAATACGTCAAAGGTTTTACTTATGTGTAGTTGTAATGATTACATTTTGTATTCTCAGGTAAATTCTCTGGCGTCCTTCTGGGAGACAAGGGTTATGCCTGTGAGACGTACCTTCTCACTTCCCTGGCTGACCCTCAGACAGCAGCACAACAAGGGTACAATCTTGCCCATGCAAGAACAAGGGGCCGAATTGAAATGGCATTTGGCCTTCTCAAGTCACGTTTTCAGTGTCTTCACCACCTGAGGGTCACCCCAGACAGGGCCTGTGACATCACTGTAGCCTGCACTGTCCTACACAATGTTGCCTGTCTGAGGAAGGAAAGGGGTCCTGCACTGGCACCGGAGTTGAGTGGGACAATGCAGCAATCTTCCCAGATGATATAAATGGCAGGCTAGTCAGAGACCAATACATCAATCTCAGGCAAGCTGGGGAGAAGGACAAAATAAATACATTGTTTGACCGATATGCAAAAGTGTGGGGTTTATGTTGTATATTCTCATGTGATGTCTTCCTGCTTCATACAAATTGCCCTTCTGGAACAAAGAATAAACTTAACTGACTTCTCATCCATTATGGGCAAAATATGCATTTCCATACAATTTACATGATACCTCAGGCCTTCTGGAATCCAGTGACAGTCTCCTCGTCATCAACTGCAGAAGCCCCTTCCATACTGCAAAAGATCCTTCCCCCTGCCATATTGAATATCATTTGTATTGACAGGATGTGCCAAGCCTTGTACTTTTAACGAATAATACTCACTGGATCTTCGTCTGGTAGCAGGAGTGTAACTGTGTCGCCGGACACTGCAAGGCAAAACAAGGTCAGAGAGTCCACATATAAAGCCTGTATAAATGGGATGATTGTGTTTGGGTGATTGTGTTTGATATGCAGTACTGGAAAATGTACCATGTATGAGAAGGGCAGTTTCTGCAGGTGGAACAGAGTTAATAGCTGTCCCACCCTGAATCCCTTCCATTACTGGCCTTCCCTGATTTAAAGTCAGGGACAATTCCTCCGCTGGGGTGAAGCCTGGAGCTGGTAGCCCTCCCCCAGTGCCAGACAAATGAGTCTTCTTTTAAAATCAGTTTAGATAAAATATGTGAGCAGGCATCTTGTAAGTTATTTCTACATACCATTTGCAAACCGTTAAGGCACTTACCAGACTGCAAAATGTTTTTATATTTAATCTTGACTTGTTGCCACAATCTTCCGTCCAGTCATGTTTGTTCTGTATGAACATTAATTAATTAATGTTTAACATCTACAATTAATTAATTGTAGAAAGACATTTAGAATTAGACACATTTTACAGAGGCCTAGTCTTTATCGTAAATTTCTAGAGGAACATCAAAACCCTCTGCTTACTTTTGAGGGAAAGTAGGCTTAATAATAATACATTTTATTTATAGAGTGCTTTGCATGGTAGGCTACTCAAAGACACGTTACAGTAAAAACATTAACACAGATAGGCCTACAGCAATAAAACCAACAAATAAAACAACTTCCCAAGTAAGTACATATTTTTAAATATGAATATTAATACTTGCTTCACCTCCTCATAAATCTCCATGATTAATTGTTGCTCAGCGGGTGAAAAATATGCTGCACACATCTTGTCCATTTCTTCATCAGTGAATTTGTGATCGATACCTTGGTCTATTTAAGAAATCCGTGAAGCTGCACTTAAGGCCCCCTCCACCTTCCCCACTCTGACTGTCAACAACCAGCCGATAGAGAGGGTTGACACATATAGGTACCTTGGGACAATAATCGACGACAAACTAAACTTCAAAACAAATACTGATACCATCCACTCCAAATGTCAGCAGCGTCTCTTTTTCCTTCGGAAACTCCGCAAACTCCAGGTCCATCAATCCGTTCTGACAGCATTCTACAGATGCTTCATTGAATCCATAATCACCTTTAACATCACTTCCTGGTTTGGAGCACTGTCCAATATCCATAGGAACCCACTCAACAGAATCATCAAACTGAGCAGCAAAATAATTGGACAACAGCAGGAATCACTCACCAGCATTTACAACAAAAGGACTAAGCAAAAAGCAACACTAATCACCTTGGACATCACACACACTCTACACAGCCAGTATTGCCTCTTACCCTCAGGCCGCAGATACAGAGCCCCTACACTGAGAACAAACCGAGCCCTGTCAAGCTTTGTCCCGGCATCCATTAGACTTTTGAATGGCTAAAACCCTTTTTGAACTGTCTCCTCTCTCTATTTTCTTTTTATTTATTTTTTCTGGACTATTTTTTATAACTTTTTTAACATATTTATTACTCCTCCTCTATGGAGGTACTATTTATTCACTATAGGCTAAGCAAAGATTGTTTTTATCTGCCATATGTCGAGTACGGGCTGATGCTGTGTGTGTGTGTGTGTGTGTGTGTGTGTGTGTGTGTGTGTGAGTACGCGTGTTTGTATATTGTATGTACTGTTGTACCCTGATGCTCCTCCACATATGAAGTTCCAAACGGAATAATAAAGTTATTTGAATTGAATTGACTTATCTCAACTATGTACACCTGGATTGACATAGCTTTACCTTCTCGCTCGGCAAACGTGCAACCGGTTAAGCCGCGATGAGCTGATCACACTAAGTCAAGCGGCGCCTTTTCAGTTATCCTGGATATCCTTATACTACTTTTGTGCAACAGCCCCCAGGATGAGCTTCAAATAACCGAAAAATCCAGGATAATGACAAATCGTATCCTATCAAATCCAGCTAACTGAGTGTCAGAGATATTAATCTATCAAGCATTGCACAGTCAGTCGGTGAACAAGTTAAGAATGCTTTATTGCTTGCGGCCACAAGGAGACAAAAACATCACACGCCATTGTGCTAGAAATTTGTCTGACTAGCAACAGTTGTTGCTAGTCATTTTAAACACCAGCGCTCAGGACTGTAATTGGCTAATACAAAGTATTTAAATGTTCCATGGCTCTTCTTCATTGGCTCCTCTGCATAGACCTGGCGCGCGTGTGTGCGTGCGTGTTTGAGTGTGTGCATGTGTGCTCTTTGACCCCTGTAAGCCTTCACCACTTCTTTTATGGCCTCTCCAGAAAGATAATGGTCAAGCCCAGGTCCCCTTGTTTATGTAAGCCTAGTGTTACCCAGAGTTCAGATTTGGGGCTAGGCCTCTCCCCACACACAAGGAATATTGTAACACAGAATCATTCTTATACAGGATAAATATGTTACATCTTCAATTTTCCCTACACTGAGTTAGCGACGTACGGAGAACGGGCACCATGTTGAGAAATATGTGAGGTTACCAAAACAAGATACATTTGTTGCAGTGCCACGTATGCACTTGTGTCAGTGATTTAATTGAGCCCTTTCAGCAGGATAAAGACAGTCCTTTCCCCATTTGGTTCTCTGTCCAGGGGCCCGTTCTTTCGTACGTCGCTTATCCAAGATCAAATGACACATCTAAGATCACATCATCTTACTTATCATGATCTGGCACCTTCCGCAACAGTTACTGTAGTAAAAACGGGCAAGACATCTCTGTGACAGACTTCCTGTATCACCTCTGCTTGTAAAGCCTCAATCTAAATCGTGTTTACATAAAATAAACCTGCTCCCGAGCAGGTTTAAGTTTACGGACCTGTTGACTATGACAGCAAGTCCAGGATGAGTTTCGAAGAACCGAACAATCCAAGATAATGACAAATCGTCAACAATCAAATCCAGCTAACTGAGTTAGCAACGTGCAGAGAACGGGCCCCGGGCCCCTGTAGAGTCAGTTGTTTATATACACCCTTTAGTAAACATATGTAGAACTTTCACTCGGGAGGGTATCTCCCCCGAACTGGAAGAGTAGTCTTTATATAACCAGACCGGGCACAGGTGTGGCTCATCAGGCCTGATGACCCATCACTCCAACAGGACACCTGAAAGACAACCAGCAATAAAGAGAGAAGACACCTAGTGGAGTGGAGGGTCGTCACACCCCCAACCATAAAAAAAAACTTTCCCACCTGGAACCGCCAACCTTAGTCAACCCCGCCACCTAGACTCAGGAGCATAATAGGGTTTGAGCAGATTTATATGGCAGAGCTGGGTTGGTTTTCTGCGCAAGGGTGTTGACAATAAATAGTTTTGACTTGAAGTCTGACGCAACACTGTCAACGGCCCAGTGAACCTAGCTTCAAAAGGAGAGCTGAAAACTGGCAACAACGCAAGAACCTGGTCACCAGGACTAAACTGGCGCCGCACAGTTTTACGGTCGTAAAGCCGCTTCATTCTCACCTGTGAAGAGGCCAACTTTTCCCTAGCCATCTCCCCAGCTGCGTACAACCTGTGGCGGAAACCATTAACATAACTAATCAGGTTTTGAGGCCGTACTGGGTTCTCCACAGTGTCATGCAATAATGCGAGTGGCCCACGCACTGTATGGCCAAAAACCAGTTCATTCGGGCTAAAACCTGTGCTCTCCTGCTTCTGCACAACCTCTCTGGCTGCTAACAGTATCCACGGTAGCCCCTCTTCCCAATCTTTGTTCAATTGAACACAATACCCCCGTGACGGAACCTCTCCAAAGCTCCCTGACTCTGAGCGTGGTACGCAGAAGCCTGATTATGTCTAACATGCAACTGCTTTAGAACTTGGGCAAATAAATGGGACGAAAAATTTGATCCTTGGTCACTGAATTACTTTTGGAATTCCAAAAATGGAAATGAACCGTGTCAGTGCTTTGACTACAGCCTTGGCAGTAATGGAACGCAATGGATACACAGCCGGATACCTGGTGCTCTGAAACATTACTGTCAGCAGGTAGCTGTCACCATGTGGAAGCCATTTTCTCACCAGCAACTTGTCCTGAAGCAAGTACCCACTAGCAGCACTCCTTCCTTCCTCAGTGGTGAGAACCAAGTCAAACAGTTGGCTCAGCGAGGAATCAGCTTTCTGCTCCGCCACTAGGTCACTGCGAGAAACGGACAAAAGAGAGTTATGAATAGGCACCCTCTCTTCTGCCCCCTCCTGCTCAGATGCAGGTTCAGGACCAGACTCCGCACGGCCCATAGCCCGTGTCACTGCACCGGCAGTAAACACCCCAGGGAAGGGCTGAGCACTCATCGGGTTCTCCTGTAACACAGGGTGAGGATGTCACTATTGGAGGAATGGGATTTGGCTGAGTTCCAGTCCACACACGGCTACCTGCCAGGTCATTTCCCACTATGACCTTCACGCCCTCAATGGGTAATGCAGGCCGCACACCCAGGACCACCTCACCTTTGACCAACCCACAGTTGAACACCATCCTATGCAGTGGGACAGGGAACACGCTCAAACCAATACCTCGCATCAAAACCTGGTCCCCTGTATCAGAGTCACCAGAAAAAGGTAAGACAGAGCTCACTATGTATGAATTAAAAGACCCAGTGTCCCTCAGAATCTTTACCGGTACAGTGATGTCACTCCCCACAAGTGACACGAAGCCGTCCGACAAGAACGCAGAGAAATCTGACCCCAAGCTACCTTTCACTCCAGATTGCACCTGTTGACAGGGAGAAACAGAATTGGTTGAGTCAACCGAAACAGCAAACAGTGCTGGTGTAACCTGTCCCCTACCGCTTCCACATTTAGCTTTTGGACACTCCGCTTTCCAATGGCCCTCGCCCCCACAGTAATGGCATGTGCTTGAGGCAAACTCCATCTGACCACGTGTAACAAATTCTGATCTCCTTGAGCGAGGACTAAATGCTTCCCTCCCTGTACCTGCACGAAACATACTGCTTCCCTCCCTGTACCTGCACGAAACATACTGCTTCCCCCCCTGTATCCGACATCACGAGAACAGAGCTCACGGTTTTCCCTGTGGGTAAGCACATACTCGTCTGCCAGTACAGCAGCCTCTGCAGCAGTCATCACTCTACGCTCAGTGATATGAACAGCAATGTGGCTAGGGATGGAGACGTGTCAACTTTCAGGGCAGCACCCCACCGAGTGAAATGAGAAACCAGCTCCCTGGCAAACTCAAAATGCGTCTGTTTAGCCGATTTCTCCCATGTACGGAACTTCTGGCGATACGCCTCAGGCACTAACTCATACGCCCTTAACACTGCAGCCTTGACATTAAGATAAACTCTACTGTCCGCGACAGTGAGAGCAGAGTAGGCTTCCTGTGCTTTACCTGTTAAAACACACTGCAAAAGTAATGTGCTGTCAGCGTTTGACCAGTTTCTACTTTCGCTTACCCGCTCAAAAAGCAAAAAAAAGTCTTGAGGTCCTGTTCATTAAACTGAGGAACCAAACGCAGATCCTTGGCAACATCAAACCCATGACCAGGGGCAGGATGACCAAACTGGCCTACACCCATAGCTACAGCAGGCAACCTATATACGCCTCCAGCTCAAGTCTTTTACCCTCAACCTCTTGTTTTACTCTCTCAACCTCTTGCTTTACTCTCTCAAGAGCCACTTTCTCTCTCTCCATCTGCAACAAAAGCTATTCCCTGTTCTGGTCAAAAGAAAACCTAGCCTCCATAGCACCAGGTAAATCAGCAGCAGCATAAGTTTCTGTGATAATCCCTGCTTCTACCAAATGCGTCTTTATGCTAAACCTAACGCCCTCTTTCGACCTCTTATCCCCGACCTGCGCATGATAATGCTCTGCGATTTTCAACAGCTGGTCTCTAGAACAGCTGTTCAACAACTCCTCCGAAGGACCTTTGAGAAAATCCTCCACACTGGCCATCAGAACAATCTGTCAACACAATCAGAAAACCACAACGCCACTGAGCTCACAGCCTTGCCAGTCAACGGCGCTACCGAGGCCTGTCCCTCTAACTGCCTACCCAAAATCTAAATAATCTCCCCCCTAGTCTTCAAGCGCTTCTGTGGCGGGCTTCTTAAAACACGAAGCCCGATAGTCCGGTAAGGCAACCAGAAACTGGCGACCTCAGGCCGCAACTACGGAGTGTCCCCAAGCAAATGTTACTAACCACTCCACACCACATTAACCACCCCCCAAACTAATTCCAAAGGGAAGACACTCTTATCCTACCAGGGACAGAACACGGCAACTTACCACTGACGTGACTACAAGATAACAGATCTCAGCGGCACACAGCCGATAACAAGATAGCCCTTCAACCAGCACAACTGCCCGTCTACACAATACACGATACACAATGCCTATTCAAATACCAAAACTACTCACCGCACTCGTCACTCTCCCAAACAACCACCACTCACAGCCACAGCTGCTACCACTACTGCTAACACTAACCTCTGACGTTACACTCAAAAGGTCAAACACAATTGGACGAGCCCCCATGTGACGCAGCCTGACTCCGAGCTTTGTCAACAAACGAGGGAGACGGACGAGGGATGACCAAAATAACAATTATTTATTGTAACACTAAGTTAACAATAGCCAAAGTCAATATCCAAGTTAAAAACAGCCGTCTGCAACCGGGAAGGCCTGATGACCCATCACTCCAACAGGACACCTGAAAGACAACCAGCAATAAAGAGAGAAGACACCTAGTGGAGTGGAGGGTCGTCACACCTATTATTCCCAATTATATATATTGTAGCACCTAAAAATGCATAGATAGGGACGTTGTAGTCTGCAATATCTCTTCACCATTCTACTGAGCGGGATTTAAAAGCCAGTAGCATCTCCACTAACTTTTCTTTTTTGATTGGAGACTCCCTGGAATTGGGTTGGTTGTTTTGTCGTTGACTGGTTCAGGCAGGAGGACTCAGTATAAGTTTACATGATGCTTTATTGCACACTGTACAATACATTATTGTACATTTGGTTTGGCATTGTGGTTCTGCTTGCATCGGCTCCCTGCCGCACCCAACGGAGACACCGTCTCGACCTCCGAGCAGAGAGCAGCGACGCATACCCCCTACAGGACACAGGAAAAAAGAAAACAAGGGAGGAGGCCGGGGAGGCGGAGGCAGCAGGATGACTGATGTCTATGTCGCACTAGCAAGCATATGCCGGGAAACCCCGCTATATACCCCGCCCTATTAGACGGTGTACCCTGCACGTCATATGACGCGTTGCTAATGACGCGCTGCTGGTGACGCGGCTATGTCTCGCGTCCTCCTTCATGAACCAGCTTCGCCCGATTCAGGCAGGAGGACTCAGTATAAGTTTAAATGATGCTTTATTGCACACTGTACAATACATTATTGTACATTTGGTTTGGCATTGTGGTTCTGCTTGCATCGGCTCCCTGCCGCACCCAACGGAGACACCGTCTCGACCTCCGAGCAGAGAGCAGCGACGCATACCCCAACACAAAACCACATGCCGACGAGACACAGAGTATGAGACTGCTGTGTGTACGTGGTGCCCGTTATGCTAGAATTCTTTGAGATTAACGTTGTGTTAGCCATACATACTTACCCTCCGTATCGTCTCTCAGAGCAGAGAGTGCCCCTAGCTGCATCTGTTGTTCCACATTCGCTCGCGGAGGTTAGAGGCCGGAGCTCGGCTGATAGGAGAGGAACCAGGAGCGGAGCCCAGATCCCCCCCCTCACCCCCGCACCTCCGCATGCGTAACGCGGCAGCAAGCAGACCACTGGTGTCCACAGCAGCCGCGCCCGCACCTACGAAGAACGTGGGCGCCACCACCCCCCCTCCGGAGAGGGGGGACGACGAAGGGGGGAAAAGGAGAACCGCAGGAACGACGAATGCATACAGCGGAGGTATTGCGCCATGGAAGAGGGGACAGGAAGCAGAGTTAATATGCCATGTAACAAGAGTACCCGCACAGCTTCCACAATAGTACGTGCGTGTCTATGGTCAAGTAGCCAGGTGAGATTGTGCAAGGTCAAAGGTTGGAATGTGACTTCACTTACGTTGTTAACCAACCGGGACGCAATACGCCCGCAAACATACCCGTGATTCACTTCTACTGTAAGACTTCTCACTACTGTTAATCAAATGTCAGAGGATCTACCCTTTGATTGTCACTGTTCCTCATATCACAGACACAACGATCCTCTTCCTGCACCATATTAGCTTACCCCACGTCAGACGCTACAGGGATAGGATACAAGTCACAAGTATTTGTCAAATGCACAAACACCAGGTCAACTGGGCCCTGAACTTATTAGGACAAGATACCGCAAAGCAACCTGCATACATAACATGAGTACGCACAACATACATTACATCTATGCTGAGCTAAATAGTACACCCCCTAAATACGACCATGTTAATACAATATGGTGAACCTCTAATAGGCTACGCCTATACCACCTATAACATATAACACACATGCCACCCCTACTACCACAAGTGGGGTACAAGCAGTGGAATTCAATTCGAACATTGCTATGAGTTGAATCGCCTGCCGACTCCATCCAACGAGCCACAAACCTTTCATTGCGTCGAACCCCCAACACAACGGAGCCCGCAAGCCAGGGAGCCGCAATTGCCCCTGTCCGCACAGAAAACGACAACCCAAGTCCGATGCCCGCGACCAAGGTCCAGAACGCAATCGGAGCGCAAACACACATCCACGAACGAGATTGCGCAGCGCCGGAACGATGGAGCCAAAGACGGGAACGACGACCGCCGCGAGAACGAGGCGCATGCGAAAGAAAGACTACCGAGCAACTACACATGACTCACAGAGTCGGAGCGAGGACGAAAAACGAACACAAAATCGGCCGACAGGTGCAGCCCGAATGCACACCGACCCTGCAACCGGCCAGCTGACCCCACAGGACTCGGACGAAACGTCCAAATGCGAAGCAGAGCCAGAAGAGCATAGAGACAGCCGCGATCGCCATGAATCCGGACCGGCGCTTGATCGCGCAGCAAACCACGAGAAGCTGAATGTCCGACTTCAGCTGTGAACTCCTCCTCGACTGCCGGTCGTTGCATGCAGCCGCAATCATGTCGAACGCACCTATTACCGGCAGCCATGCCATCGAGACTACGAAACTCCGACTGATCACGGCCAACATACAGCCCGACCCCCGCCGGACTCATCACGACATGCAAACATGTCTACGAAGTCATCCAATGACATGAATTCATTAGCAGACGCTTTTGTCCAAGCGACTTCCAAGCGCGAGCTTACAAAAGTGCATGGGCCACGGATTCCTTGCTAGACCTAGCGACACGTAGGCTCCCGAGACCCATTGCAATTAGCACACACAATAGCGACACCGAGCAGACATTTCACCCAGCCATAAATCCGGCAAACATACATTCATTCCCGTAGCAGACGTAGCTTACCAACTGAGGCCCTGCCTCGACGTACCAACTGAGGCACGCGCCTCTACATACCGACTGTAAGAAAGCTCTTAGTGCTAGGTCATTAACCAGACCACGATACCGCCCCAACAAACGAAGCACATCCTACACCGCGCAGTGAAGGCTGCACCCCGTCAGCGAAATAGACATACAACCCGGGGATCCGTAGAAAACACCAGCGGTTGACGAGCGAAGCTCCACACCAGTCGCATACGTGCGGAGGACCACGCCATTGTTGCGAGCCATGCAGCACTGCTCGCTAACCACTCCAGGTCCACACGGACCAGGCCAGACTTCGACGACCACATAGACAGACACAGGAACCTCCTGACGACACATTGTTCATTGTTCACGCAGGAACCAGATCGATCGGACTCAGCGTTTAGATACAGGAAACAGCAGGATGACTGATGTCTATGTCGCACTAGCAAGCATATGCCGGGAAACCCCGCTATATACCCCGCCCTATTAGACGGTGTACCCTGCGCGTCATATGACGCGTTGCTAATGACGCGCTGCTGGTGACGCGGCTATGTCTCGCGTCCTCCTTCATGAACCAGCTTCGCCCGATTAATGCTGCTAATATTGTGTAGCC
Source organism: Mallotus villosus (assembly GCA_903064625.1). NCBI lineage: Eukaryota > Metazoa > Chordata > Actinopteri > Osmeriformes > Salangidae > Mallotus > Mallotus villosus. Next base: position 84,176 of record CAEFZP010003218.1, read on the forward strand.
TTCTGGTGCTTGGATTTTGGATAGCCTATGTTTGGGGTTATCACAAGTGCTGTATGCTGAGATCTGTTTACTCACGCATCGCTATTTAGTTTAACTGAGGTTTGTCACGAACCCGGCTCAGGGGTTGTGGCAAAAATGACGTGAAACACATGCGCGAGAACTAAGAATGTAAGGGGTTTAATAACTTATAAATCTGAACAGAACAAAAATGGGGTGTGGAAGTCAGTAGTCAGTAGTGTACGTGGGTGTGTGTGTCTAATGTAGGTGAGCAGTGTTGGAAAGTGTGTTAACAAAACAAATCACAAAACTGCCACAACGCAAGAATGAAAACGTGCTGCGGACAAAAGAAGGACCGCCTCTCTCTCTCTACGTCCTTTTGAGCCACCGGGCCAGGTGCAGCCAATTAACGGCCGAGGAGGCCGTCACACGCCCCCCCAGAAGACGGAGACACAGGGTGTCACCGCAACAGCAACCCGGGCCCCATCCGCATCAGCAGCCCACAGAGCCTAGAATAGAGCAACAAAAAAAGGAGGGGGGGAACAGGCAAAAGCACCAAAAGGGCAAGTAAGACCCACAAACCCAAGGGCAACCAACGACCAACAAACCCCAAGGCCACCAACGAACCGAAGGCAGCCAACGACCAACAGACTTACGGGCAAGCAACGACCAACGAACCTACGGCAACCAACGACCCAGGGACGTACGGGCAAACAACGACCAACGACCAACGAACCTACGGGCAAACAACGACCAACGGACCTAAGGCAACCAACCCCATGAAAAGCCCCTAGAACCAACCCACGAAACTTCCCTGGCACAACCGTCTGGTATAAAGCCTCCCCGACAAAACAGTCACCAGACGGCACCCCCTTAAGCATTAGTCACCCAGGTAACCAACTACCAGGTCCTTGGACACCCTCAAAATGGGCAGGGCCCGGAGTGGCCAGAGCAGCAGGTCGAATGTTACTAGAACCTCTACCCCTACCCCTCAAAACCGGGCACTCATTTTTCCAATGCCCCGGTTCCTGACAATAATGACAGTCCGAGCCACCCCCCCCTGGACGAACCCCACGGCCCCCAGGACTGCTACCCATGCCCCGAAATGACTCGAAAACCCCGCCCCGGACTCATGTCACCATGTCCACAGGGCTCCGAAAAATCCCTTCGATGTATCAACTCATAATCGTCAGCCAGCACAGCCGCCTCCGCCACAGACTCGACCTTGTGCTCACTGACGTAGGTCGCTATCCTCATCGGAACTGATTCGCGAAACTGCTCCAACACAAGCAAATTGCAGAGACCGTCAAATGTATCCGTCCCCGAAGCACCACACCAGCGGGAGAAATGGGACGTCAACTCACGGGCAAACTCCACATGCGTCTGCCCCTCCGTCATCCTCCACGTCCTAAAGCGCTGCCTATAGGCCTCGGGCACCAACTCATAGGCCCGAAGTACAGCAGACTTTACCGCCCCGTAATCCCCACTTTCCCTACTACTAAGGGCTGAATAAGCCTCCTGGGCTTTCCCAGTCAGAACGCACTGCAGCATGAGTGTGCGTTCCGAGTCCGGCCAGTGCCGAGCGTTAGCCACCCGCTCAAACAAATTGAAAAAAATCTCCGGATCCCGCTCACAAAATTTGGGAAGGAGCCGTAAATTCCCCGCGATATCAAACCCCTCCCGGCCCACAGACAACCGACCCCACCCAACCCCGAAGGACTCTACTCCTAACCCCCCACCCGAGAGCCTGCGCTCCCTGGCCAACTCCAACTGCAAAAGCTCCCTCTGCTGCTCGAAGGTCATAAGACTCCCGCACACAGCCGACGCCCCTCCCCCTACCGGTGGAGCCGTAACAGACGGGGGGAGTATCTCAGCATCCACCAAGCCAGCCACCAAGCCCGCCCGAACAGACTCTGTTTTCAAGCGCTTATCGCTGATCTTGACCCCATAATGACCCGCGAGACTCAGCAACTGGTCCTTATTGAACCCCGCCAAGAACTCCTCCGACGTAGCCTCAATAAAACCCTCCACAGCTGCCATAACCACCCCAACCCCAGCAAGCGTCGGTCAGAAAGGAGAGGATCCCCACACAAAGCTCAACCCTAGACTTCAGGGGCGTTGTGGCGGGTACTTACGCACCTAAAGCCCGCTGGAGTGGAACAGGCAACCAGCAAGCTGACGACCCCCCCGACTCCACGGAAGTGCCCCCGAGACAACCGCTCCAACCACAGTAACCCCCAAAAATAACTAACAAAAGTAACAAACAATCGGCGAGCCCCGAAAGTACCACGCCGCTAAACCTACCAGGGACAGCTTAACCTCTCCTTGCCGACCGAAACACCACCGGAGCGACGTCCCCGCAGCAGCACCAAAACCTCTGCGGCACAAACCAAAACCACAGCCAAAAAACCCAAATCTCCACGCATGCGCTCCCTAAAACAAAACAAAAACCCCGGAAGCCTTAGGACGAGTCCCCATGTCACGAACCCGGCTCAGGGGTTGTGGCCAAAATGACGGGGAACACATGCGCGAGAACTAAGAATGTAAGTGGTTTAATAACTTATAAATCTGAACAGAACAAAAATGGGGTGTGGAAGTCAGTAGTCAGTAGTGTACGTGCGTGTGTGTGTCTAATGTAGGTGAGCAGTGTTGGAAAGTGTGTTAACAAAACAAATCACAAAACTGCCACAACGCAAGAATGAAAACGTGCTGCGGACAAAAGAAGGACCGCCTCTCTCTCTCGACGTCCTTTTGAGCCACCGGGCCAGGTGCAGCCAATTAACGGCCGAGGAGGCTGTCACAGGTTGTAAATAGTTTCAGTTTTCACGTTGGTCAGATGTTGTTGGTTATTTGTTTTGGTACCTTACCTACCTGCAATAACTAAGATTTGAAACAGAATGTTCAAAATTTTAGAATTCATTGAGACCCATGAGGTGGAGCTGGTCCCGGCCATTTGGGAGCACATTTGGGAGCAAAATGGCCAGTGCTCTTGGCCAAACTTGAAGGGCATGGCCCTCCACCAGGCCATTAAGAATGTTATGGCTCCTAGCCTTGAGTGGGACCGGTGGGAGGTCAAAACAATGTATATAACAGGTAAATGTTACATTTTAAAGCGAGGTTTCACTTATTTTGACTGTTATTTGGCTCAACACTGTATTTCTTATGGTGTGTGTGTAATTCTTAGCCTGAGTCTAATAAGGTTAAATGTAACTGTGTTTTACAGACAGCTATGAAGAGGGCAGGAGGAAGGCCAAAGAGGCAGAAATGTGGTCTGACATCCAGTCGGACGCTGATTGTGGGAGTGGGCCACAAAGGCGCAAAACGTATGGGTACCAATACTATTCCTTGATGCTTTGAGGTCATATTTAAAGTAGTTTTTTACTTTGAAAATGTATTTTATTTTATTAGGAAGAGTGTCCGGATTAGCACCCCTGGGGATGATGAGTCAGAAGACGAACCAGCCCCTAGAATCTCCTGTCAACCTGCCCCCCCGATTACATACCCTGCAGTCCCCACCATCTCCAATATGCCAGGATCATCCCAGAATTGCTCTTTTACAGAGCTGCTATCAAACTGGGAACCTATCAACTCGGCATGTGAGTGTATTCTTTTGTTTTCTGATTGACTTTCCTTTGTAGGCCATTTTGTAGCTAATGTTTATTCACTTCCTTGATATATTGTTTTCTTGTAGTGTTGCCGACATTGTCGGAGGCAAAAGATTAACTTCTCCCGGGTATAATTAGGGTGACCAGACGTCCTCTTTTCCCCGGACATGTCCTCTTTTTGAGACCTAAAACATGCGTCCGGCAGGGTTTCCAAAAACATCCGGGTTTTTGCTTCGTCGGATATTTGTGTTTCTCTGGGTCTTTCACAAACTAGTTATTACGCCCTTACACGTTTTGGAAATGGTATCTCCCTAAAGTTCCACCTTCTTGCGCGAGCTCTGACTGTAGAGAGAACAGTCATTGGTCGACCGATCTCAGTGTTGCCAGATAAACGATAATTATCCTCCAAATACGACCATTTTGAGCCTTTGGATACTTCACCATTTCCAATCTGGCAACACTGAGCACCTTGCCGCCTCCACTAGTTGCATTGTTTACAGCACATGAAATCTGCAGCCATGCCGAAGCGTTCACGAACGAACCCAAAAAAAACTAACATGTTTCTCCCCCCTCCCCCCGTGATGAAGTGTCCTCTTTTTGACAAACTCAAATCTGGTCACCCTAGTATAATACACTTGGAGTGTCGATCAGGTCATCATATATCTCTGGCCACTGGATTGCAGGGCTTGACATGAACTTTTTGAGTACATTTACGTTTCGTTTGTCCATGCACAAAAGTCACTTGACCCCGATACCTTTAAATGGCCTGACCAAGTGATCGGGCCAAACTAGTCTTATAACGGCGGTTGCTTTCTCAGGCAAATGATGAGTGAAACAGGCTTGGTTAAAGAAATCCGAGGTTCTGGCTATCTTCAGTAGGCTCGTATCTACGTTGGGCAGTCCTCCCGGACGTTTCTGGTTTAGAATGGAGTGAAATATAACATTGTGCACACTGCCAGTGAGCGACCCGAGTCTGAGGCTAACGTCAAAACAGTGTAATGGGGACGCAGTCTCACTCAGATTGCCAGTTTACACAAAACACTAAAATAATCGGACCAGCTATCTCTCTCCCATATCTCTTGAAAGCTGCCCTGCTCGACTTATTAGATGTAGAATTGACTGTAAAATTATGAACTTTGTGACATGACCTGAAGACTTGGCTGCCGCCCGACTATGCGGTCTACCGGGCGACATTCTCACTCAAATTTTGAGACTTTCGTGACCCAAATCAATTCTAATGTGACAGATCAATAGGGAATCGCTTTCTCTCTTAAAGGCTGTCCTCCTCTACCTTTTTGGTCTTTTTAAATCGAACTATTTGTATAATCCGTGTAATTCTCTAGCCATTATAAAGGCTATCTTTCCCAATTTTGATTCCACTATGTTGCGTGCGCATCCCGAATGTTTACAAACAAATAATTGGTCTGTATGACTGACAACACCTCTATTCCACAATTGCAATGGGGTTTGGCCTCCTTGGGTAGAGAGTCCATGGTTATTCCATTGGCTCCTGAATTCTCTGACTGCCCTTTGAACCCGAGGTAAATAAATATAATGCAAACAAAACAAATTAAGATCACAAAGAGAGTCAAGTATGCCTTCATTTTCCATAAAGGTAAATAAGTCAGAGAAGTAGTATGAAACTATTCGATTTAGTTCTGCCCATAGCCTCTCTATTCTTTGTGAATAAATACATGGATTAGAAGGGAAAAAATACATACAAATGTTTTGGAGCACCAAAGACCCATTTTGACCCAGGAAAACCGCTTCACTTTTGGGCTGGTCGAGGATTTTTTTGTTGTTGACATTTGTCACGTTAGTGTATCTTCTCTTAAAGTAGGCTACACACGTTCCGCATTCTGACACCGCAGCCTCTGCATGGGTTGTACCATGGGAGTTCTCCCCTCCCAAATACAGTTGGTTGGGTCCAGCCCGTCTTTTCCCAAAAGTTTTATCTGACAGGTAGGCTACCGATAGCTGGGCCGTGCGGCCCTACCGTAACGATACACGTCAGGGAGGATAGCTGGGAGCAGGGCCGGAGTGATGGCATCACTAGACAAGGTTTTACCAATTGAAAAACGTCTATGTTTATTTTACATAAAGCTCCAAAAAATATTTTGCGTTCCAAAAAAATTTTGGGCGGAAATTTGTGTGGAAGTCCCTATCTTGCATCACATCAAACCCATAGGTCCTAGGTTGGGGCTAATCCCCAAATGTTTACAACGTCTGGCTCCGTGCCTGATTAACACTCGGATTGTTAAGCAGTCTCAGAAATGGTATCAATATAAAAAATAATACGATCCTTTTCTGTAATCATGAATCCCCCCAGAAAAGTTCACTGCACCCCCAGTCAAACCAGGCAGCATCCTGAAACTGGCCTGAAACTCCCGGGCTGAAAAGTGGCCCCACTCCGGCCCTGTGTTTGACCAATAGGTAGCGCTGTAAGCAAACTGATGTGGTGGGGTCAGTGTGGGGTCACAATGACACTCACAAAGTTTGGAGTCAATATGCAGACATGCAGAGATACAGCCTCAGAATAGTTTTTATCATCATGCCATCTATTTGTATTTGATGCATTAAACAGTTTAGTATCTCAACTCAAAATCAATTATTTTTGACTGGCATGGTCTGAAGATCTTCTGAATCAAATTTTGTGAAAATTGAAACAATGGTCCAGGCAGAGTTAGCAAAATAAATACGAAATGGTGTATTCACCTTATTCCGGAAGTCGCGATGGGCACGGCCATCCGCGTATTCTCATTTCCTGTTTGTATACTTTCCGCTTTAAAACAGTACTATAAGAGAACGTCTTAAACAAGCTTTGATACACATTTAAGGCTAATAAAGATGCCCAGTGTCAACTGTGCAGTTAGTGGCTGCCATAACAACTGGAGAAAACTAAATCAGACCCTGTCTTCTGATTGTTTTGACCATGGAAAGAAGTGGTCCGAGTGCATCTAAATGTAATGTAAAGCTTTTGAAACAATGCAGCAATCAAATTAGTTCATAGATGCGTCTTTCTAATTGCCATTAGATACGAGGGAAGATTACTAGTGCATTACTAGTGCACTCATGTAAGTTTTAACACGTTGAATAAAGCTTCTACCAAAGACCCTCGATGAAAAAGTTGTTACTATTTATTATTACAGCACAATTTGTGTAATTTGTCACTCATACATTTGCAGTTTATGGCTAATAGCAAGCTTAAGCTTTCAAACAAGGTATAGAAAATATGCCCTGCAGTGAAATCGTTAGAACATCTTATGTTTGTGGCTAATGTAACGCCTACTTATAGCAGCAAAGCAGAGCAGCTATCTGACCGGCAAACGGATTATAAACACTTAAAAGTTGTTTTCAAGCCATCCAGTGAAAGGGTGTATTGGTGACTTGTTGTAGCACACGAACATAGCACAACTGGCACAAATCCACCAACCTTATATAATGTTTTAGCAGCGGGACTTTTCGGCAGTTTTCCATTGAATTGAATGATATCCCCGGCAAACAGGAAGTTTGAATACAACGGAACTAAAAAAGGTGGGCGGGGCGGAATAAGGTGAATAGCAAGTTCGATCGACATGGCATAATTAGTATCACAATTTGATAGAGTTAGACTTGGTATGCCGCACCGATTTGAAAGAGACCAATCTTGTGATTTTTGTACAAACTGTTTAGAAGTTATAAACCAAAAAAAACGTTGTCATATTTTTGACCAGTAGCACTTTGCCACAACTGTGAAAGGTCAAAGAGATAAAGGGCCCTATCTTGCACCCAGCACAATTGACCATGCCCATCAGAATCAGAATTTGGTTTATTCGCCATGTAGCCTATGTTACACAAACACATCATTTACTGTGGCAGGAAGGTGCAAAGAATAAACATATACAGGTCTTAAATCAAGTAAAAAAGTACAATGGTTAAACTAATTCTAAGAACTAAACAATGTAAAAATATAACAACAATATAACAATTTCAAAAATAAAACATATATAAGAATAAGATGAAGAATTTGAATGAGCAGCATGAGTGGGCAACTTAGTGCAATGAGAAAACTGCTCTGCCTTTCCCATACTATGTCACTTCTGTATCTTTTACGGTTCTGACGAGAACTTCGGTCTCCTCGGCTGTGGAACCGCTCATGGCGTGCGTCTGGCAAATCCGCCGTTATAATAGCAATCCGCCATGGAACAAGCGCGCCTGCTCTTAAAGGGAATGTGAGATGACGCTCTGATTGGTTTATTGCACGTTACACCCAAACCACACCCACTAGTAATTTAGCTACTTCAGACCAACCCATTTTAGGTTAACTATTTACCCAAGTAATTTATCCCGTCGGTATAATAGCAACAGCGCCGGAGTCCCGCCAACAAAGTTACTTGCGCTTTGCGTTTTGATACTTGCGTTTCAGATAGTTAAAATAGGGCCAACAGCCTCAGACTAGTAAGATTTGACAAACCAAACCAAATTCCATAAGTCTGTGTTGGCATGCTCTGAGGATGACCTGATTTGATTGTCGTGAAAATAAGAGCAATGGCCTAGTAGAAGTTAGAAAAAAAAATATGTTATGGGGTGCAATCAAATTGTCTCTATCCAGGGAACCACCTTAAGACACACCATCCTTACAGTGGAAGTCTAGACAAGGATTGTGGTGGCAGCATCATGCTGTGATCATGCTCATCAGCAGGGACTGGGCATCTTGTTAAAATTCATGAAAGAATGGATAAAGGAAAATAAATCCTGAAAGAACTTGCTTCAAATCTGCAAAAAAAAGGAGGTTTAGGCAGAAATTCAAATTTGAACTGAACAATAATACAAAGCACAAGGCCAAAATCAACATTGGAGTGGCTCAAAAACAAATTGTGTCCACAAGTGTTGTCCAACCAATATAAACAACCTGGAGTAATCGTTCTGGTACTGTGTGCAAAGCTGAAAACATACTTACTCCATGAGCCTTAAAATGTGTCTCTCCCAAATATGTATTTATAAAATGTGTCGGGGTTGAATATGCAAGCAAAATATTTATGTTGGATGCGTTTTTATTTTTCTTAAAAATATGTCCAAACATACAGCTTTTAAATAAATGTCAATCATAACGAAATGTCATTGTACGCATTTTTTATTCAGCAAGAGGAAAGTATTGGTTAGCGTTGTAAATATTCTCTTTCTCTCTGTCTTACTCTAGCTGCCTTAGTACGTCATTGTCTGGTCTGTAGAGTTAAACAAGGCGGCAACCTTGATTGATCAAAGTGGACTACAGAAGATTTAATTTCAAACAGAGAAGGTAATTATAATCAGACTTTACACTGTGTGGAATAGGTGGAGAATAGGAGACAACCATAACAAGAAAAATACATATCATTACAAATAAATAGATTTTTGTGGAGAGAGAACAAGAGAAAAAGAGTGAGAAGTGAGGGAGGAGGGGAGAGTGACAGATGGGGGTAGGGAGAGGGACAGAGAGGGAGGGAGAAGGAGAGAACGAGCAGCTGGATTGCCATGTAAATAGTTGTGCAGATAGGTAGGCTTGGGCTTCATGCCAAGGCTTCTACAAAGGCCCGAGAACATCTGTTGGAGGGTAGATTCCTGCTCTGCGTTGTAGCAAGAATAACAGTCTCACTCAGAGGGAACTGTTCTCTCATCAGACAAGCGCATGAGCACACATACATACTCTCAGGGACTCTCCCTCTGTCTCTCTATCTCCCTTTTTTTTAACTCTTTCTCATCCCCTATTTCTCACCTTTTCCTTTCCTTCTCTTTCTTTTCTTCACTTTCATATCAGTTAAGAAACTTTGGCAGTACACCCAAATCTAACAGGTGAAGCCACACACCCACCCTCTATGGCCTGGACAGAAGATGTTCTTCATCCATCATAAATAATATAAAACTGTCCTGTTGCGTTACACAAATCATATTATTGTGATACATTTGATTGGTTTGTAAAGAGACACGTTTTACATTGGTGCAGGTAAGTTTTCCTCCCGGCCAAACCCTCCATCTCCCATGATCTCTCAATCACCCTGGGATCTGCGACGGTGACCCCTTCATCCACTGCCAGGAACCTCGGGGTTACCATGGATGACGAGCTCTCCCTCACAGCCCACATTGCTGCAGTCTCCCGGTCGTGTAGATTCACCCTCTACAACATCCGGAAGATCAGGAGATACCTGTCTGAGCATTCCACCCAGCTGCTAGTCCAAGCACTTGTCCTTTCAAAGTTAGGCTACTGCAACTCGCTGCTCGCCGGTCTCCCAGCATGCGCAACCCGCCTTCTCCAGAGGATTCAGAATGCAGCAGCCCGCCTGGTCTTCAATCTACCCAGATGCTCCCATGTTACCCCGCTCCTCATCTCCCTCCACTGGCTTCCCATCATGGCCCGTATCAGATTCAAGACAGAGAAGTACTGACCTTCCGGGCGGTGAACGGGACTGCACCCGACTACATCAAGTCTCTCCTCCAGAATTACACCCCCACCCGCCACCTACGGTCTTCTTCTGACAACCGTTTGGTGGTCCGACTGCTCAAGAGCACCCGGTCCCAACACAAGCTCTTCTCCTGTCTGACCCCCCAATGGTGGAATCAACTTCCCACCTCCATCGGAGACACTGACTGTCTCCCCACCTTAAAGAAAAGGCTCAAGACGCACTTGTTCCGGATGTACAACGGTACTTAGTTGTACTCTGGCTGGACCTGATGTTAGTTTCCTCCAGGATCACAATGACTCTTATTGAGAGACTTATTGCTTCTTATTGTACTCGCTGTGAAATATAGTATTGTTGCTTACTTTTCTACAGGTACACTCTTGCACTTCTAAGGTTCATGTTGTTTAATTGTAACTTGTCTAACTACATGCTGTTATGGTCTACATGCTCTTCCCTTTGGGACTTATTTAGTTTTTCACAACGTATGCTTCATGTTTTGGCTACCTGCAATGTTTGGGGCTATATCGTTGTTATGATCAGTGACCTATGCACTTTTGTAAAGCTCTCTCTTGGAAGTCGCTTTGGATAAAAGCATCTGCTAAATGTAAATGTAATTTTTGGATCTGCAGCAATCAGTTAATCAACGTGGTAAAAATAACTGATTTGCTAAGACTATTTTCTTTCAAATTAAGCATTGCAATATATAAAGTGGTTCCCTTTAGAGTTTGATTTGAGGAAGACTGAAACAGACTGAACCACAGGCAGGACAGCAGTTCTGCTGTGGCATCATATGATAGGGCTTTTTTCCTGCTCTCAAACACGTACATATGCTAGTAATTTGTCTAACAAATGTTCGTTTTAGACTGTGTTCCTTAGATGGTAGCCCCTATTCTAGACCTACTGTAGGGCATGGCTCCCCCTTTGTCAGGGATTCAAAGCAATACAGATTCATTCATTAACACTTTATCTGCAAATAGTTAAGCGAGGATATCTCTTTCTGCATGCAGCTTGGCAAAAGGTAAAATCAGACCAGACAATACACTTTCTCTCCCTACTTTCTATTAGTCTTTCTCCTCATTGCTCCCCTCTATTTCTCTCTCATCTGTGTTTCTTTCCCTTTTGTCTTTCTCTCCTATGGACTGGGGCCTTGTCTTCAGAACCACTCATACTAAAGGCTCAATTTTGATCTTTTCCGGCTCTACTGTGTTGTGTCTCGCCTCTGTCCTGCTTTTGTTGTTGTGTTCTGTTCTGGCTCAACTCTGTCTCTCTTTTGTTCTCTTCCTGCTCAATTCTGTCTCTGCTCTGTTCATGCACACACTGACAGAAAAAAAGAGACAGATAAAGAGGGGAGTATATGGTTTTGTCTGAAGAAACTTCTGTTGTTCCCTGTGAAGAGGAAACATATGAAGTTCATTCCCAACAAAAAGGTGACAAAGCTATTGGTGACTATTGGTCACACAAAAAGTATTGCCTCAATTATACATCTTCCGCTTCAGCAATATTTCTTACAGAAGCACACACAAATCAGAACCACATTTCTGTATCACTGTATTTTCAGGCTGAAGCTAAACATGAAAAAAGGATTTTCAGAGACTTTCAATATGTGACTTTCTTCTGATAAATAACTAAAAAATAATGTTTTGTGTCTGGTGGTGCAAATTGGGGCTTGTAACATCAATTATCCAATTATGCACATATAAATACAATCTTAAAATCCTTATTAAACCATAAACTATAAATCGTAAATCTGCTTTTACTTGTTATTAAGGTGTTGCTTCTTACTTCTCATCAAGGTTGAGATGGAGCAGCAGGGAACAAAGAGAGAGGAGGAGAAAGAGGAAGAAGGGGAGAAGGAAGAGGACATAGAGCACCTGAAACAACAGATGTTAGACTTCAGAACAGAACATGCTTACATGAAAAGAGAGGGAGGTAGTCTAGTAATTGTCTGGCTCAGAAAGGAAGTTGCTCTCAGAAAAACTAATAATTTTCTGCTGCTGTTGTGCTGTCACCCAAAAGAAGCTGTTGGAGAAAAACCTAAAAGTCATGTTGTTGAAACATATTTCTTATCAGTATCTAGCCATATCCTGCCCTACAACTTTATCTTCAGTGCTCCCCAAATCTCATACATCAAGTCCTCATCTCAAACAAATCTTTTTTTTATTATTATTGTCATAGCATATACAATAATAGAAGCATGATTGCCTAAACCTGTACTTGCTTTGTGTGGTATAAACAAGACAAATGTGTAGCTTCTACCAGTCCCACCTTTTTTTGTTTATGATGGCCTGACTCTCAAGCACCTCAGATTATCTTACATTTACATTTATTCATTTAGCAGACGCTTTTATCCAAAGCGACTTCCAAGAGAGAGCTTTACAAAAGTGCATAGGTCACTGATCATAACAACGAGATATCCCCAACATTGCAAGTAGTCAAACATGGAGCATACATTGTGAAAAAAACAAAGATAAGTGCCAAAGGGAAGAATCATAAGAGCATGAAGTTAAACAAGTTACAATTAAACAACATGAACCTCAAAAGTGCAAGAGTGTACCTGTGGAAGAGCAAGCAACAGTAGACTACCTCACAGCGAGTACAATAATTTTAAATCAGTTACAGCTAACCAACAAGAGCAGCAGGTCTCTTAACACCCAACCCAGTCTCATACTTCTGCGTATCTATGACACGGGTTTACACATCTATTTCGCGTGCCATATATACGACAAATCGCTATTTGGCGTGCAGTTTATACGCGAATCCCTCCCATTCATTTCTAACGGCAGAATGTTGCGTGCAGTTTACACGCGAATTCCAACTCGCTATTTGGCGTGCAGTTTATACGCGAATCCCTCCCATTCATTTCTATCGGCAGAATGTTGCGTGCAGTTTACACGCGAATTCCAACTCGCTATTTGGCGTGCAGTTTATACGCGAATCTCTCCCATTCGTTTATATCGGCAGAATATTGCGTGCAGTTTACACGCGAATTCCAACTCGCTATTTGGCGTGCAGTTTATACGCGAATCCCTCCCATTCGTTTCTATCGGCAGAATATTGCGTGCAGTTTACACGCGAATTCCAACTCGCTATTTGGCGTGCAGTTTATACGCGAATCCCTCCAATTCGTTTCTATAGGCAGAATATTGCGTGCAGTTTACACGCGAATTCCAACTCGCTATTTGGCGTGCAGTTTATACGCGAATCCCTCCCATTCGTTTCTATCGGCAGAATATTGCGTGCAGTTTACACGCGAATTCCAACTCGCTATTTGGCGTGCAGTTTATACACGAATCCCTCCCATTCGTTTCTATCGGCAGAATGTTGCGTGCAGTTTACACGCGAATTCGCTATTTGGCGTGCAGTTTATACGCGAATCCCTCCCATTCAATTCTATCGGCAGAATTTTGCGTGCAGTTTACACGCGAATTCGCTATTTTGCGTGCAGTTTATACGCGAATCCCTCCCATTCATTTCTATCGGCAGAATTTTGCGTGCAGTTTACACGCGAATTCCTCCCATTCAATTCTATCGGCAGAATTTTGCGTGCAGTTTATATGCGAATTCCCTCCCATTCAACGCGTCTATATCACACGCAGAACTTCATCAACTCTTTATCCATTATACGTCATCATCCAGACTCGGAAGCTTCCAAATGTACTTTTTAAAACGTTTTTGTGTACAGTAATTTTTATTTGCCACAAACACCAAGCAGCATTCTCGTAGGCCTACATAGCCTATAGCATAAATAGGAAAACATATATGCTATAACACACACAGGCAATAAAAGCTGTAGCCTATAGGCCAGGTTCTTGCCAGCTATGAAAGAGTGGGCTGTGGATATGTGTTTTAATGTTTTCTGATTTAACTATGTTCAACTCAAGACAACTATCATCTCAATATTCATTAATTAACCAATTCATTTCAATGGAGCAACACAATTAGCCTAGCCTAACCTATTAAAGCCTACAACTCAACCACTGATACGTGCTTTTACTTGTCCGTTACCACCCGTATTTAACCGATCTTCCTATTTATAACCAAGAAAGGACTTAACAATAACCCAGAACATATAGAATATGTCAACTATGTCATTGGACAACCCTGGACAACGAGAGCACGCGACCTGCCTGGTTGCCTGGCTACAATCTACCGCGCAAACGTAACTTTCAGTGCGACTACATCCCCCTGGCACGCGATCTCGCACGCGACCTGCTGGTTGGCTGGCTACAATCTACGGCGAAATTTTAGGCACGCGACCTGCCTGGTTGGCTGGCTACAATCTCCCGCGAAATTTTAACTTTCAGTGCGACTTCATACCCTTCCTGGTAAGTAGCATATAATTGAACCTGCTCGATTTTTCATGTGAAGTCTACGTTTTGATGAATTTGCTAGCCATAATTCCTCTGTTTTTGCTACAAAACATAGAAGCCCAACTGTATTGCAATTATTGTAAAAAAAAATGGCAGTGTACACATTTAAGAATAGAAGGCATATTAGCTATCTCAAGCTGGCCTTGTACAGTGCCCGCCTGCCAGATCTGAGTGGGCTCAGCTAGCTGAGCTAGTAAATGCATCTCATGTCACATTTCCTGCTTGCAGGACTCGAAATGTTCCAAGATGAGCACCAGTAGTAGTCTATAATATCAGGCAGAATAGCAGTGATGAGCTTAACTACAGTAGCTTGGCGGTAACGTCGCTATTTACAAAACCAAGTAACTTTTTAGTAGCTAAGCTATTTTATTTATCAAGTAGCGCAGTAGCGTCCTCGAAAGCTAATTTCTCCAGCACATTTCTGATGTTCATACATAACAGCGCTTCCCTGCAGCCATCAAACACACAAATTAAGAAGACAGGATGTTTATGTGTCGACGACAACACGCCGTGTACATGCGCATGCTTGTGCCTACAGTTACTAACGTTACAGCCGATCTCACGAGAGCTGAGTACAGTGAGGGCTGTCATCGTCTCATCCCCACTCACACCGTATTGGGCTATTGTTCAATAAATACATCTAAACATATTTTAGCCCTTATCTGACTGACAGTTGTGTTGATCACTAAAATTGCATTGACTTGGCATGCAGTTTGTTTAACTGAAAGTAGCTACTAATGTATCAAGCTACTTTTGATTTAGGTTTTTGTAACTTAGCTTGCAAAAATGTTATGAGTGGTAGCTTTGTGTAGTGAAGCTGAATTTATTGTAGAGTAGCTTGTAGCTTAGCTCACTACACATATCAAGTAGCTTGCCCATCACTGCAGAATAGTTGACATCAATTCAGATGGGCTGGTTAGACTAAGAAATATATATACTGCTATATACTCTTGTTGACTTATTTTTTTACCTTCTGTTGCAGCTCCATTTACCCTACTACCTACTACCTACAAACCCAAAGGCTCTTTTAAGAACCACATCTTTCTATCTCATTCTATTGCTCTCTTGCTCTCTCTCTCGCTCTCTTGCTCTCTCGCTCTCTCGCTCTCTCGCTCTCTCGCTCTGTCTGTCTGTCTGTCTGTCTGTCTGTCTGTCTGTCTGCTGCACAGTGAGGTAAGTCTTTAACCATATAGGTTGCTGGTATTTTTGATTGGCTATAGGTGGCATTTAACTGTAGGCTATTCAACTCGGCAACCGTATTCCCGTCGTCCATTCATTTGATAGGCCTAGCGGGAGCGGGAGCGGGCGGCCGATGGCGTTGGCTTCCAATTCATTTTCAATGAAACCGCGGTCTTAGATGCTGTTGATACGCGAGCATCAACGACCGGTTTCATTAAAAATGAATTGGAAGCGACCGCTGACGCGCTGCCCGCTCCACTGTTGTGGACTATAGTCCGCCTACATCACCTGTAACGCCTGCTACAGCACCAACTAGCTATTCTTCAGTTTTCTTGGTATATATATTTCTCATATTATGTTATAGTGTATTCTAACCAGAAATATATAAATAGATACATTGTATATAGTTTAATACACTGAATTTATCACCGAAACATACAGCATCCATTAATGTGTATAGGTCAGTTAATCATTAGTCTGCTATCTCAAAGTTTATGTTTGATATGTTTTACTAAATTAGATATTGTCATTTAACCATTTCTTAGAATACCTGGTTCAACGATGCGCCAGTGCCCTCATTGCCAGAGCAGAGGGAATTGTGGGAACCGGCGTTGTGTCAAGGTGATTATGTGCACAATCTACACTCTTCTCATCATGTTTGATAGTTAATAATAATAATAATGCATTTTATTTATATAGCGCTTTTGTAGACACTCAAAGTCGCTTTACAGAGTCAAGTATTCATTCAGACCCAGTCATACCGGTGGTGCAGAAGCGAGGCTGCCATTCTGCGCCATACGGACCCTCTGACCACCAACATTCATTCAACATTCATACGCATGTCTTTATGATGGTGGGGGAAACCGGAGTACCCGGAGGAAACCCACGCAGGCACGGGGAGAACATGTAAACTCCACACAGAAAGGACCTGGAGCGACCGGGGTTCGAACCAGGGACCTTCTTGCTGTGAGGCGACAGTGCTAACCACTGCGCCACCGTGCTGCCCAAAGATGTTAAGATGCCTTTTGGTTTTAACCCTCCTCCATCACTCTCTTTCTGTTTATCTTACAGTGTGGGAAGCTGCTTGATTTTAAGCTGCGGCACACAGTCAGGCTTTTAAAGTTTCGTGCCCAGGCCAGAGAATGGGCACAAACGACAAAAAAATCCAGAAACCAAGCAAAGGTTTTAGATAATACCTTTATCATGGTAAGCAAGTCATTTGTAATATGCCAAATAGGGTTATGGTTAGTTACTGAATATGCTAATGTATAAAATGTCTGTTACGGTTTTCCAGTTTGTACTTGCATGACTGGCAATGGTGTCACTATAAATGTGCCTCTGCATTCCCAATTTGTGTGCATGGCAATGGCATGCCAAACATGCCTCTACCTCGAAAGACAGTTTATGTTTCTAACATTTTTCTTATGTTTTAGATGGAAAAACTTAAGGCCCTTGGCTACTTCCCTCTCCTGCTCTGGGGGAAACAGAGCCAATCCAAATGGAAAGCACAGTTCCATGTTCCCTTTGACATGCCAGCTGCAGCTCATGCGGTGTTGGAGAAAGTATTGATTTTATTTGAGCATATTTTACAAGGTATTGTATTGGACTTTATTACATTTAGTAATCCATCATTTATAAGTATATGATAATGTGAAAGTATTAGAGATACACAAGCTTTAGCATAGCATTTTTTATGAGAAAGTCTATCATTCTAGTTATTTGTATATTATTTACCAAATAATTATTCCAAAGGTGTTACTATGGAAACAATTGAAGAAGCAGGACAGGACGACAGAAGGGAAGATGTAGTTGAGAGTGGGGAGGTGGTGGAGAATGAGGTAGAGGAGGTAGAGGAGGGGAGAGAACATCAGAAAGAGATAGAGACAGAGGTAGAGGAGGTAGAGGAGGGGAGAGAACATCAGAAAGAGATAGAGACAGAAATGGAAGTACAGGAAGGTGGAAGACAGCCGGAAAGAGAGATGGAAAGGATTGTCACAGATGGGGATGTAGAGGAGGGAAGTCAGGCAGAAAAGGGGAAGATGGGAGAACCGGTGACAAATGAGGAAGTTGAAGAAGAGTTGGGTTTAGAAGGGAATGTAGAGGTAAAGGGAGACGAGTCAGGACCTGCAGATACATCTATAGAAGAAGAGAGAGGACAAAGGGATGAGGAGTGGTGAGTGCCAAAATAGAAAATCAGTCAGTTTACTGAAGAACAAAGAATAGCAATGTTTAGACATCTCAACTCATAGGCCCAATGTTAAAGTGTAAATATACCCTAGTGTGCATAAGTACAATTTCAACAAACTCACGTTTGATTTGCTATAATTTAGGTGTCAATTATACTTTTCTTTACAGGAAGTCACCTGTAAATATGTCAGCAAAAAAACAGGCCAAGACTAAAAGGGACAAAAAAGGCAAAGGTAGGAAAAAGACAGTATATATGCAATACAGCCATATAACACATCATTTTATTCATGCATTCTTAATTACTGTGTGTGGAGTATATGTATGTTTATTGTATTTTTTTTGTGACAGAGTGCCAATTCCATGGGTCACTGGATGTTTTCCCTGTGGAATCTGTGTCCACGACTCGCATAAGGAAGGTTAGTGAAAAAACACAAATCAAAAAACAGCAATCCCACATTAAAACTGAAATACTGTTAATTACCTTTTTGATGTTGGTTAATTCACAAAGATACAGTTGATGCTCAAAATATTTAGTTCAGTCAAGACAATCACGTATTAGATTTGAGCATTTATTGTTACATGACATGGACATGTAGATTTAACTTTGGCGGAGTGGATGATCTAAGGGAAGTACTCCCTGCCTCCTCGATGCAACACATACATACATGACATATGAGGCAGGGAGCAATAGAATATAATCCCCTAGATGGATAGAACATAGACAGCATGGGGGAGAAGGGGATGGTGGAGGGTGGCAGCATCAGTGATCATAAACGACCGGGGTGAGTGTGTGCGTATCCGCGCGTCTTTTAAAGCCGCCTTATCGGACGCGCCCAATGAATATGCGCTGCTAATATGGGTGTAGTGGGCGGAGCAAGAAAGGTGGAGTAAGACGCCTTACGTCCCTTGATGATGCGTGCTGCCCGATTGCCCTGCCTGAACTAGCTGCGCTTATTTCAGTCAAGACAATCACGTATTAGATTTGAGCATTTATTGTTACATGACATGGACATGTAGATTTAACTTTGGCGGAGTGGATGATCTAAGGGAAGTACTCCCTGCCTCCTCGATGCAACACATACATACATGACATATGAGGCAGGGAGCAATAGAATATAATCCCCCAACACACCACCGCTCCGCCAGACTATGTGTAGAGCGGAGCGCCGCTTCTCCTAAATCACAGGAGGACCCCCTGACATCCCACTACGTACGTACTAGTGGCGAAAACAAGCGTTTTCTGGATGCGCGGGCCATGCTAGCATTAACGATGACTAAGACTATGTGTGCATATCCGTCATGTTACATACCATCTGATGTGCGGTTAACCGAGCCGTCCCATGCGCACATCCCGTCCAGACCCGGTGCTGGACGGGAGGTGAACCTGCGACTAAGCCGAATCCACCGACCATCTACCCGATACCCTTCACATCCGACCTCGGGCAGATAGCTACCTCTAGAGAGCTGCCCCTCTTGCGCCCGTCAGCGGACCCATCAGGATGTACACAAAGGCAGCAAGTATACGCTGGAACACGAAGATATGTTATCTAGTGTAAATGACTAGTGTCAGCAGAGCACCTGCTGTTCCCTGGCCGGTATCCAGGGTGTCTCCGCAGATATCTTGACTCGGACGCTGGATTCTGATCGATTGCTACCGAACCAGAGCACGTCTGCGGATCACCAGTGCCTAGCCAAGATCTACGGAGACATTCTACAATGCTTGTGATCCGGAAGCCTCTCATCCATACAGGGCAGAGTTAGCCGTCTCTAGAGACCCATTCCTCTAGCACCCGTCGGCAACCCCAAAGATGTACGCAAGGCGCATGTGCATGTACTATCAATGTAACTATGTGAGAATGAATAAACAAATGTGTCGGCAGAGCACCCACCGTTCCCTGGAGTCCAGGGCATCTCTAGAGATATCTCGATTCAGAACACATGGATTCTGATTGATAGCTACCAGCTCAGAGCACGTCTGCGGATCACCAGGTCTGAACCGAGATCTAAAGAGATATTCTACTGTTATGGGTTAACAAGCCGACCCAGCCACCATCTGTAATGCAGGCTTGTGTATACACTGCAATCCGTAATTTGACCATGTGGCCGCAAAGCTTTTCACCTCAAGCTCATAGATCTCTGGACTCATACAATGTCCAGGGCATTGGGGCGTACATAGTGCTCGTAAGCAGAGGACGACCAGTCCCCAACATCTCAGCGTGGCTAGCACTGAATATGCCCGGATGGCAGCCCCAATCCGGAAGCATTGCGATGTATACCAATCCGGGGACAGCCCACAGCGAATCGTTGCACGAACCAGGATTTCGTTTCCTTGCCGGCATCGGTGACAACAGGGACTCCGAAAGCGTCGCCCGGAAAGCGACATAAAGGAGAGTAAACAACAGTTAGTTCGAGCAATCACAAGAACTGCCTTTGCATAGTATCAGATTGGAATGTTCAGGACACAGTAAACATTCACTGCACAATAGTGGTGAATTCCCCACACTGTGAAACATTAAAAAGGTTGTGAAAACTCAAGAGTATCGCCATATAGGGCCCGAAATGCCCTTGTTCAGTTGGACACCGGTAATCCGAAGGGTATTGCCCTATACAAGCGATGTCAGAAGGCTCACATGTGTGAGCCTGATTACGTGGTCTTAATGTGCAAGGTGAATGCTGCTCTCTCCAGTTGATCAGCAGCTCAGGACTCCTACAATGATTTGAATACCTGATACCAGTGTTTAACATGTCTGCGCAGTGCGCTCCTTCGCCCCAGTTTAGAACCACAAGTTGAATCCTTCATCCACCAGTGTGGATTGAAAATACTTCATGTATTCGCCGGCAGACAACATAGGCCTACATGTGCACCACGCACGAACAGTCTGAGAAATGACGGCATGCTTGCCTATCGGAACTCCTGAAATGAACAAGACAGTGCGACAGTCTCTATAGCCTGAATGAATGCGTGCGCAATGTGAGATCCCACACTCTGGTCCACGTCAGCAGTCTGACTAGATTGATAAGCACAGAACCTCCTTACGATGATGTGACCTCGCTTCGATATCACGACAGTAACCTTCCCTACACACGAACAAGCAATCACGATGAAATAGAATTGTGTATAATCTTGGACTACGTCTCAAGTGGCAGGAAGTTAACTGTGGGCCACAGGGCCTTGTCCGGAGAACGCGATAACCCCCCAACCCACGGAGGGAGCCGCGTCGGTACGAAATCGAGGCAGCGGACGACTCCACGGAATCGTGATAGAAGAACTGAAGCCGCGCCGACAGCCGCGCAGCCTACTCAACGCCGATCCGAACGCAACCGTCGTCTACACCATCCCGAAATTAGCCACGTGTCGAGAAGTCCAATAGAGGGGACGCGAACCCTGAGGCCTGATGCATAGCGGAAGTAAATGCCCCCGGCCCCCGCAACGACAGAAAGTTCTGCACGCCATAGAAGCGGAGCCCCAAGTGGCCCTCGCGACGCCAACGACACGCTCCAGTTATCGAAGAGTAACGACGCCCGCACGAACCGCCATCAGTGCCGATAAACTCACGTGAATACGGTCTACTCAAAGGACAGTGAAATGTCCACGCAATCGAACGCGTCCGAACACCGAGATGCAGCGCGGGCGGAGACGACGGAACATCCACTACCAAATCGTCCAGCAGGTGCACAATGCCGACTGATGCACATCACCAGGATCCAACACGGAGCCACCGACAGCATGTCGATGTGCGCGGGCCGCTGCAGCAGCCGAACACCACACCACCGAGAGTAGGCTACAGCTGCCACCCCACCAACGCCAAGTAGGTGCCACTGAGAGGCATGCAGCAGAAGCACGGACCAGGGATCGTTGACCTGAAGGCAGGTAGAGAAATAGCCGTCTGCGTGAATGCTAGGGTTTAGTCCATCCCCTCCAGAACAAGATCACGCAAGAGGGACCGTTGCACTCGTTGGTTAGTCGGAACTGAGAAACCTATGCACTCGCTGTGAATCGAAATATTATCACTGAAATAAAAGCGTCGGCGAAATTTCGAAACGGAAACTCAGTCACAACAAAATTATATGAGTCAAGCATGTAATGTAGATAGATGTCCCTGCATACGATGATGCAACAATCCTCACACGTTAGCATCGACCCACTACTAGCCACAATGTGGCACTCAGACGGCCCATCACACGTCAATTACGCTTGCATTGCCACACTCGGCATACTTACATGCATGAGTTCAATTATCCCCACGCTCCCAAAGCATGAGTTATCCCCAAACCGTAGCTGGCTAGCTAGTTCCTCCGGCAAGTAGCTACTTAGCATGACACTCGTAGCTAGCAACGCTAGGCCTACTAGAAGCTGGTGTAACCCGCATGGGCCATACGTTACCCTCTTGCCAGTACATCGTATGTTATTGACATTTAGTACGTTTCCTGCCTGAACATCTATCCAGGGACAGCAGACGAGAATTAGCCTCTGCAACCTCTGCGCAGGTACAGGTTACTGTTGAGTGCATCCCTGAAATAAATGAGAATAACAATGAACACATTCATTGACAAGCTGTCACGTAAAGCACCGGCTCATACGTTCCGATATTGATACCGTGTAGGCTACTTCTTAAAGCCATACCATCGATTTAAAGAGCAAGATACACAAACCCTCTCATTCGGGTACACCATTCCTGATTTCCAGCCGGTGGTGTCCGAAGACACGGACCACGTCATTCCTCCACTGAAGTCAATGCGAAGTCGAAGGCCACGGAAGCAACTCCGAGCAACTCCGAAGCAGTACTGGGGATCGGCGGATCGACCGCCGTCGCCTCCTCCAGCGAGAAAACTCGAGCACTCATGTCCGCCGGAGACATTTTAATGTCCAGAAGGGCCGTCAGCACTGGATCGGACCGGGAGGTGGACGCTGCTGGGGCCGGGCTCTCCCCCCGGCCTCGAGCCTTCTTTCCGGGTGCCGGTAGTGAAGAGGAGCCCCGTTTCCCCCTTCGTTTTCCTGCCGGGGCGCTCGGGGGACCAGAAGAAGCAGGCTCGCCGCACTCCACGAACAACGTGAAAAGGTCTTCGTGGTTGCATCCCCTGGGAGGAGACACAACCCCTGGAATACAGGGAGTCGAGGATGCGGTGGACAGGCCAATCCTCGATGGCAGCCGATCTCCGGGCCAGACGTGAGCTCCTTCGAACTCCATTCCCCTCGTCGCCGGGTTCCGCGGAAGTAAGACATCCGGTAGGCCCGTCCGAATCAACACCGAACCCCCAACAAACAGGCCACAGCCGAATCGGAAGAGTCGGACACAACGAACAGAATCGAAAATAGCCAACACACGTGCGAACACGAACAGGACTGGCAGCATCAGTGATCATAAACGACCGGGGTGAGTGTGTGCGTATCCGCGCGTCTTTTAAAGCCGCCTTATCGGACGCGCCCAATGAATATGCGCTGCTAATATGGGTGTAGTGGGCGGAGCCAGAAAGGTGGAGTAAGACGCCTTACGTCCCTTGATGATGCGTGCTGCCCGATTGCCCTGCCTGAACTAGCTGCGCTTATATATGTTTTTTTTTAAATGCTTAAATTTTGCTAATATATTTCTGTATATTTTAAATAAGTGTGCATACTTATTATTTATGATTAGATTAAAAAGTATACATTTGTTGCTGCTCATTTATACTTCAAAACACTAAGAGTGAAGTGATGAATGAAACAAGGTTCTCTTATTTCCCTTGGTGCAACAGGGAATGTTTGCACCCTGGCCTTTGCCTGTGGCGTTTCTGCAGCTGCCTTGCTGTTTTAGGTAGCTACCTATCTCCCAGAAAGTAAATGAGCTGCTAAACTAACGGTCTAGGCTTCAATAGGTAATCACACGTGGATTTGTGACATTTGTGACTGTGGCTAGCTAGTTAGCCACTGTTAGCTTCACTTTGCTCCACAAACACCTAAATTATTCCTAAACCGTCAAACGGACGGATACAAGCAACGCAATCGGGACCAAGACGAACATTTTGACACGAACATTGTCTATGTAGTGCAAAAATTCACACTTTTTTAATGGTGGGAAAATAATAAATAATATATATCAGAGAGAATATAGGTTGTGCAGTGCCAAAGGCAAGGTCTCCCATAATAATGTGTAAGCCTTTCAGTGGAGCAACCATTTCAGCTGCATAAGACATACATGGTAAACTAGAGCGGGTACAATTTCTGGGGAAATTGTAGGGTGTGCTTGCTTGCGTCGGTTGCAGATGGGTCCGTTTAATAACTGAAATTTTTACAACTGATATTTCTGTATATTTTATATAAAAATGCCTACTTATTATTTATGAAGATTGCATAGATTTAAAAGCATAGCCTACATTTGTTGCTGCTCATGTACAATTCAAAAGTGTAGAATGTCCGTGTACTTACTGGAATAGACGCTCTGGATAAGGGCTAAATGTAGAATGAACCTAAACTATATGACTTAAACGTCACCTCAAGTTTTTCCTTTCTAGTGATATTTTCAAGCATTTAGAGCTAGCCTACTCATATTGCATTCATTCGTTAGGAACCCCCTTTGAAACAAGCTGAACCCCCTTTGAAACAAGCTATTCTAACAACGTTGTCACTGGCAGTATTTAGACTAAATGGCGATTCAAACATTGCGATTCAAACAGTACCATCTGCTAACTGAAAATATGCCCCCAAAAACGTAATAAGCTTGACATTTATTTAGGGTTAAATGGTTTTCCGGAAGCGATCATTGTCAGTAACAATAGGTGCGTTCGACATGGACTGCGGCTGCATGAAACGACCGGCGAGAGTAGCCGCTTGCAGTCGGGGAGGAGTTGAAAACGGCTCTGTGAAGTTGGACATTCCAGCTTCTCGTGGTTTGCTGCGTTGATGTCAGTCATGGCCGATCAAGCGCTGTTTGCTTACGTTACTTTATTTATAATTAAACTTAGTCTTTCCGTTAGTAGAAGAGGTGGCCCAAAACCCTTTCTTCAACAAATGTTTTAGTCAATCAAATTGTTTGGTCCGGATTTGAGCATTGGCAAAACTGAAGGTGTCAGAATAATTACAAAACAAGCGTCAAAGTTGTCGTGTGTGAGTCTGGCCAATCATGAAATAGCTGTGTCGTCATTTGAAGCCGTGCAGTTGCTCTTGAGAAAATGCGCTCGTCTACACAGCCGGCTGTTCTCGAATCGATCTCACGGTACTTTGATGGCTACGTCACAGTGACCTAGCCTCGGCGCCGTCTCAATTCGGACAAAAAGTCTAACCAGAATTCACTGTTTCAAGTCAGCCGCCTGCAGCGGACTGCAGCGCTGCATGAAGCGAGGTCATGTCGAACGCACCTAATGCCAATTGCGACGATTTGGTCTCAGTCTACAGCCCTGCGTGGAGAAGCTGACCCTGGTAAATTGTGCTACTGGAAAACGTTTCTTTTGACAAAGTTTAGACTCTGGCATTGACGTGCACTGCAAAAAGTGAGACTGTGGTTAATTAATATTTAATTAATAATTTATAGTGATTTATACACAGTAAAAATGGGTATTTGCAATTTGGAATCATATTGAGTGGAATTCAACAATTTATAATTATTTATTAATTGCATTTTACTTAGTTTTGCGTGAATGAAATTTGCTGTGAATCACTCAGTAGTATTTAATTGGATTTCATCAGGAGGGTCAAATATACAGAAAATTAGTACATTTTACTCAATTGGAGATTGTTGTTTCAATCATTACCGCTCAAGACATTTCGCGCACTTGGAAGGACGCCGCCATTTGATGGAAGCTCACCCAAAGGTAAGACGTGTTTCATTAAGCTGCTGTTTAGTTTTAGGCTATTGTTGGCCAAGCACACTTAACGTTGCAATCAGGCTATTATCCCTACGTAGTCGAACGTTATTTTGATTTGGTTCCTCTACGTGGTTACTTAACGGGTAATCCCGTTAAGGAGTAGCGTCGCACACATGTGATCGTTCGAAAGCGGGCTCCACAGAGTAACGTCGCAATTAACGTGTGATTCTGAGCCTAACCGACTATTTTCCGATAGACAAAAGCTGTAGGACAAACGCTATAGTATGGCTTCAACATTTACAATTAGGAGGCTAACAAGTAGCAGGTAGTTAGTAGCATTGTTACGAGTGTTATGCTAGGTAACGGAAGCTAACTAAGACTAGCTAGCTTCCGTTTTGGAAAAATAACTCACTCTGGTGGAAGCGTCGGTAATATTTAGAACTCACGCATCTACAGTAGTTAAATGTTAAGTTGGAAAAACAAACAGCTTCGGCCAAGTTTTTTGCGCTGTAGCTTAACGCTAACTCAAACTGAAGGTGATTCAGATTGTTGTGGAGACTATGTTCTCTGGTCAGTAATAGTAAGAAGCCACTGTGGTGCATCCGATTAAAATGCCTTAGAGGATGTACAGATCCAAAGTTGGTATTTATTGTTTAGTTGAGAATGGAATGGTGTTGGTTATATTTGATGTGTTTGAACGCACACAAAACAACACTTTTGCACTCTACACGTTAAACCAAATGTCCGCACCATAAACTAGGCAGTCAACTACTCCGCTATTCCCGCCACTGGGTACCGTCAGCGCGAGCATCCCCAGACTGCACTCTGATTGACTGTACAGAGTGGAGCCATAAGGGGTGCACGCACTAACGGCATGACCCATCAGCAGCGAAAGGGCTGCTCACGTGCACAGTCTAAGGGGGCAAAACCATCAGTCCCTTGCAACACAGATAGTCGATGTTGACTTAGTTTCTACGAAGCATATAAAGGATTAAACAGCTAGCTCAAATATAACAAATCGAGGGTTTCCAAGCATAAGGTAATGTAGGCAACCGCAGGCCATGCCGCCTCTTAACTAAGCTACGACCTCGCCTCAACCAGAGATTCTAAAGCCAATTTTACAAGCTAACTAGCTAGCTAGCAAGTAACTTGACAATATGGCCTAATATTTCAATGTTGTTAGCATACGCTCAGAGCAAAGGCTCTACAAATGTATAGTAAGTTGTAAGAACTATTGTTCCCGCCCCAATTTTTTATTGTTTACCATATTTTATGGAAGTAAGTCTACTTTATAGTTTGACTTGGTCTGCATAAGTGGTCCTGTTATTTAAATATTGTTCTGTATCATCAGAGCTCAAAGACCTCTTTGGCCACTTCTGTACCCATAAACACATGTTCTCCTATTGTCCTCCTGTGATTAGAGAACCACATGTAGTGGCCTTATATCTGATG
Source organism: Mallotus villosus (assembly GCA_903064625.1). Taxonomy (NCBI): domain Eukaryota; kingdom Metazoa; phylum Chordata; class Actinopteri; order Osmeriformes; family Salangidae; genus Mallotus; species Mallotus villosus. The sequence goes on from CAEFZP010003218.1 coordinate 111,161, forward strand.
CATGGCTCTTTCCCTTTCTGTTCTTATTACCTTAGATTTTGACCAATGAATGGGGTGGCAGTGTAAGATCTGCAAGTCTTCGGCTGCTACCAAAGGGAATCTGTTGAAGCATTACCGACTACAGCACGCAACATTTACTCGTGGTCAATCCCAGCCATGTTTACATGACTGTTGTCCTTGCACATTTAAAACACAGACTGCTCTTCGCACTCATTTGTCCAGATATCATGCAGCTAAAGAAAGTCTACAGTCAGGAATTATCTCTGCTTTTAAGTGTTTAGTTTGTGATTTTTGTTGTTCTACTGAAAATGACTACTTTCGGCATATTGGAAATCATCTGAAAATCCACGAAACTGTGTTTTGTGTATTTGAAGGATGTGACTTTAGGACAAATATATACAATACATTCCTGAAACACAAAAGCAGAAAACACAAATCATATTCCTTGAGTAATTTCAGACAAGACGTATATGAGAGTCAATATAGTCAGACTGTTGATCCCTCTGATTTACCAGAGACCAGTGATGGTGAGGGCACTAGTTTACATTTTGATCAGGGAAGTGAATCAGACTTAGTTATTCAAAGAATTGGCTTACTTCTACTGAAATTAGAGGCCATCTATAATGCCTCAAGGAATTGTGTTGATGCCTTGGTTGAAGACCTTCAGTTCATTTCATCTTCAGCATCTGTTGCTGTTGTTAGAAACATAATTGATTCAACATTGATATCTAATCAATGTGTTGTTGACCAGACCATCATAACTGACTTGGCAGAACAGCTGTGTAGCTTGCATCCTATTAGTACAGCACTTGGAGAAGGTGGTCCACTTGCTTCAGCTTTTAAGAGGAGAAGGTATTTTAAGGAGCACTTCCAGTGTGTTGGGAGTGTTGAATATATTCTTGATTCTCACGAGAACAAGACCTTTCAATATGTGCCTATTCTTGAGACTTTGCAGCAAGTCTTGAAGGATAAAGACATTGCAGAGGAAATCTCATCCAGAACCTCAAACAGTACTCAATATATTAAGTCTATTTTTGATGGCAAGTTTTTCAAGCAGAATGACTTCAATGCTGGAGATGAAACACGTCTGTCTATAATACTTTATGTGGATGATTTTGAGGTTTGTAACCCACTTGGAACTTCGAGAAAAAAGCATAAAATAACAGCTGTTTATTGGATTTTGGGAAATTTGCCATCCAAGTTGCAATCTGTGTTAACATCAATTCACCTAGCTTTACTTTGTAAAGCTGTTGATGTCAAACAGTTTGGATACAGAACAATTTTGGAACCACTATTGAAAGATCTCGCCACTCTTGAACATGAAGGGATTTTAATTTCCAGTGTTGGAAAAAATATTAGGGGCACTGTGCACTGTGTTGTGGCTGACAATCTCGGTGCACATTCCATCAGTGGACTAGTTGAGAGTTTCACAGGGCCGTACATCTGTAGATTTTGTCTTGGACATTCTTCAGAATACCAAACACATGAAGTGCGGACTGGGGTGTTTGCACCTCGGACAAAAACTGACTATAGTTTGCATGTGCAAACTGTGAGAGAAAATCCTGCTTTACTGCATAGTTTTGGTGTTAAGCGTCTGTGTCCATTGACTGATAAATTGAATCATTTCCACTTTGTCTCTGGATATCCACCAGATGTACTACATGACCTTTTTGAAGGCATAATACCAAGGGAATTAGCATTGTGTTTTCAGATTTTTACCAAGAAAAAGTACTTTAATTTGGCTGAACTCAATGACTTAATCAGACGTTTTCCCTTTAAGGGCTCAGACAAAGCCAACTGCCCTCAAGCAATCCCTCAAAATTACAGTAATCGCAGAACTATAGGAGGAAATGCCCACGAAAACTGGGCCTATGGGGAATCACTGGATATCATTTTGACCGGATTTTCTTTAGTTATTATTTATTCTTGTCACATACAGGCTCTTTATCACAAATCACTGTATGTCTACTCTAACATGTAAACATTTGTCTATTCACTTTTGTCAGGCTGGCAAAGATGGAGGCAAAGCTCCGAGTAGTAATTGAGGATCAGATCGAGAAGTTGCTCCTTCCATCGGGGATCCCATCCACTGTGGAGGAACTGCAAACTATTGTGAAGGAGAGCTTTGGAATACCTGTTGAGTTCAGTCTCCAGTATTTGGATTCCGAGTTTGAAGATTTCTTTACCCTCCATAAAAGTGACCAAATCAAAAACAAGGACACCATAAAGGTTGTTAAGGCTGCCCCGATTTTTCTTGAGCTGCTTCCAGTGGATCATTTGGACAGTTCCTTTGGTCAACAATCAACTGACTGTGAGTCTAGATCTGATGCAGAGTCAGTTGCAGTAAGTACAGAGTCATCCTTTGGATCAGTGTCCTCACAGGCGTCTACTGTTATCCTGCCCAAGAAAAGTTCCACAGAGCGATGCCAACCATGGCCAAAGCAGTTCCCTATTCCACAGTTTGCTTATGAAACTGAGATGTGCCTCGAAAGAGCAGCTGAAGACTATCGGAACAATGGAACTTCTCTAAATACTTCAAAAGTTAAGGCAGACATACTTGAGAAACTGTGTGAAATGATGTATACATATACAGCGTATCCATCAGGTGCACAGATCAGTGACGTTGCTGAGGCGCTTTGCATGAAGTATCCATTTCTCAAGGAATCAGGCTCATTCTCAGGTATCTATGGCTGGCAACAAAGCTTAAAGTACAAAATAGCAAATTATCGCACTAAACTCAGAGGCTTCGGAGTTCCGGAAGTGATGTGCAATGCACTCAAACGCAAAAGCCCTGCTGACCAGAAGTCTGCAAAGAGTGTCAAAAAGCCTAGAAAGGCAGAAGTTAACTACCTCCCCCCTTACCCGGCAGGAGAGAATGAAGAAAGTCAAGAACAAGAGAGGATTCAGCTACTCACTGAAGTAAGGAAAAGGGACAACAGCAAAGTGATAAGAGACAAAATGGGGAAAACGTTTGCGCACCGAAGAAATGAAATTGTCAACCAATCACCCAGCATTGAGGACATCAATGCCAGATGGCCTGCTCCAGAGCCATAGAAAAAGAGAGTTGCGACACGCTATGATCTCGCCGACACGTGATCACGTGGTTCATGTAGCTCTCAATAGTTCCTAGCAACTCCACTGCTGTCAACCTGTTTGAATGGTTTTCAATGAAGCTGGCCAACGGAAGTCGCTTTCTCAGGCAAATTACCAATTGAAACAAGCTCGTTTGAAGACATCCGACATTCTGGCTATCTTCGGCTGACTCGTATCTACAAAAGGAAGTCCTCCCTGACGTTTTTGGTGTAAAATGGAGTGAAATACAACACTGTGAACACTCACTGCCAGTGAAACGCTGGAAAAAAGCTAGAGCTTTTTTGTCACGTGGTTCCGGTAGCTCGCTGTTGTTAAAAAAAAACCACTGCTGTCAACCTGTTTGAATGGTTTTCGGCGGGACAGACAGAAGCACCAACTCGATTCACCTATATATATATATATTAACGGTATATTAACACATAATGTCAATTGGTTACTGGTTTGTTGTATCATGTATGTCTGCTACTTTATTAACATGTATGTATTACATTCACTTATAATACATAACACAATATTGTGAAGCTGAGCTAGAAATGGCTATGCAAGCTACCATACTGTACCAGTTCTGTACATACCAAACAGTAGCCTAATGAGGACTATATTGGTCCACTTAATGTTTAACCTTTGACTGTTGAAGTAAATGGGACTTGTTAAACTTCTGCCCACTTACAATTTACCACATTAACAACACTTATATTTGTAGTAGGCCTTGATGCAAGTTGAATCTAACCATTATCACCAGCAACTGTTCAAGAGAGCTAGCTGGACGATCTGCAATTCAGTGTTGCTATCTATAATCAGATGTACTATAGACTAATAAGAGAAGACTAACTTTGTATGCCAACGAACACCAATAACTAGAACTAATATGACAGACTACAAACGAACGGACTTCTGGTTATGAAACCCGTGCTCTCTAGCTATCAGTAAAAGTGTTGCTTAGCTCTACGTTAGATACTAGACTACTAGCTCTAACTGCATTTAGAATCTAACAAGCTATAATCTTACGATTTTTTATCTAAAGCTAGCTATAAGAAATACTACTAATAACAATTGATATGTGGTGATAAAAATATGAAAAAATTCAGGATTTTACCAGCTAACTAACTTCGGAGACACTGAAATGAATGGGGTTCAACGGTGGAAAATACGATGCTAGGAACTATTGGTCGCCTCATGGTCGCTTTACTTCCGCATTCCTCGATAACAATGGGAGTCTATGGAAGTGTCGCAACTCTCTTTTTCTATGGCTCTGGCCTGCTCTATTTGAGGCATCTCGAGTGAGTTACAAATGCATGCTAATTATAAATATTCCTTATCCATTGTGAAGGACTGCAGTGGTGGTTTTAGCGTATTTGATACTTTTTTCCAAATCATATTTTAAGATCAAATTCCAGAACCACTACTACTTCTTTTCCTGCTTTTAAAAACGTTGTAAGAAGTATCATTAGTTTCTTTTAATTTTCAGATCCAGGATGAGTTTTACAGAATCACAATGGTGCATCTTGAGTCAAAGTTCATGGCCAAGCTGGATGAATACACTCCGAAGCTTTTGAATCTCTACCAAGCCAAGGGTGGAGCCATGGGGTTGAGATTGCAGGCCATCCTACTCAAGGTATCCTGCAATTAGTTATGTTAGCTTATATTTGATTAAAGGAAGTGTTAGGAATGGGTTGGAATATCATTTGCATATTACTTAAATTTACAAGAAGCAACATGATTTGAGCAAAGGAGCGGCCGAGTGAACAACCATCTGAGCGGGAGGTGGGATATTCACACCGCTCAGCTCTGCTCATCAACTCTAGGATGTTTTTTCCCTTTTTAACTTTGAATAATGTTAATTTGTCATTTCAGGCTCCAACCAATCCTAACACTAACGTGACGAGAGCTGTTGTCATCCGATGTTTGGTGGTGTACCTTGGGGAATCTTTAGATCATCTCCTTAAAGAGTATGATGTAAGTTGAAGTACATATTAAACTGTGATGGAGGTCGCTCTGTTTACCCTGTATAAACTGTATTTCTCACAATCATTCTTGGCAGGCTACTGATGTTTGCATATTTGCACTTCTACATTCATGTCTCTCTCTTATGGCTCCAAAAGTTCATAGCTAAGGTTTTCTTTCTAAGAGCTATTCAAACAGCAGCCGAGAGCCACTTTTACAGACCATATTCTAAAATAAGCAGAGCAGCAGAGTTAATCCAGTGCTTGGATGACTCTTGTCTTCAGGAATGATTTTACAGTGTAGATCGGCTGATGGGTGACCAGCCTGCCTTTGGGAATTTAGAATAAAATACTCAATACACAAGTAACAGGGAGAAAAACATTGTAGCAATGGATCGATTTCATCAAATAAAACTAATTTACAAATATGTTCTTGCTGTTTCAGGATGCTTATGGAGACAGTGTGTCACAGGACCTTGCTGTGCAGAGAATGACAATCTGCACCATCAAGAGTAATGGATCAGAAGATCCAGACGATGTTGGTATCATAGTAGATGGCCAGAAAGTTCTGACTGCTCTTGGTGACTTAACAAGGGCTTGCTCCATCCTCATTGGGTTGACCTATGCTGTAAATTTGGCCTATCCCAAGGAGCTCAAATATACATTTGAGGTCTTCCAAAAACTCCTCCTTGAGCTGGACTGTTCAAAGCTGTCCCCAAAAGTCAACAGCCTCAAAAACAAACTGCTAGCTTAAAGGGACTTGTGAGTGCTTCTTTAAGCTTTATTATTTTTTATTTTTTTATTTAACAATGTGGTACTTTCAGTTTAGTCGCAAGACAGGCGCAAGCAGTATCCTGCTAGTTTTGGTGTTGTTCTTGTTTTGTAGTGAAACACTTGTAGGTGAACCATGTCTTGTTCAGACATTGGCCGAAACCCGGCCATTTTCCACTTATTTCAGTTTAATTGATTATTCATTTTGTACACACACATATTACAGACCGCTCACACACACACACACTGCTCACCTTTGTAAAATTGCTTGTGGAAAATGTAGAAGAGCGCAATAAATAAATAAAAATCCTGTTTGAAATATCAACATTACTGACAATCTGTTGTGTAATTTTTGTATGATTTCATGTAAAATAAAGATGACAGAATTTTACAGTAAGGTTAAATGTACCTGCCTTAGGTGTCTTAAGTTAAGTTACTCCAGCAAGACATGAGTTTATTTTCATGCATGGTTGTCATAACTTGAGTACAATTTGGCATTACAAGAAGCTAGGGCTAGCTATGATATTAAGTCGTTAGGAAGCCGTTGAACAATGTACTGAAATATGACTTAATATAATTGATATTAATTAATGCAAATAACCTTTATCCAGACAGTATAGTCTTTATCAACTTTCACCAGATAATTAGATATAAATCGATTTTGCCCAAATATTTAGTAAATATAAAGAAGCTTGGCCTGGATATGTAGTCAATATAGGTAACTTTTGCCCAAATAATTGGTAAATATGATTTATTTTGGCTCAAATATGTAGTAAATATAAATAACTTTTACCCAAATAATTAGTAAATATAAGTAGGTTGGCCTGGATATGTAGTAAATATAGGCAACTTTTGCCCAAATAATTGGTAAATATCGATTAGGTTTGCCCAGATATGTAGTAAATATTAATTAATTTTGCATAGATACTTAGTAAATGTAAGTCAGATTTCCTTGTGATAATTACATATTTACTGTGTAAATGTAGTTGACTTATTCAATACATTTTAATCAAAGTTGTAGTATTAAAATCTATTCAATTATATCACATGTCACTTTGTTGCCACAATTTTTTTAAGTAACTAGTGGTCACATTTTTTACAGGGCACCACACAAGCTTGAGTTTAAATACATTATTTAATGTGACATTACTTACTGTACATGCAAGTCTTAAATGTAAGATGCTAGTAAGATGCTAGTACACCACGGCACAATACAATACTTGCTGTGCAACGGTCTTACTAGCACATCTATGCACGTCTATGTGTCGTTGCTAATGTGCGCTGACGTGTGCTAGGTCAGGTGTATAAAGGGAATAGGCAGTCCGGGCAGCACGCTCCACAATCCAACTGAATAGGTTTCACGTTACTCAGCTCTGGTGAATGTCACCCTCCGTGCGCGCTGTGTTGCTGTGTTGCAGTCTCGTTTCTCCCAGTTCCTCTCCGCTTCCAGTTCCTCTCCCCGCTTCCAGTCCCTCTCCCCGCTTCCAGTCCCTCTCCCGCTTCCAGTCCCTCTCTCCGCTTCCAGTCCGTTTTCCTTCCAGTCCCGCGCTGTGTGACCGACGGTGATCTGAGTTTAAAAACCCTCCCAATCCCCAGGTTAATTGCGGGCAGCTGGGTGCTTCCCTGCTGCACACCTGTAGCTAGTTGGTTTTAATAGGGTACTGAATGTGGTCCCCGTGACATCAGCACTGAGTTCCCTTTGTGCAAACAAGGCACCTTTTGCCACAAAAACGTTGTAACCTCCTAAACCGTGCAACGAACGTAAATAAATATACAAGCAGCACAATCGCTAACAAGACGAACCTTTTGACACCGACATTGTCTATGTAGCCCAAATATTGAGGGATTAAATAATAAACATAGCTGCAAGCAGCAATGAGGTGGCCAAGCAGTCATATGACCCAGAAAACATTTTAAACATCCTTAGAACAAGGTTCCGAGTCCCCATACCAAGTTTGGTGTGAATCCATCAACGATTTGCTGAGCTACAACCCAACTTCTTGTTTGATGGCATTTTGATTGGCTGTAACGGGCAAACGTTTTGGAAAATAAAAAAAACATGTGATGAGCTTTGTGAGGCTTGGTCTGAACATAATCTCTGCCAAATTTGATGAATATTTAACAACATGTGTAGGAGTAGTAGAGAAAAGAAAAGAAAATCAGTAATTCAAAATGGCGGCCGCATTAATTCGGCTGTTATCAAAAATGATCATGGGTCACACATGGGATGTCCCAAGATATCATGAGACAAAGGAATCACTTAAGGCAAACAAATCAACAGTTATCGGCCAAAACACATTTTTGCTTCCTACGGCCACGCCCAGTGATCACATGACACCAAACTACTTGGACATTCTCAGAAGGGGGTTCTGAGTCATTACACCAAGTTTAGTGTTGATTTCTGAAGGATTTGCGGAGATATGAACCAACTTCCTGTTTAGTGTCTTTGCTGCCGATTTGATTGGCTGTACCGGACAAACGGTTTTCATAATCAAAAACCTTTGGCTAACTTCTGTGAGGGTTACTCTGACGATGATGTGTGCCAGATCTGGGGAAGATTGGACTAAAATTGAAGGAGGAGTAGTGAAAAAACGTGTTTTATTAAAATTCAAAATTGCGGAAAATCTATCGGAAATTGACGTCATAGGGTGTATTGAACTCGACTTGACCCAAGGATTCAACGGTACCTCATTTTTGAAAATCGGTCATACGGTTCAAAAGTTACGTGTGTAAACACAAGTCCAACTTTGACCAGTTGGTGGCGCTAGAGTGCTCCAAACTTGGTGAAAATGAAGACAGGACTGTCCTTAATGTGTGCCTAGGGGCTGCCATAGACTCCAATGGGAGAAGAAGTGTAACTAGAGAGCGTACAATTTCTGGGGAAATTGTAGGGTGTGCCTGTTTGTTTGCAGAGGGGTCTGTTTTTAATGAGAACTGATATTACTTTATATTTTATATAAAATAAAATATATATATAAAATATAAAAATGATAGATTTTTTAAGCATATTTTATTGCTGCTTACATCTCAAAATACTAAGAGTGAAGTGTTGGACCTTTTGGTCCAAGATGGCGCCTTTTGGTCCAAGATGGCGCCGACGATGGCTGCCTCGGTGGTTCGGTGTGCTGTGTTTTGTCTTGTTTTGTCTGTTAATTCAGTGTTCTGCCAAAATATCCGGGGTTCTCTAACAAGAGAAACATTGCTAAACATTAGGACTACTACTCCTGCGGATTTATTTCCCACTTTTCTGCTTCCAGCGGCAGAATTAGTGGGAATTATAGTCAAGGCCACCCTCGGCTTTGTGCTAGCAGCGAAGCATCGTAGGAGAGGTAAGCGTGCCGGAGCCCTGGTGCGACTCCGCAGGCGCGGAACACGCACAGCGTTACCGGGGATATTTCTCTCCAACGTGCGTTCGCTGAGCAACAAACTGGACGAACTTCAGCTACTGGGGTGGAAAAACAGAGACTTTCAATTATCTTCCGTTTTGTGCTTCACGGAGACATGGCTGAGTGAACTGATCCCGGACTCTGCGCTACAGCTAGCAGGTTTCAAACTGCTGAGAGCGGATCGTGACTCCCTGCTCTCTGGCAAAACGAAAGGCGGTGGTATCTGTTTTTTTATTAACAGTGGCTGGTGTGAAGATGTGACAGTGATCCTGCAGCACTGTTCTCCTGATCTGGAATCATTTTTTATAAACTGTAAACCTTTTTACTCGCCACGTGAGTTTGCTTCATTCATACTGGTCGGCGTTTACATGCCGCCTCAGGCTAGCGCCAATGAGGCTCAACGTGTGCTCGCTAGCCAGATATTGTGTGTGGAGCATGAAAATCCGGATTCCTTGGTTATTGTGCTAGGCGACTTTAACAAAGGCAATCTCACTCAAGAACTCCCAAAGTACAGACAATTCATCAAATGTCCTACCAGAGAAGGGAACACTTTGGACCACTGCTACTCTACAATCAGTAAAGCATACCATGCGGTCCCCCGTGCAGCACTGGGTCACTCAGACCACGTCATGGTCCACCTGATTCCTGCATACAGGCAGAAGCTAAAGCGCTGTAAGCCTGTTGTGAGGACATCGAAACAGTGGACCAGTGAGGCTATGGAGGATCTGCGGGCGTGCTTGGACTGCACTGACTGGGATATGTTCATGACTGCCTTCAATAGTTTGGATGAGCTCACAGAGGCTGTGACGTCATACATCAGCTTCTGTGAGGACTGCTGTATACCAACACGCACCAGGGTGAGCTACAACAACGACAAACCCTGGTTCACAGCCAAACTCAGAAGACTGAGGCTGGACAAAGAGGACGCTTTTAGGAGTGGGGACAAGGACAGATTCAAGGAGTCGAAGAACAGGTTTAGCAAGGCTGTGAGGGAGGCTAAACGACTGTACTCAGAGAGGCTGAAGCGTCAGTTCTCTGCTAACGACTCTGCTTCTGTCTGGAGAGGGCTCAGGCAGATCACCAACTACAAGCCCAGAGCCCCCCACTCCACTAACGACTCACGCCTGGCCAACGACCTGAACGAGTTCTACTGTCGCTTTGAAAGACAATTGGAATCCCCTGAACTATCCCTTCCCTCCCCCCCCCTTCCCACCAACTCTGTGACGTCACTCTCCATTCAGGAAGGTGAAGTAAACAGACTTTTCAAGAGGCAGAACCCACGCAAAGCAGCTGGGCCGGACGCTGTCTCCCCTGCCACCCTTAAGAACTGTGCTGACCAGCTGTCTCCGGTGTTCACCTACATCTTTAACACCTCCCTGGAGACATGCCATGTGCCAGCCTGTCTCAAGGCCTCCACCATCATCCCTGTGCCCAAAAAGCCCAGGCCAACTGGACATAATGACTACAGACCCGTCGCCCTGACCTCTGTGGTAATGAAGTCTTTTGAGCGCCTAGTGCTGGCACACCTCAAATCAATCACAGACCCCCTTCTGGACCCCATGCAGTTTGCCTACAGAGCCAACAGGTCTGTGGACGATGCAGTTAACATGGCCCTCCACTTCACCCTACAGCACCTGGACTCCCCAGCATCCTACGCCAGGATCCTGTTTGTGGACTTCAGCTCTGCCTTCAACACCATCATCCCCGCCCTGCTTCAGGACAAGCTCTCCCAGCTGAACGTGCCTGATTCCACCTGCTGGTGGATCACAGACTTCCTGTCTGACAGGAAGCAGTGCGTTAAGCTGGGAACACAAGTCTCTGACTCCCGGTCCATCAGCACCGGATCTCCTCAGGGCTGCGTCCTTTCTCCTCTGCTCTTCTCCCTGTACACAAACAGTTGCACCTCCAGTCATCCATCCGTCAAACTCCTGAAGTTTGCGGACGACACCACCCTTATTGGGCTCATCTCTGGTGGAGACGAGTCTGATTATAGGTGGGAAGCGGCCAACCTGGTGACCTGGTGCAGCCAGAACAACCTAGAGCTCAATGCTCTTAAGACAGTGGAGATGGTTGTGGACTTCAGGAAGAATACAGCCCCACTCACCCCCAACACCCTGGGTGACTCCCCAGTCAACACTGTGGAGTCCTTCCGCTTCCTGGGCACTATCCTCTCCCAGGACCTCAAGTGGGAACTGAACATCAGCTCCCTCACAAAGAAAGCACAACAGAGGATGTACTTCCTGCGGCAGCTGAAGAAATTCAACCTGCCAAAGACAATGATGGTGCACTTCTACACAGCCATCATTGAGTCCATCCTCACCTCCTCCATCACCATCTGGTACGCTGCTGCCACTGCCAAGGACAAGAGCAGACTGCAGCGTATCATCCGCACTGCGGAGAAGGTGATTGGCTGCAATCTGCCAACCCTCGAGGACCTAAACACCTCGAGGACCCTCAGGCGAGCGAGGAAGATTGTGGCCGACTCCTCCCACCCTGGACACTCCCTGTTTCAGTCACTCCCCTCCGGCAGAAGGCTGCGGTCCATTAGGACCAACACCTCTCGACACAAAAACAGTTTCTTCCCTTCTGCTGTTGGCCTCTTCAACAAGGCCAAGGGTTCACACTGACTTAATGACTTTACTTTAATGACTCTAATATTCTGCACTACATTACTGCATCTTGTACATTTGTATTTTTTGTCATATTTGTATTTTTTGTATTTTTATATTGTAAATTAGGCAACTTATATTTTATTGTATATTTTATTTTAATTATAATTCCACTTTAGTATAGATAGTATAGTTATATAGTATAGATATTTAGTATAGATAGTCCACATATTTAAATTTAAGGTTACTATATGTTTATTGTATGCACCTTCCTGCCAAAGCAAATTCCTTGTCTGTGCAAACTTTCATGGCCAATAAATCCCTTTCTGATTCTGATTCTGATTCTGATTCTGAATGAAATAGTTGTCTTCTCATTTCCCCTGCAAGAGGGAATGGTGAGCAGCCTCATAGTTGAATCAAAACAAATACATTTGGCAGACCGGTGTAAAAATTGACCAGATATTTTCAGGCATTTAGCCTACTCATATTGCATTCATTCATAATAAAGAACCACCTTTGTAAATTATTCTAACAACGACGTTATCGGCAGTAGCTAACAACAATCTTCTGAAAACTGAAAATATGGCCCCAAAAACTTAAATAAGCTTGACATTTATTTAGTGGATAATCGCTCATTCATAAAAAGCTCACTGGTAGCGATCATTGTCAGTAACAACACAAAATGCGATATAGACCTGTGTGGATGAGCTGCCCCGGTAAATTGTACAACTACTGTAGCTCTAGCTATGTTCGTCTTGGTGGTAGCGATTGCGTTGGTAGAATTCGATGTGACGTTCCGTTATACTGTTTAGGCTGAAATTAATAATTTTCACGAACAGATTGACAAGTTTAGGCTGTGGCAAAGAAGAAGTTTGACCTATTGAAAGACTTTTGAGTAAGGGGAGTGCTTCTGTCGCCGTTTGACTTCCTAAACAGCTGTTGAGAGTTGTTGTTAGCTAGCTAAGCTAGCTAGCTCTAGCTACTGTACTCCCCATTGTCGAGGGTATAGGCTACAGCGTTGCAGTGAGTGAGCTACACTGGTTTGAAAGCACAGGTAATGATAATTTCACCAACAAATCGTTTTTTAATATCATAATAAATCGTACAACGAAAATGTGTGAGGAATGTTTATTTTAACGATTGAAAAGAGATGCATCATAGACCGCTGTAGTATGTGTTGCCCTGCCCGGGCAACATAGGCTAATGTCATGATGCTAATGATTCAGTGAAATAGCAGACTACTGTTTCCGAAAGTAGATGTAGTTACTCAATAATATCAGCTTATATTGTACATTACACTTCACAATTGTGTTTCATATCACAAAGTAAAATGAGTAAATAGTTATCACCCTGGCCTCTTTGCTTGTGGCGTTTCTGCAGCTGCCGTCCAGTAGCGTTAAAGCTAGCTATAGTTAGCCTACTAGCTAGTAGCTATCTCCCAGAAGTTTACGAGCTGTTAAACTGATGTTCTGCTAGAGGTAGTCACGCACGTCAGTGACTGTGGCTAGCAAGTTAGCCACGTAAATAAAAATACATAAAACTCAATGGCTCCCAACATTTGACATGATGTTTTCTAAGTAGTCCAAATATTGACGATGCTTAGGGGGGCGGCACGATACCATCCTTGCTGAGCAACAGTCTCTATGCACGTCTTATCCATGCCTCGTTGCTAGAGTGTTCTGACTCAGTGAAGTAGGCTAGAAAGTACCCTTTGCCTACAAAAGAGACTTTTTGCCACAAAAACGTTGTATGGTCCTAAACTGTGCAATGGAACGTAAATAAAAGTAATACCAACGCAATCGAGACCAAGACGAAACTTTTGACATCGACGTTCTCTATGTAGTCCAAATATTGACCGAGCCTTAGGGGGGCAAAAATAATAATAAATATATAATAAATAATATATAACAAAGGATGTACCACGACTTCGTGGCACACCCAATTATAACTGCAAGCAGTGATGGCGGATTCCTCCAAACCTTGCGAACCATTGAAAAATGTATATTCTTGAAAAAGTGTAACTGTATAGAAAAATCTATGCTGCAGAATTACCAATAGGATACCAAATCTGAAATGCAATACCATCAAGACCCCCCAGGGCCTTTATTTCAAGCCAAGAAGTGAAGCGCCACCTATGGGTAATGGTGGGCCATTTGTGGTGTGGTAGTTACTCTTGGCCTATACTATCAATGTTTCAGGATTTTGAGAACTTTTTACCATTGCATACAAAATCGGAAATGGAATACCATCAAGAACCACAAGGGCCTTTGCTTCAAGCCAAGGAGTGAAGGGTGGGGGCTTGGTCAGCCCACCCATTCCAGAAAGCCTTGTATCTTTGCGGCTTGGCCACCAATAATAAGAAAAATATATGTGAGAGAACAATGGTTGTGCTCTCCGAAGGCTTGAGCACACCCAATAAGTGAAAGCACCTGCTTCCAATGAGTTGGAAAAAGAGAAAAATTGTGTGTGTGAGCGAGAGAGGACACTTGAAAAGTACTAATTCTAGTGGATCATGTTGTAAGTCTTCGTCCCAGCTAACAAGGGACGTCCTGGGGACGTTCGGTGACGTTCCTATTTGGTCACCTATAGGTTATACCGTGACGTTATCCTTAGGACTTTTTGATCCCACATCCTAAATTTATAGCTATAATACCGTTTGATAGTCAATTTGTGTGAATATATCTTCAACTTAAGTATAAGTGTTGATAGTATAGTTCTTTGTTATTGTGTTTTTAATAGTGTTTTTTGTGTAGTTGGCTAGTTTAGAGTAATTTAGCGCACTTCTGTGAAGGTGGGCGACCCGAAGGACAGAATATGAGGTAAATATGTTTTAATACAAACTTTAGCTCTAATATCTACAGTATGTATTTGTATGTTTATCCAACGTGAAATAGCCCTATTGAAAATGAATGTATGTTAATTTATAGCCAATTTTAGTTCAATCAGGAGAGACCTGGGAAGATTGAATATATTTATTACATAATAATAAATGTACTACAGTGTTTGGAGCTTGGACCCCACGGGGAATTATATAAATCAACGGGCGCCTGCCCAACGCCCGAAGAAGAATCCCCTCACGGAGTCCAGACACCGGTGGCGGTGGCGGCAGCCGACGACCAGACAAGCCGAAGACTCATACAGGAACCGGGTGGCGACGGGGAGGTGGAGGGTCGCGCACTTGATAGCATGGACAAACTACACAGGGAGAGAATCGTATTTAAAGGCACGGATCATGTGATGCAATTGCTTGTTTAGCGAGAGCGCTAATCACCCTGACCCCCAGAGATCGCTAAACGACCTGACCCCCAGAGACCGCCCTACCAGGGACGAAAGGAAAGAAAGGGCGATCTTAGCGGGGGGAAGTGGGTAGTGTACACTACGATTAACCCGTGCGCAGGGATCGGTCTTGCCTGACTGAACTTGCGCTGGCTTCATTTGGCACTTGGCCGGTTTTCTAAGTCGGCTAAATTGAGACGTCGTATATATCGTCTTAATTTGTAGCTAACATTAGCTGACAACTTCATCGATAGCACTAACGCCAGCTCTAAATAGGATGCCTACACACTAGTGCCACTAGTAGTGATGTCGTCCCTTTTAAGTATACAGAAAATACAAAACAGCTGAAGCTACTTTTGGACAGGTGAAGGCTACAGCTCTAGTCAAGTAGCTCTAGAGTAGCAAGCTACGATTTGACAGTTAGACTAGAGCTACAGTACGTAGCTAGTACAACAATGAACCAAGACGTTTTGCAAGAAAAGTATCAGAATGACAGTTGTCTGTCAACAACATTCGCTCTCTGATGTCCAGCTCTCCATCTCTGCTTCACATGGGGACATTCCCTTGCGACGTCCTAATTAGGACAGGCTTCTTGGTCCTCCACAAGGATGAAAGGTATAAAGACAGACCCATGCCATTCCTATCTGAGATGTCATTCCAACATAAAAGATTATTTCTGACATTTAGCAGGGTTGTGTCTCTTTATATTTAAAAGCACCCCAAACTACTTTCCTGTCGGTTGGTATATGAACATTTCAGTTACATCAGTAATGAGGACCTTCACCTTGTGATCAGGACCGGTTATGTATACATTAACATATTTCATAAGGAAGCAAACCGATAAGGCTCACAAACAAGGAGCCCGTCCAGGCGTGGCTTGTATTTGAATATCCAATATGAGAGTGCGTATGGGAGGATATAAAAAGCTATTTCCATCAGATCAACAGATATCAAAGTAATGAACAGTGAAAGTCGACTGATGAACTCGAGGATTTAATTTATTGAGGAGGATGAGAAGAGAGCCACTGCGCAGCAGGTAGTTTACAATCCTATCATTTTCGTCACTAATTTCAAGTACATTTTAAATGCATTTGCAGCTTTGACAGCTGTGCGCACGATGGCAGAAATTGGAAGCTTTCTCGGGGCACTCGATCTGGATTTACAGAGTTACAGAGATTTACAAAGTTTTCCTGCACTTGGAAATATGCCATTGGCAGAGTCGCCCGTGGGATTAAATGAACGCTTGGGACAGATTGAGGGGAGGTTACGACGGGGTTTGCTGACGGATTTTGGTCACCTCAAAGGGATTTTGCGGCGACGGCAGCTGTACTGCCGTACGGGCTTTCATTTGGAGATATTTCCTAACGGAACTGTTCACGGGACAAGACAGGATCATAGCAGATTTGGTGAGTAAACAAAAATTGCAATCCATAATGTACACAATCCAGCCAATGTAGTGCATGCAGTGACTGGAATGTTCTCAAATATATCTTGCTGAAGTGTCTAGGTTTCATTAGAGATTGTGATCAATTAAACAAATTCTGATTTATAAACATTGTCGTCTAGTGCTGGAGGGTTTTCAAATTTGTACGATCAAAGTCCCACACAACACACGAGGCTTTTATTGAAATTCCCGATGGGGACGCAGGTGTTTTATTTTTGTGGGGCGGGGTGCTCTTTCTGATTGCAAATCACTTCAAGAATCCCATTTGAAGTCGCCATATTTCTATATCAAATAATATAAATCATTAGAGGTGTGGTTTGAACTTCTTATTCGCGTGTCATCTCGCAGGTGCGAAGGAATAGCTAAAAGTGAAATTAAAACAAGCCCACGTCGGAATCCAGGGAAGGTTTAAAGTTGACCTGCAGCAAACAAGCAAGTTTACTGTGGTTGGTCTGTGTTGTGCATGTATGCGTGCATTTCTGTATGTTTGTATGTTAAGTCACATTAACTTTAGATGTGTAAACCCTGGCTCTGATTAGAGTATTAACGCATTAAGCAGACAGCATTAAAAAGGTTCAGCACACCACTGGAATGAGAAAGATGTGCTCTGTGTTCCCCATGCATGATAGTCTCTTGCCACACAGAAGCCTATATTACTTTATAATCTGTCATAAACACCAATTGAAAGTTTATCCCTACCTTCTTTGATGAGGATATTTAAGTTTACTGTGGACCTTAAATTCAGAGGTTATTTGACCACTATGTGCCCCTCATCTGAATGTCAGGAACAGTCTTTAAACACATAATTATTCTCAGATTAAAGTAGCATCTGTAGATCTTTTCTGAATAGCCTGGTATAGCCTGAAAAGTATTTACCATGTGTAAAAGAGATGGAGATATGGGAATGGGATAGACTCATCCAGTCCCCAAGTCTGTCTTTAGAAAACAGCTTAGTTAAGCTTGATAACCACTGTTCTATTGTTATTAATGTAATGATCAGATGTTTACTCCTACAAATCTTTAATTAGAGGTCATCAATAGGTGTCATAAACACTACGGATTAAGTAAATAAATACAATTTGTCTCAACGTTTTTATCTAAATGGTTATTCTGTTCTAAAGTTATGTATACAGTATGTGTTGTACTGTCTTTGTTGATGTGTTTGCATGTTTGTGTGGTGACGAATCCTGTCTGTGTTTGTAATGTATGTGCTTGTGTCTGAATGGTGCTATGTGTTTCTTCAGGTATCCTGGAGTTCATCAGTCTAGCTGTAGGTTTGGTGAGCATCCGTGGTGTGGACGCTAGTCTCTACCTGGGCATGAATGAGAAAGGAGAGCTCTATGGGTCGGTAAGTTAAACCCCCCTGCACAGAACCACCTCGCCCACCCCCGCCTCGACAACATGACATCCCAAACACCCCTGCTCCCTGTATACTGCTGCTCCTGTCATTAATATAATAATAATGTACATTTCCTGGTGGATGCTCTTCTTGGTTCAGTGCTCTCGGTTCCGGAGACCCATGGAGATGTCAAAATGTGGCATCAAGTAGATAAGAACAATCTTTTTTTTCTGTGGAATAACCACTAATCATATGCTGTCACAGGAGTGTATGTACAGACTGCAGCATGCTCAGAAGACATTCCGCTACTACTGTTCCAGTGACTCTTCCTCACTCTTTTTTTTAACACAGCACCATAAACTGGAGCAAAGAAACACAGCAGGGCTCTAGAGACCAGTGCTTGTTGTCATGGTCGGTTTCTCATGGTTCTGAAGGATGACATTGATAGTGCACAGATTAACAGACATGCCTGTATCCATCTTGGCAAACAGAGAGATACAACAACAGAGACAGCATTCCAGAGCCAGACACAACAGTGGTATTATGTTAATCTTACTACAGAAAAAGCCAGACTGGCTAGGAACGACTCAAGGCCCAGTCCAAGGCCCAGGGCCCAGTATGCACATAATTTACATTACAGTTTTTGACAATTGTTAAAACGCGTTTCTCAAAACAATAACGTCTTTCTCAAAACTGCACACACAAAACTGAAAACCTCACACACAAAATGCTAAACCTGACACTCCCTTTGCAAGATGACTCTTTGCCATCAAATCTCTTACCTGTTCACAAAATGGAACTCGTGTTTTCAATTGGTACACACAGACATATTTTCAAATGACACACACATAGCATTCATAACAGTACACACAACTAAGCATTTGCTGCACACTACCAAGCATTCACAGCACATTGTAGTGAACAATTGAAAACACAATTATAGAAATGGAACACACCATATGAATGACAATGACTGGAGAATAAGCAATTTCTCCTTTAAAAAAATGTATCAGTGTAGGCGTACTTTTTTCATAGTCAAACATAAAACACAAATATGCAGCAAAAAAAGTTTTATTTTGGTAGACACAGAGAACAGGCTGACGGTGTGATAGCGTTGTTCTCACAAACCATATTTACAATTTCAGTCTCCTGTTTGGCTGTGAAAGTGTGTTCTTCCTCCACGGTGTGGTTCACTTTCAGTCCTGCAAAATGCAAATACTGTGAGCACACTGTATTCTATTGATATGCAGTATTACAGTACACAAGGCAAATAGATTTCGTACTTGTTCTCCATCCTGAAGATTCTAATGATGGCAGCAACTGTGAAGCGGCTGAGATTTGGTTGGACCTTCTGGCCAGCTTCCCTTATGCTCAAACCATGGTTGAGCACATGATCTACCACAGTGGCCCGAATCTCATTAGAGACGACCATTCTCCTTCTTTCTCCTCCTCCTCTTTCTTTTCCTTGTCCTTCTCCTCCTCCTTGTCCTCCTCATCCTTGTCCTCCTCTTCATCTTTGTCCTCCTCTTCGTCTTTGTCCTCCTCCTCCTACTCTTCCTCCTCCTCTTCTTTCTCTGTCCTCCTACTCCTCCTCCCCCTTGTCCCCCTCCTTCATGTCCTTCTCCTCCTCCTCTCACTCTTACCCCTCTCCTTCTCTGGTTGTCAACATGTTCTAAGTTCTCCATTGTTCACCAAACAAAACAGGCCCAAGGCCCTTTTTATGCTGCAGTCCTGATTGCAAATTGCTCACCAGACCTGAATGTTTAGAGATGTGAATAGTTGTGTGTAATAGGTTGATACTTTCCGAGATTTTACTTGAGAAGTGTGTGCAAAAACTGAACATTGTGTTAAGTGTTTTGACAACAAGGTGATGTGTAATTGACATCAGTTGAAGTCTAATGCAGATAAGGGAGTGTGAAGTAATGCCAAATTGGTTTGAGCAATTGGTACATAAAGTTAAGGTTGTGAAAAATGTGCCACATTTTTGCTTTTTGTGTTTTAACAATTGTCAAAAACTGTAATTCACTGAGTCAAGAACAGTATTTGAGAATTTGTTTAAATATGTTTGTGCACATAATTTCTCCCACTCTACCATTAAGTTGGTTAGCTTTGTTAAGGGGAAATACATTGAAGAAAAACAAAGAGAACGATACAGAATGAGGGTGAGACAGAAGTTGATGGACTATTAGTAAGAAAGTTTGTCTGTATGTCTAGGTATGTGTGTAATACAGGGTTACGCCCTATAAAGTATACCGTAACACATGTGGGCCTAGACAGAAAGGGAGACAGAGACATAACCAGGAACAGGGATAAAGACAAACTGGGACAGAGATAGCTGTTGTTAATTACAAAGGATAAACAAAAGGATATTTTCTGGTTTATGAGGGGCTGACATTCTGACCAGTTGAGAGAGAGATGAAGAGAGACAAACTATCTGAGTTAATCACCTGACGGGTACGCGAGTGATGGGATTAGACCAACAATTCAAGTGAGATGAAGAGAAAGAGAGATAAAGTGGAAAAATAAACCTTTTTGTTGTTATTGTTGTAACCAAGTTTTGGGCAGGGGGGTGTTCCATCAACGTCGCTGACGCAAGTCGCGCTAAAACGAATAAGTCTCACTTGGGTTAACGTCAATTTAGACTTAAGCCTCAAGCCGTTCTGCTAGCGTTGTTCCACTAACAGGCAACGCTAATTCAAGCTAGACCTCAATAAACTTTGACTGTGCAGCCCAGATCAGGCGATTGTCGAAGAGAGGAGTTATGTCACAAAAAGCAAAGCGTAAACCAGCAGAGTGGTGTTGTTTCAGGAGCGTAAATTGATTTTTCGAGTTTTTTTTAGTTGTCCTCAAAAACGGCAATGTTGCCGCAATTAACATGACAAGGGACACAACTTGTCAAACCATTACGACCGTTAAAATGCGTACATTGTAGACCTACCAAATCTACTTAACATATGCATTCAGTGATTTAATAAAAATTATCGTAATTTGATGAGCTGTCTGAAACTGTTCTGACTGTAGGCTAGCCTATGGCCGATATTCTCAACGGGAGATTGACAATAATAGCCCAAAAAAGAACGTGGCAGCAATTGAAAATAGTAGGATACAATTCAAAACACTGAAGAAGGCCATGGTTAATTGCACTTGATGTGGGCTAATAATGTTTTTGTCTGCACATCTTGAACAAAAATAATAAATTACTTCAAAATAACTTTGCCACACGCATTTATTAACTGAATGCTGAGCTTTAAAATAAAAGGGACTAAAATTGGGATTCACTGAAATAACGCACAGATCCAGCACAGATGATCAGAAGGTGACCCAAACTGTAGCACACTTTGCTGGCAGAACAGTCATTTAAAATTGCTCAGCATGACTAAGAATATATCATTATTATAGTATGCGTGCCGTGCATATTTAATCCAAATCCAATTATCACTATTCTGGCTGACAGTGTATGGACAGCTGCCCCATATTTTCAGATTTCCAATTGCCTCCA
Source organism: Mallotus villosus (assembly GCA_903064625.1). Lineage (NCBI taxonomy): Eukaryota > Metazoa > Chordata > Actinopteri > Osmeriformes > Salangidae > Mallotus > Mallotus villosus. The sequence goes on from CAEFZP010003218.1 coordinate 132,521, forward strand.
CAGATCCAGAAGGGGCTTGGACAGTGACAGACTGTGGCTGTGCCAAGTGTTGTCATAGCCTCACTTTGGGAAAGCATGCTCAAGTGGGAACATTTGGGGAGACTGTTGGGCACAACATCTAATCGTCTTCTTTGGAAAGGGCAACATTTGGGACACTCATGTAGGGGCAGCATGAAGGGCACTTCATAACAGCACCCTTTTTCATTGGAAGTAAGGGCATGGGAACAGTCCAATTTAGACCATTGTAAGGGCACCTTAGAGTACTGCATCACATTTTCTCTCCTATAAAGGAACTCATTAAGACATGTGTTTACAGTTATAGAGGACACACTGTCATTTATTGCTTGGGGCATCATGTGCACGCAAGCATATTCCACAATGTGAATGGCAGACAGTAGGGCACTTGGTCTAATATTTGCCACTCTACAGGCCATTTTACAAACTCCTTTTCAAGCATGGGGGCACCAGGCAGTCACCCCCTGAGTCTTCCAGTGGGCCTGGATACATCCATGGGGACAGTATATTGCACCTATAATATTGGGGAAGCCAGAAGGATATAGAGGCTTGTCAACATATAGGCTTCTTTAAACAATGAAAATACTTTATACAATTGTATAAAAAGTCTCCTTGATTCTTTGTGTTTCAAGATGACCTGAAAAACTGATGATAATATTCAGGTACTGCTTTGGAGCTAGGTATACCCTTCATATTTCCTGGCATAGTTGCCGTTCAAGAATGTCCCATATGCAAAGACACACAGATGCAGACAGACTGAACAGTGTCAAGGCATGGCTACAGTGAGTTTGCTTCCTTGTGTGTGATTCCAGCAGACTACATAGTCTAGGCCTACGTACATAGACTGCAGTCTACTACCCTTCTTTCTACTATTAGTCTACTACTCTCCTTTCTCTTACTTTCTACAAAGGATGGTACGCTGCTTTTATGTGTTCATTGCCATCCTTAAGAGTTGCTCAAGTGTTATTATATATATATATATATATATATATATATATTATATATATATATATATATATATGGTTTTTTTAAAGAATGCTGGGCCTGCTGAACCTATACTTCTTCCACAGATACTGGTCAGGGAAGCATTACTTCTGTCTCTGAAGACCCTTATTGGCGTTGGTGGGATAAACGCTCTTTGTATAATCTGAGCACCTGCATCCACCACAGGGTTGTCAAAGAACGGATACGCCATAATTGATTGTAACTTGTCTAGACGCTCTGCTTAGTTTCTAAGGCCTTATTTTATGTCACTTAACCAATGGCCTTTGAAAACAGTTAAAGTGACATTATTTCTTAACTTGTTTATTCAAATGTATATATTTTTTGGAGATTAAGTAAACACGTCTTCTTTCAATCTTTCATGTCTGCACTTCAAAAAGTCTCAATTTACGTTTCCGAGCACGGAATAAAGTGCTTTGCGTGCAGGAATTTACTTGACGGAACTGTCTTTTGAGATTATGTTTCTGCCTGTTAGAAATTATTTGCAATACATTTGAGTTTAGCTTGACTTTTAGCCTGACACGGATCAGGCTAGTTACGAAGTATAAATTACCTAGGTTATGTAGCTAGAACTCAAATAAGCCACCTTAATGGAATGGAACTCTCTCTAAAGTAAGTGAGACTTGGCGAAATAAGTCTCGCTTTTCCTAAATCAACGTTGATGGAACACCAGGGGGATGTATTGGCGATGGGACAGTAGTCAGGATGTATAGGTCATGGGTCTATGTTTACAAACTACATCACTACTGCGTCAACTGCATTAAATTGTTTTATGAATTGTTTTGTACATACTGTATGTGTATTACCCCTTTGTGTCACCAGCGTTAAATTGTTTTATATATGTGTACCCTGTGATTTAAAGGGGTCATAGAAAAAAACGAGTTTGTTGAATAACGACAGTTCGGTGGGTAAAATGGACATACAGAGAACCTCAAGTCCCATTGACACCTCTTTCCTATGCAAATCTCACAATTTGAAACAATAATGTATTTTGATGTGTTTCTCTTGAATAAATAACCTGTGTTAAATCTACAATTCACGATGGATGTTTGGCGATGTTGCGTCTTTGCTCCGCAGCTTCGCTCGTTGTAAACCAACCAGTCAGCGCGCAGATCATATACATTTATGAGCATACCATAAAAGCTCTACTCAGGAGCACATACAACAGCATACCATAAAAAGAAGAAAACCTATTCTTCTAGGGCTATTTCACAGGGTTGCATTAGGGAGCATAGAACAGCACCCGGGCCATTTTCAGCCCAACCAATGTTACATACCCTATTTGGAGACCTTAAGGAACAGTGTGAAATACCCTATAAAATCATTATATGACCCCTTTAACCAATTGTTTTACCCCATGTTCAGCTCTGTGTATTTTTGGAATTGGGTATTTGGTATATTTGTGTTTTGTTTTCTTTCCTCTTGCATTAGTGTATTTCATATTTTTCATGACTAACCTGTTTTTTTAATTTATTATTTCATATTCCTTATTTCCTCTTCTTGCCTGCTGCAACACCACAAATTACATACTACTACTGCTACCACAGAATTATTACTAACTACTACTACAGTTGTACTAGCTTTAGAACACTGTCAAGCACACTCTAACACTAACTCCTTCCAGTACACACCATTTTATCTAATCCTGTGTGTACAATACCATGGCATTCTCTGCCAAAATACCCATTGTGTGTTTGTGTGTACCACTCCTAATCGTCCCCCTGAATGGTATTGGGCATGGTAGCCCAATTGAGGCCTGAATGACTGGTCTTGGCAGGAGAGAGACACATGGCACATACACATATATATATACATAAAGGCTCTGTAGCCCCGATTCCCTGATCCAGCAGTCTCACCTGTGAACCCACAACTATTTATCAGGTTGTGCTGTTAGCTGAAGACTAGTACATTAAAGAAGAGGGTTGTAAGTCAAGAAACAGAGAGGGTGATGTCGAGGGGATGGAGGAGAAGACAAACTAGAGAGAAAAGGGAGGAGAAAGGGATACAAGAAGGAGTGTGGGAACAGTTATTTTTGCAGTGTATGATCAGCGAGTCTGACTGAAAAGTGCCATAATAGCTCCTTCTCTACTGTCATCACAAACACCTACTGCACTGCCTTCCAAGATGTCCACTGGCTGGTCTCATCTGATGCTGATTAGGATAAAGTCTGGTTTATGCTTCTGCGGGTATGCGTTCTTAATGCCATGTGCGGGCAAAATGGTGGTTTGTTCGCTTGTAGCGAAAGAAAACCTCACAGAATAAGTTATTGTGGTTTGGTAAACAAAAAAATATTTTTAGCATCTTACTCAATGTAGCTAGGTAGCTATCTATCTACTAACTATAGCTAGCTACCTAGCTATATTGGGGAATACGCACAAGAACGTTCTGGTACGACACGTTTGATAGAATCAGTGAAATAGCATGAGGAGATGAGTTGGAAAACTGTATTTGCTTAAAGTTAATTAGAAACAGAGACAATAGAGACAATATGCAACAAGGCTCTTGAATATGTCTCAAACAGATAGGAAAAAATACAGCATGATTGTTCAGCAGATGCGAACACGGACGAAGAGATGCATTAAAAATAAATCGGAAATCCCAACCCTGTGTAACTCTGCCATCCAACCAATCAATAGGTGTGTTTGACTCAAGCCCCCACCGCTCACTCCTTGACTTGAGGTAAAGGCCCCAGTGGATGTTGGTGGTATTGCATTTCCGATTAGGTACCCAGCTTGTCCGGTCGATTTTATTCTATTTAAAGTCAACATATCCAAAACTATCTCCCCAATAAAAAAAAATCTATTATCAAACTCATATTCATACTTAGGTTACAATGGCGTATTAGTGCCAGGTGGGTAATATTCAGAGATTTAAGTCGTACAGTTGCGAGAAAAAAGTCAGAGATTCTTCAGTCAGGTTTTTTTCAAGGAACCATCCTTCACTTTGCATGGTCAACCTCATCACAGCACAGCCGCCGCAATTTGCAATGTATAAAGCCTGCAGTAATGGATGACCTGATCAAATTATACTTTTCAATAGGTTCGTTGTTCAACAGGACACAGCCAAGACCCTGCGCTCTTCTAAGCTGATCCACACCTTGAGGATCGACTAATTTGAGGATCTGTCATATTGTGTCCTGTTGAACCACAAATCGAATTTGAATTGCCCGTAGATGTAACCAGCGATATCCTTGCATCTGTCCATTGCATTGTAGTTCCTGATGCACAAAAGCTATCATCTCATCCAAATAAGTAGGCCTATGATGTTTACTTCTGAATAGGCCCAAATCACGGCAATCCGAATGTTTATTACAATCCAGGGCCAGTGGTTCAAAACACAGAAAAAGTTTAAATAATACATCTAAACAGTCAGAGCCATCATCTGACCCACAACAAATTGAAAACAAACAAATATACAGTACATTCTTCACAAATACAATGTAAATATTTTGAAGATGTGTCTCAAAATCTAAAAAAGGCTAAAGTCCAACAAATAACTAAATTAAAGAACTGTCAGTTAGTCTTCGGTTGTGGAGAGACCAGCTTTTTGAAACTCTACTTTTAGGAAGCGGATCTCAAATTGGGTTTTGGTTTGCTGAAGTTTGGAAAGAGTGATTTGTTCTTCTGCCAGAAGAGTCTGTACTTCTAATCTTACATATAAATAAATGTATATGAATTACATGATACAAATATAGTTTTATTTGACCAATTTCAAGTTGTGTTACATTTTGTTGCTGAAATCCACCCTTCTGCTGGGATCTGAATGATCTTGATTTTTTTGATCAAAGGTATCCCAATCCTAGTAAAAAGTTTTGAACAACCAATTTTCAAGATTTGATCCAATCCAAAAGCCGTAATCCGATCAGATTACTTCTGAACTGGGCCCGGTTTTTCAAAAGTAATCCACTAGGATTTTGGATAACGGATTGGATCAAATCTTGAAAATTGGTTTTTCAAAAGAAAAAACGGATTACATAATCGGATTAGATCACGTAATCCAATCTTGGTTTTGATCCGGATAAAACCTTTAGTTTGGGTTTTTCAGAACTTTTTTGTAGGATTTGGATCACTTTGATAAAAAAAATCGGGATTAAACTGATCCCATCAGAAGGGTGGATTCAGCGTGGATTTCATGGCCAAAATGTAATGAAAACTTAAAAAATGTATCAAATAATACTATATTTGGATCATGCAGTATCTGACAAGATATCTTATTTATTCATAAGGTTTTAATTTTATTTGTACATCCGTCAGGCTACAGTGATTAGGTAGGCTTTAACGTATTCACCTTTCAGTATAGGCCTACAGCAAAGTAGAAAGCGTTTGGCCTCATAAAATAATCCCCCAAACAGCTGTCAAAATTGACCAAAGCGTAACTTCACTGCTGCTGAAACCAATGCACTACTAGAGGGTGTTCGGTGCCATTATGGAACAATAGTGGGAAGTTTTAATTCTGCTAAGGATACCAACAAAAATAAAAATGATGTTTGGATTTTAATCACAGAAAATGTGAATGCCATTGGGTGTGACCAGAGGAGGACCACAGACGAAATCTAATTGCGGTGGAAGAATCTTAAGGCCAGGGCAACAAAGGACCATGCTGAAGCCAAAAACACAAAAACAGGCAACAAGCCATTTAAGAGGGGAGATAACACAGATGTGGTCCTCGACATCATTGGAGGTGAGAAGTCTCTCCATGGTATTCAAGGTGTTGTAGGGGATGGCGAGCCTTGGATTGAGGAGGAGGAGAATCTGCCAGTTCCTCCTGAGGCTGATCTAGAGAGCGTATTTATATTGGACCTCAGCTCTGTTCCTGAGGAAGAAGCTGGATCCTCATTGGTTGAGCCAGTGGTAGTTGCCACAGGATCTCATAGGAAAGGCTTGAAGCACCCTTCATCAAACAAAGATGATGATTACAAGGCACTTCTGCAAAAAGAGACTGAAAGGGCAGAAGCACAGCTTCGTCTGGCAGAGGAACAACTGACTCTGACCAAACTGCAGCAAACCAAGGCCAGACTTGAGATCCGCCTCCTAAAGGCTACGCTCAGACAAGCTGGTCTCTCCACATAAAATCAGGAAGTCTGAAATTATTGTGGAGTATTTGACATTAAGTCTTTTTTTTTATTCGATACATTATATTTGAAACTTGTTATAAATATCCTCAATGTACAGTGTTTGTGTTGTAGGTCTCAGATGAGCGGACTGCTGGAAGAGGATGGGGTGGGGTTTTTCTTGTTTTTAGTTTTTGTGTGTGTTTTCATTTCAAATAAAAATAAATTTATAAAAAAAAATAAACACTGGCTATTCTACTTGTTTCTCTTTACATATCTATAGTTCTACATTGTGATTTCCTATCCTGTTTGAGCACTGGTTATCCAGATTTGGTGATCCTGAAAAGTTCCTATCCGGATCAGATTGATCCAATCCGATGTTGCTTTAAAAAACGGGCTCAAAAGTAAACTGGATTACGTGATCACGGATCGCAAAAAAAAGGATTACTAAATCCGGATCAATTTGATCCGGATTGAACCTTTTGAAAAACCGGGCCCTGGTGATTCTGGGCTAACATCAGGGGCCGGTTTTTCAAAAGTTTGGAAATCTCTTTTTCTGCTATCCAGGATCACGTAATCCATTTAATTTTTATGATGGTTTTTCAAAGCAATGTGGGATTGGATTACTCTGATCCGGATTCAAATGTTTCAAGATTACCAAATCTGGATTACCTGTGGTCTAAATGCAGGGACGGACTGGGAGTAAAAATAGGCCCTGGACTTTGATCCAGACCGGCCCACCAGAACCGGTCCCGTATTCGCCATCACAGCGAGCGCCCTGCTAATCATAGACATATATACATGTATATATGTCTATGCTGCTAATGCATGCCAATTCTGTGGCTGATGTGATGTTAGGTAGTTCCACGCTTAATGCCAATTAAGCGTGGCAAGCGTGCCAATTTTAGAGCCAATTTTTGGTTGATTTGAGCGAAAAATTGTTTTTGGAGCTTGATGTAAAACAAACAAACCGTATAGCCGTTTGTCCAATTGGCAAACATTGTCCAGTGAAGGTAATTACGTTTACGTTTCTTAGCCTGGTTTTCCATCTTTATATTGTCTCTACTAGCTAGCTTTCGATTTGTCAGTTAGTGTCGCTTACACACAACAGTGACAGCCCGAGCCCGTAAGGGTTGCATACGTTAATTTGGAATAGACCAACCGTCCTGGGGGAAAGGGGGGCCGGCTAACCGTGTTGCTGGCCAACTGTGTCGCTCGATCTTCTGCCGAAATTTTTATTAGTAGGCTAGTAAAAAATAAAAAATAAGGCAAGCGGCCCTTCGGCCCAGAAGTGCTCCGGCCCATCGGGAATTCTCCCGGTGCTCCCGATGGCCAGTCCGCTACTGTCTAAATGGGACTATCACAATTTAGCTATGTAAAGAACAACAGGTAGAATAGTGTGGGGTCACTCCAATATTGTCCATTTCTTGGAAACAGGCAATCCACTCATCTGTGTAGTGGGGTGAACACGGTTAAGATTAGCAATACTTAATTTATAATAAAGTATATAGTTTGCGGGACACCACCTCTTATTTGTTTAAAGGGACAGAGGAAACCTTATTTATTAATATTGAATAATAGCCTTCGTAATAATCAGTCTAATCTTAAGTAATGAATTCGTTCTAAGTGTAGAGCCAATCGTAACATCAGTGAGCACGCACAAGTTAAAATATCTTTACAATGAATTTATTCAAGTAAGGTTTTTAGATCGTACGAACAAGTTAGATTATGGATTTGATATGAGACATTGGTTTCAATGAACATAATGAAATGGAAAGACAGAAATGGTACAGTCAATGATTACATCCTTACAAATCATAAACAGCCTACGCCAATGCCATGTCTGGGAGGAAAGAGCGTTAGCCATGCTTACGTTTGATCAAGGGTTGATCAATGAGTTCGAGGCCAGTTTGCGCCAAAGGTCCATTTGAAGAATCTGAATTCAAAGCGCGGCTGCGCTGCATGGGACTGAGTCTGCGTGATCTCAGTCAGGTCGCAATTGGAATTTTTTGCGTTTTTGGTTCTTCTGTTGAAACGTCCAGATAGTGACGCGTTTACTATCAAGTTGAATCTCAGGAGAAGCTTGACGACGTCCTTTGGAACGCCAATCCCGATGGCGTTTATGCCATGGTCGGTTTTCGCTGGAGTCCTGGATTGATGGTCATCTAGGAGTTTTATACAGATCAGAGTTCGAGGGAGGACCTGTCTGGGGTCAGACGTTGATTGGTGGAAGTTTGGTTCTCAACTCCCCCCTCCTTTCTTCACACCTACCAAAGGTGTGATCTGGTCTCTGGCTGGTTTATAAGATTGTTCAAATATTGTTCTGGACATCTTGGTACAGTTACACAATATAATTGAATGATTGTTTTATTATGTAAGCTTTGTGTAGATACCAAGAATGACTTGGTTATCTTTCAAGAAGAAGGAGTAGTTACTAGAATGAAGATTTTAGTGAACACAACATTAAAACAAAGTAACAAACATGACACAAATATCCCTGTCATAATCCTTCACCTTCTACTCTTGTGGTAAAGGTGAAGTCTCAAGAACTTTCCTCAAAAGTTCTGATCAAGGTATATTCTTGATTCAAATCGCACGGAGAGCACAAATGGTTGCTGGAGACGTGTTGTCTCAAGCCGACCCTTTGAAGCCTGCAAGCTAGCAGGGGGGCTGATTAGGTAGATTAGAACCAATTCTATGGTTCCTTTACATCAGAGTTTGGTGGGTAATGAGCATACTGAGGGTGTCACAAGAGCTGATTAAGTTGGTCTGGAGTGATTGAATCACTCTTCAGGTGTGACGAGATGTTGGTCTGCTGACCTCACTACACCTGAGACCTACAACAAATAAATACATACTTTACTCACAAATACATTATGGATGTTTCGAACAGGTTTCAAACAAAAAAAAGCTGTCCAATGTCCAATACATAACAAAATAAATTACTTCTTAGTTCTTGTTATGAGTAGTTCTTCTTATGAGTTCTCCTTCTTTTTCATCATCATCATCTGCTTCGTTTGCTGTGGAGAGACCAGCTTGTCCAAGCTTGGCCTTTAGGAGGCGGATCTCAAGTCTGGCCTTGGTTTGCTGCAGTCGGGCAAGAAGAAGCTGTTCCTCTGCTAGATGGATCTGTACTTATGCCCTTTCAGTCTCTTTTTGAAGAAGTACCTTATAGGCGTCATCTTTCTTTGGGTGCTTTGAGCCTCTCTCTGGGGGTCCTGTGGGAACTAGGCTCCACCTATGATTGACCTTCTCCCTCGATTACAGGGCTGAGATTCAGAATAAATGTTTCTGAAGAAGGCTCACTTTCTGCTGTCATCACAGGCTCACCATCCTCTGCAACATATTGGATCCCATGCAGAGCTTTTGACTTTTCACCTCCAATAATATCAAGGACTATGTCTGTTAATTCACCCCTCTTATATGGGCCTGTTTGGCTGTTCTTGGCTTCAGCGTAGTCTTTTGTTGCCCTGGCCTTAAGATTCTTCCCCTGAAATCTTAGTTGCTCTGTTGTCCTCTTCTGGCCAAACCCCATGGCATTCACATGTTGTGTGATTCCAGCCCAAATTTCCTTCTTCATTTTACTGCTCACTTCACCACCCTTGGCAGAACTAAAATATCCTACCAATGACCTATAATGGCACCTAACACCCTCCAGTAGGGCGTGGGTTTCAGCAGCAGAGAAATTCAGGCTTTTTGAGTCCATGGTTCCGCCACTTTGATGTAGCAAGAATCATTTTATAGGCCTTGACGGTATGATTCATTAATTGAACACAAGCCAAAGCAATTAAGCTAACAGGTGTGTTTGGGAAGACCAATTTACACAGCCATATGTATATCCAGCCTTTCTCAGAGGCAGTGCCATGGTTGTCCATCGCCACCACAGGAGAAGATACCTTCAAAGGGTGAATGTTGAGCGTATAGATCCACTGCAGAAATATACCAATGAGGAGCTGTATGCTCGGTTTCGCTTCGGAAGACCTGATATTCAGTATGTTGTGGACCTTCTCAGGCCCAACCTTACATTACATTACATTTATTCATTTAGCAGACACTTTTATCCAAAGCGACTTCCAAGAGAGAGCTTTACAATAGTGCATAGGTCACTGATCATAACAAAGAGATATCCCCAACATTGCAAGTAGTCAAACATGGATCGTACATTGTGAAAAAACCAACAATAAGTGCCAAAGGGAAGAATCATAAGAGCATGGATTTAAACAAGTTACAATTGAACAACATGAACCTTAAAAGTGCACGAGTGTACCTGTGGAAGAGCAAACAACAGTTTAAGCAGTTACAGCTAACCAGCAAGAGCAGCAGGTCTCTAAGTAAGAGTCCTTCTGATCCTGGGAGAGACTAACATCATGTCCAGCAGATCTTTCCTAGGTACCGTTGTATTCCCGGAACAAGTGTGTCTTGAGCCTATTCTTGAAGGTGGGGAGACAGTCAGTGTCTCTGACGGAGGTGGGGAGTTGATTCCACCACTGGGGGGCCAGACAGGGGAAGAGCTTGTGTTGGGACCGGGCGGTCTTGAGCGGTGGGACCACCAGACGGTTGTCAGAGGAGGACCGAAGGTGGCGGGAGGGGGTGTAGGGCTGGAGGAGAGACTTGATGTAGTCGGGTGCAGTCCCATTCACCGCTCGGAAGGTCAGTACCAGGGTCTTGAATCTGATACGGGCCGTGACGGGAAGCCAGTGAAGGGAGACGAGGAGCGGGGTAACATGGGAGCGTCTGGGTAGGTTGAAGACCAGACGGGCCGCTGCGTTCTGAATCCTCTGGAGAGGGCGGGTTGCGCATGCTGGGAGCCCGGCGAGCAGCGAGTTGCAGTAGTCCAACTTGGAGAGGACAAGTGCCTGGACCAGCAGCTGGGTGGAGTGCTCAGACAGGTATCTCCTGATCTTCCGGATGTTGTAGAGGGTGAATCTACACGACCGGGAGACAGCAGCGATGTGGGCTGTGAGGGAGAGCTCGTCATCCATGGTAACCCCGAGGTTCCTGGCAGAGGACGAAGGGGTCACCGTCGCCGATCCCAGGGTTATTGAGAGGTCATGGGAGATGGACGGTTTGGCCGGGATGATGAGGAGTTCGGTTTTGGCGAGGTTCAGCTGGAGGTGGTGCTTGGTCATCCAGGCAGAGATGTCTGTGAGGCAGGCCTCAATCCTGGCTGAGATCCCCGGATCGGTCGGGGGGAACGACAGGTAGAGCTGGGTGTCGTCAGCGTAGCAGTGGTAGGAGAAGCCATGGGAGGTGATGATTGGTCCAAGCGAGGTGGTGTACAGGGAGAAGAGGAGGGGTCCAAGGACGGAGCCCTGTGGGACACCAGTGGAGAGCTGGCGGGGGTCAGACACATCGCCTCCCCAGGAGACCCGGTAGGATCTTCCCGACAGGTAGGACGAGATCCACTGAAGTGCAGTGCCAGTGATGCCCATCTCGGAGAGTCTGGCGAGCAGGATCCGATGGTTAACCGTATCAAATGCTGCAGAGAGGTCCAGCAGAATGATGACGGATGACCTCGAGGCCGCTCTGGCAGACTGGAGGGCCGTGGTGACCGACAGGAGGGCAGTTTCAGTGGAGTGGCCCGTCTTGAAGCCCGATTGGTGGGGGTCAAGCAGGTTGTTCTGAGTGAGAAAGTTTGACAGTTGGTTAGATACAGCGCGTTCAATTGTTTTAGAAAAGAAGGGTAGAAGTGATACCGGTCTGTAGTTCTGGAGGACAGCTGGGTTAAGGGAGGGTTTTTTGAGTAGGGGTCTAACTCTGGCCTGTTTGAAGGCAGAGGGGAAAGTGCCAGAAGTAAGAGAAGAGTTGAGGACATGGAGAAGGAATGTTATGATGGAGGGAGAGATGGTTTGAAAGAGAGGGGAGGGGACTGGATCAAGGGGACAGGAGGTGGGGCGATGAGAGAGAATGAGGTCAGAGATCTCTGCCTCAGATAGGGCTGAGAAAGAGTTGAGACATTTAGTAGGGTCAGTCATAGAGGGTGAGTGAATAGGAAAGGTTGGTTCAGGGAACCGACTGCTAATGTCAGCCACTTTTTTCTCAAAGAAGGAGGAGAAGTCGTCTGCTGTCAGAGTGGAGGGAGGGGGTGGGGGAGGTGGGTTAAGGAGGGTGGAGAAGGTAGAGAAAAGTTTGTGAGGGTTTGAGGCAGAGTTAATTTTGTTCAAGAAGTAGTGAGTTTTAGCATCAGTTATATGGGCAGAGAAGGATTTGAGGAGGGAGTGATACTTATCAAGGTCTAGACTGTCGTTAGACTTGCGCCATCTCCTCTCAGCCGCTCGAAGGGTGGAACGTTCTTCACGAATAACATCAGTGAGCCACGGGCAGGAGGGAGAAGATCGCGCAGGCCTAGTTGACAGGGGGCAGAGGGTGTCAAGTGATTCAGTTAATGTGGATAACAGCATGTTAGTGGCAGTGTCGGTGGGGTGGGACATGAACTCGTTAATAGGAGGGAGGGAGGATGTTACAATGGAGGAGAAGTGTGAGGGGGATAGGGAGCGGAGATTGCGTCTGAAAGTTACGAGGGGAGGGGAGGTAGGAAGAGTTGGAGGGAGAGATATAGAGAATTGGATAAAGTAGTGATCAGAGATGTGTAGTGGGGTTACAGAGGTTAGGTCAGTGATACAGTTACGTGTCAGGACGAGGTCCAGCTGTTTTCCTGCCTGGTGGGTTGCTGGTGTGTTGAGCAACGTCAGGTCGAAGGAGGTCAGGAGAGACTTGAAGTCAACAGCCTGCGTTCCATCGAGATGGATGTTGAAGTCCCCAAGAAGTATCAGCGGTGTTCCATCATCCGGGAGGGCGCGAGGAGCATGTCCAGCTCCTCCACAAAGTCAGCTAGGGGCCCTGGTGGGCGATAGAGGACAATTAAAAGTGCTTTGATAGGATCAGTTAGCATCACATAGTGGTGTTCAAATGATTTGGCAGTAAAAGAGAGTGGGGTGGATGTGCATTTAATATGTGGGGAAAGAAGCAAACCTGTCCCGCCTCCTCGTCCAGTTAGGCGAGGGGAGTGGGAGAACGAGTGGTTGACAGAGAGAGCAGCTGGAGTTGCAGTGTTCTCTGGTAGGATCCATGTCTCTGTTAGCGCGAGGGCATCAAGAGAAGCATGGGATGCTAACGCTGGAATGAAGTCGGCCTTTTTCACAGCAGACTGGCAGTTCCAGAGTCCTATAGAAAGAGAGAGAGCAGGTGGAGAAGATCTAGAGAGGTAGCTAAAGTTAGAAGTGGAACGTATATACTTCGTGACATATCTACGTCTACGTCTGCGGGTGTTGCAGTGCACGGGAATGCTAAGGAAGCACATGCTAGCTATAAATGTGTTCTAGGTAGAAAATAATAAAAAATAGGGTGATACTTATCAAAAGAAGTGATCCGCCTCGTCGTCCTTCCTCGGATGACTCCCGCAGGACGACTCCCTTTGTCTTGTTGACCGAGTCTTAGTGCCCGAGGCTGCCAGGCGAGGCTGCCACAGGTGTGCTAGCTGCCTTAAATGCAGACCAGCGCTTGGCCACGCCTCTGTTTCTGTATACAATGGCCCGAGTTTCTGTTCCACTCGCAAAAATAACTGGCTGTAAACCCTATCTTACAAACTTCTAGCCTGACACACTGTTAAGTTTAGACACAACACAGCGAAATAAGTTTAAATAACTTACTTTGAGGAGAATCACACGAAGTACAATCGCTAGGCTATAACACTGAAACGCTCAACGCAGAACCCAAAGGAGTCATGGTCTGTCTGTTGAGGAACAGGTCCTCATTGCTCTTCGCTTCTATGCGTGTGGGACTTTCTACCAAGTAGTGGGTCACTACATGGGTGTGGAAAAATCAACTGTTTGTGATGTTCTGAAAAGTGTGTCAACTTCATTGGCCAGCCTGATTAATGAATTTGTTTCATTTCCGAAGGATGACCAGATCATCCAGGCCAAGCAGAATTTTTTTCTTTTGGGGAATATACCTAATACTATTGGAGCAATCGACTGCACCCATGTGTACATACAAGCGAGTTTGTAAACCGAAAGGGGAGACACAGCATCAACTTTCAACTTGTGGGCAACGCTGAGCTCCTCATCACAAACTGCATTGTAAAGTGGCCTGGGTCTGTCCATGATGCGCGCATCCTGAGGGAGAGCGCTCTATACAGAGCTGCCAACTATCACGGTTTCGCCGTGTGACACGCGCTTTTGCATGTTTTCACATGCACTCACGCCACACAAAACCGGAGACAACTAAACAATCATTTTTTGTTGTGGAGTTAGCAAGATTAAGCTGATGCAAAAATAATAAAATGGATGGGGAAAAGATGCCAGGAGGAACTAAAAAAGGCAGGTAAAAAAGAAAGATCTGTCACTTCATAAATCTAGGTTCCTGCAAGTGTGGGAACAAATATTTTTTCTCAAAAGCCCTGAATCTTTCAGGTCCAAATCTAATTTGGGTTATAATTTCAGGAGAATATTACAATATGAGTCAAACGAAATGTTTATATTAGCCTACAGAAAGCTCAAAAACGATTTTGCACTGAAATTAATGTAAAAAATTGCGCTTGTGCACTATGCGCGCTCGCATTCATGTGAAGTTCGGATTTCACCTCGCCTCAAAAACCTGTCTAGTTCCTAGGTTCGGGTTAAGCCTCGATTTTTTGACGAATGGCTCGGCCCCTGGTAGGGGATGGGCTGGCTTTCGCCATTACACTGCCAGGCTGAAAATGGGTCCCACTCCGGCCCAGATAGTATATAATATCGATAATATTTGCGCAGCTCCCCCTGTCAATGATGGGGGGGGGGCTCTACCAGCTTCCAAATCTCACGCCAAGGTTTTTTGAAAAGTTGGCAGCCCTGCTCTATATAGAGAGCTCCAAACCAACCGACCAAATTGTATCATATCAGGAGACAGTGCCTACCCTCTTCTACCATGGCTGATGACCCCTTTTCTGGCTGCAAACACGCCTGAGCAGGCACGCTTCAACTGAGTTCTGAAGAGGCGCTTTGCATGGCTTAACTACTTGAGAGTGGAACCACAGAAAGCATGCAACATAATACTTGCTTGCATTCCCCTACACAACATCGCGACCAGGTGCAAAGTCCCTCTCTGTGATGACGTCCCTGATGCACCTGAGCCCATTGGAGAAACTGACCAACCTCCGGCATTCTGTCAGAATGAGGGCCCGACTGGACGACCAATAAGAGATGCAATTGTTAGACACTATTTTTGATAAATCCATGACTGATGATTGTGTCAGTGTGGTTAATGTTTAATGTAACAAAGACAGAATTTATTATTTGAGTTCAATATTGACAGCTGTTTGGGGGATTATTTTATGGGGCCGAAATATTTATAATTTGCTGTACTGAAAGGTTGCTAGCCTACATAGCCTACCTACTTTATGTACTTCCTGTTGAACAATTCAAGTGAAATTGATTAATAAATACTGTAAAATGCATGATATAAATGTTGTATTATTAACTAACCAATTTTAGTTACCTAGTTTTATTACTGATATCCACCATGAATCCACCCTCCTGCTGGGATCAGTTTAAACTAGATTTCTGGGATCAAAATGATCCCAATCCTACCCCCAAAAAAATCAAAACCCAAACTCAAGGTTTGATCCGGATCAACAACAAGATTAAATTACGTGATCCAATCCAATTTCTGAATCCTTTTTTTCTTTTGAAATACCCTTTTTCAAGATTTGATCCAATCCGATAGCCGTAATCCGATCAGATTACTTTTGAAAAACCGGCCCCAGGAGTAGCCTATTTGTCTATCCTGAATCCTATTGAAAAGTATAATTCAGACTTTTTTTCTCGCTAATTTGTGACTTTATAAACTCTGAGAATCTCCAACTTTTTTCTCGCAAATTCACAACTTTAATATCGAAATAATACCCCCCCCTCCCCTTTTTTTGACCTACCTGGCCCTAATACGACGTTGTACTACTATAGGCCTACAGTCTTGCAAGACCGTGAGGACGGAGAACGATGCATCCTCGAAAAAAGGGGCGGATCAAGAACACTTATGGGTATTTTGGGCGTTCTCGGTGACTTGTGTTCTTTGGATTGGAACCGTACTTTGGCAATGAAAGATGACGTCAAACGAGTTCGCAACAACATAAGAACGGAAAAAAGTGGATTGATAAACGGCCCTTTTGGCTGACTTGAGACAGCGCCGAGGCTAGGTCAAGTAAGGGATAATGCCCGACAATATCATCTGATAATGGACGATGCGGAGGCATGAACCTTGCTGGCTTTGTTTTTGTTCTGTTGTGGTGAGTTTGTTTGTGTTAGGAAGGTGTGCTGGTAAATGTTTTTTTTCGTGTTTTTTTCGTAGTCTCGCTGGCCAGTTGGACCTGTTTTTGAGGCCAGCCGGAGCGGAAACCGACGGCATTTTTTGAATTTTTTGTTTGGATGGCTGAGTTGGTTGCCATGGCGAGTGGAAGTCTGTCTGTCTACGAGGGACTGTTAAACTGCTAAACTGCTGAACTGCTGGACTGGCAATGGAGCGCCATATCCGTAGGGTGCTGAGCCGCACGCTACGGAGGCTGCTGGACAGTCCTGCCAGGACATGGCGGAGGGGTGATCGGCATCCTTGTCTCCACCGCAGTCGCTGCCCTCCTGACCCGCTTGTTCGCTTAGCTCCAGATCGGCATCCGCGGAACGGCTCTCGAAATTCCTTGTTTGTGTTGTATCCTGTTGTCTGTGGCTAGCTATATGTTGGGGGAGCTGTGAGGGACACCTGAATTTCCCTCACGGGATAAATAAAGTACTTATCTATCTATCTATCTATCTATCTAAGTAGCTACTAGACTAGGTTAAGGCCGCAGCCTGTGACTGTAGAGAGTGGAATAGCAAATGGATGTGAGATGATCGCATCAAAGTTTACATATTCTCCAAACAATAATTATAATTTGACAGTACGTTTAACAACAAGACTAGCCAGCTATCCAGCCAAGTCATTGTTCCCAAATCAAATAAAGAGTTTTACGGATAAAATAATCGGCGATGTGTGTTGGCTACTGTCGTGTTGGCCGCAGCAGAAGTAGATTGACTAGCGAGGTGAATAGCGAATGGGATGTGAGATGAGCGGTTACGTGACACTGACACAGAACATTCAGAAAAGTACAATTTTGCAAATAGGTTAAAACACATATTGAAGTCAGTCATTGTGGTAATGACATGTTGGCTTGACAAAGTCTTTCAAAATTGTAAATGGAGGCTTGTAAATGGAGGACTGCGTCCCTGTTGTTATGGTTACTTATTTCAGACACTTTGTACAGGCTCATATACTATGTAGCCAGCGCAATCATTTAGAACGGTGAAAAGACAGTTTTGCTGAAATGACGTAGTAGGTGTCCGTATATCACTTTATGATGTACACCCCTGCAGCCAATCAGAATCGAGTATTCACCCAGACCATGGTATAATGTGAGGTATGCCATCAAAATACTATGAGAGCGATTCAAGAACTGCCGGCTGGGCAGCCGAGCACATTTTCGAGAGAACAACTGCACAGAGTCTGATGACGCGATCTCATGATTGGTCAGACTCACACATAACAACCATCACGCGTGTTGTGTGTTTATTGTGACACCTTCTGTTTCACTAATGCTCAAATCCAGACCATACAGTAGGCATACAATTGAATTAAATATTAGCCTTTATTAACAGACTGCAATAGTATTGTTGAATAAAGTGTTTTAGTTTGCCTCTTCACTAACGGAAAGACAACGTTTGGTTGATTTCTGGTTGTATTATCAATCTGCAGATTGGAGAGAGTTTAACATAGTTTAATAAATGACCAATTTCATTGCACAACAATTAGCCAATATGGCTATTTGTCATCTGTAGACCCTTGACAGATAGTTAAAAAACTATACATCTTATATTAATACAAAAACACATTAATTAGCCTAATTAAAAAAGGTACAACGTGACAACTAAATCATTAAAATACATTATATAAGTAATACATTTTATCTAAACGGATATGACTGATGCAGAAAATGCAGCAAACCACGGGAAGCAGATAACTTCCGACTTGACGGCTCAGTTTTCAACTCCTTCCCCGACTGCAAGCGGCTGCAGCTGCTTCATCCAGCCGCAGCGTATGTCAAACACAGCTATTGTTTATTCTCTCTGCGGAACGCGTACACGGACTCTACACAGACGTGTTTGGCATTACATTTAGTAATTTAGCAGACACTCTTATCCAGAGTTCCCCCGAGGCAAGTAGGGTGAAGTGCCTTGCCTATTAAAGCATAAACCAGGCTTAACTCTACAGTGTAATATCACCCTCTCCTGCCCTTTTTAATCTCCCCTCCCTTTCTGTCACTCCTTCTCTCAACGTCTTCCTCCTCTCCTCTACCCTTTCTCACCCTCTGCCCATCTCTTTTCCCTCTTCTACCCTACTTCTCGCCCTGTATCTTTCTCCTACATCCTTTTCCCCACTCACCACCTTTCTTAATCTCTTTTCTCCTCCACTCTTCTCTTGTTCTCCATTACTCTTTGGGGCAGGTATAAGCTCTTCTTATATTCATGCCTACAGGGCATGTATTCAGTAACTATCTAAAATCCCTAGTGTAAGAAGCCTTGAAGCTCCTTCAGGTGTCCTGTGTTTGTGATAGAGTATATAATCAAGCAGGTCTCCCACACAATCACTCAAGTTAAGCATCTGATTACCTTTCATCTCCGCTTTAAAAAGCTCTTTAAACATGTTTTTTTGGTCACTGCTACATGAGAAACATTTAAACTAAACTATTCATTAATTTTTCCTTCTTTGTCTCTATCCTCTTTTTCCTTCATTGTCTCTTCTACATTCCTACATGTCTCTCTCCCTACCTCTCTCCCTCTTTCCTCTCCCTATCTCACTCTCCTTTCCTCAATCTCTACCTCAGGAGAAACTAACGGCAGAGTGTGTGTTCAGAGAACAGTTTGAGGAGAATTGGTACAACACCTATGCCTCTACGCTCTACAAGCACATGGACACGGAACGTTTCTATTATGTAGCACTCAACAAGGACGGTTCGCCACGTGAGGGGAATAGGACTAAGAAACACCAGAAACTCACACACTTCCTTCCACGGCCTGTGGAGCTTGATAAGATCCAACAAGCCTACAGAGAGACCTGTTTCAGTACAGATGACCAGAAACTTCGTTGGTAAAACTGGGATAAAGAAGAGGATAAGGAAAATGAGAGTGAAAAAAGGGATTGTCTGATCTAGATCTCTACCCCCTCTACCTCCCGCTTCTCCTCAGGCCCAAGGTGTTTATGTTGGGTTCTTCTGTATAAATAGTGACCCCCCCAGCTCTCTTTCCCAGTCACTACACATAAAATAACACACATTCCAGGATTTAACCACACCGTCTTGCGGAACAGTTTCTGATTGCAGAGGGAATAGGATTTACTTCCTCAAAGCTACAACTAGAGATGGGGTGATGGAGAGAGGAAGAGAGGACAGTAGGAGGAAACAAAGCCGGAGGAGATGGAGGAAAGGATGTCCAGGGAGAGGTGCTGGTCTCTGTTCCATGTGGCTGTTGCCCGAGTAACCAGGGCTAAACATTTAAGATCCACTTTAATATCTGATAATCCACACACCACAGAATTCCCTACAACTCCAACTGAACACAGCCTATTACTAAACCATGTCAATATATTTATATGTATTTGTATCCATACATTCAATGCACTGTATAGAGACAGAGAACAGAGAGCTACAGAACCAACATAATGATGAGTCATGCTTGATAAACTGTCAGGGTAGCAGTTAAAACATGTGGAACATTTGCTTATTGATCACACTCATTTAGAGATGTAGGCCTACCACACAAATACAAGTTCAGCATAAAATACCTACCAGATAACCCCAGAAAAATTATTCTAGTTTTAAAATATTTTTGTCCTGTTCTCTGTCTGTAGGTTTTGATGTATTAAATAAATAAATAAATAAATTCTGGTGTTAGAACTTCAAAGACTTTAAATATGCAGTTACAACAAAGGGTTGGTGTCTAATTACATGCTAAAACTGCTTCAAAAAACAGTTGTTACTGAATCCATCTTCAGTGAGTGATGTTTTCTGAGCATGGGCCTAAGGACACTATGGGATTGAAGTGGAGTTAACTCATAAACTATGTGCAAAAGGTTAACAATTTGCCAGCCAATGAAAGTGAGATCCTCCATGTCAAAGAGCTAAACAGTAATATCCACCAGACCAAAAATGCATATGGAGACTAAGAGATGCGTTAGCGCATGGGCATGACAGTAGTAGTGGTTATGGAAGTTTGGTTGAACGAAGAGCGACTTGTAATGTTCAGAATTGTAGTAACATTATTAAATATATAAGCAGCTGTGTGTACATATATGGACAATCATATTTATGAAATGTACAATGTATTTAATTTCTATACATATTAATTAGAAATATAAATATGTATTTATTTATTTCAAAGATTATATTTTGCAATAAATTAGTTATTGAATATTTCAATTCTACTGAAAATGTATGATCTAAAATATAGCCAGAAATTAGTTTATATTTAGTTTAACAATAAAATGGTCCTGCTCTTGAGTATTCGACATGAGAGAACATTGTTGCCTGGATCTTGGAGAATCTTCTGTAACAATTAAAATCTGATATAAACACCATCTGACGTTTTAATCTTTTTTCTGGAAATAAAGTCCAGCTCAGATTGGAAGCAAGTGAGAGTATAGCCACCAAAATTACTATTTTTTGTGTAAATTTGCCGAAGCCATTTGCTTCCGATTACATTTTTATAATGGCCCACATCTTATGGCAATTTCTGTCAATGACAATAGTCCTGACCCATGGGTGAAAAAAATGATTGTCAATTAAAAGCTGCTTTAAAATGGGGATATTAAGACAATCTAAATAGAACCATACAAAATATTGCTATAGCATAATACATTTGTATTTTCTTTACAATATTTTATGGTAAGAAAAAGCATTTATGTCTCCCTACCAAAACAGTAAACCTTGAGCAGCTCCTGCTTTTCTCCTACGTTGAATTGTGTTTAACCTGGAGTTACATGCTTTATCCCAGGAGTGGAAGTTGGCTGGAGAAAGACTTCTCATGTAGTCAAAAAATAAATCCTAAAAAGGCACCTCTACCACAACCCAGCTTATTCTCTCCACCCCGTGCAGTATGTGGGCACTGATTTATTTGGTTATGATTTAAAAAATGCATTGGCAAAGATCCTGTATTTCGATGTTGTGACTGCATTTAATTTAAATTACAGTTAGGGTTACAGCACACAATGGAACAATCCCAAAAGATGAGAAGAATCACAATTTGTTCTCATGGAAGAAGGAAGACTGGGGAAATGTGTTGAAATAAGATTGTACACAGGCAGTTTCCCAGCAGAGAGGGAACCACCATACAATCTCATGGGTATTATCTCCCCCTAACCTTTCTCTGGCCAAGCTGTAACTGCCCCTTACAGCCCTACTGTGTCTCCATATGGGCTAAATCATCCAAGTGCACCGTGGAAAATCTGACTTAATCTGAAACTGGATCTGCACTCTTAATTGGCTTTACACATCAGCATGGCTTTAGGGCAATGCTTGGTTGACCCAGGCTGTGGTCTCATCGGTGCTATTGGTATAGTATTGTCTATTGGGAGACAAAAAACAGCTGAAACAGAGAAAAACATCTGCCTGCACCCCAGTATAGCAAAACAGTCAGCCAGCCAGCTGGTAATGCATTCAACCTGATGGCCAACCATCCAATAAGGCAGTCCAAAAGCCAGTCTTCTAGCCATTCAATCAGCCAGCCAGCAAGTCCTCAAGTTAGCAGCTCTCAAACCAGACATTCCCATAGGGATGCAGAACTGTGAACCTGGATGACTAATATAGAGCTAAGCAAGGATGGGATCAACATTTCAACATCTGCAATAGTTGTCATGTTTCTGCCCCAAAGGGTGGAGGACATCGAGAATATGTGTTTGTGAGAAGGGAAATAGTAGTAGAAAGAGAAAAAAGAAAGAAAGACAGAGCTCTCCAGGGGGAGAGGGATGGGGAGGTGGGAAGAGACTGGAAAACACAGACATGCAGGGAAAACCCCTGGCAGAATGAGAAATGAAAGCAATATTGGGTGGAGAAAGATTTAAAGGAGGTGGCTTCAATGTTACCCTCTTGATTTACAAAAATGTATTCATTCACATTTACACCAGACAGGCAGATCACTGAAGTTGTTGCAGCTGAAGCTTATTGCAGCTTTAACTTTAAATAACAGATCAATACAATGTATTTTAAAATGTGTAGGGTAGGGTCAAATTAGGGCAGTGTACATCATTTTGCTCAAATAATGTCACTTTGATGATGAAGTCATGATCAGAATATTCTTCAATTTGATTTTACAAGTTCATTTAATTGTTAGAGGTAAAATATTATCAAAGATTTAGCATATACTTAATAGAATAAATTAAACACTGGGACAATGATTCTTGAGTCTCTGGAGCATCTTCTGGGCCCAAGTAAGCCCTTTTCTGGTATCTGCATTGATCTGCATTCTGTAGAGGGGGAAGGGAGTGCCTATTATTATGAATAGTTTTGAATGCTAGACATCAACAGATAAAAAAGACAAGAGAAATACATGGAAGCTCAAAAAGTTGGGCACCTTTTTGGTCTCTTTATTAAATTGTTATATTAAATAGTACAAGATGATGGTGGGTCAAATAAATGGCAAAAAAGTTGGTGTATTTCTAACCTTCTTATGGAGGGAGGGCATTGGCTATTAGCTTCACAGCTAGCTAAGCTATCCTGCTCTTTGGGACCCGGTATGCAGGCGGAACAGAAAACATGGACCCACAATGCTATGCTAGGAAACACATCACATGGAACAGGATTTACAAACCCCCAAAAAAGTCTGGTATTTTTTATTTTATTTTTTATGAAGGACTAACATTCCAGAACCATGATATAGCAACAACAAAATATTTTAACACCTAAAAGCAGACTAGAAAGAGGTTATCAACATATCTCAAATTCAAATTACGACAAAGACTTTGTTCTGGATATGAAGATAAAGCCATAAACTACTTAAAAAACGATTTTCCTTCTCATCTCATCTTTATATAATTCATCTCCGAGAAAGAGTAGTACATCGCAGCACCAACAGCTGACAGGTAGCCAACAGAGGTGTCAAAAGTATTCACATTCATTACTCAAGTAGAAGTATAGATACTAGGGTTTAAAAATACTTCTTTAGAAGTTGAAGTATCAATTCAAGCTTTTTACTCAAGTAAAAGTATAAAAGTACCGGTTTCAAAACTACTTAAAGTTTAAGAGTAAAAGTAGTAACGTAATGGGAAAATATAGCTGCAAGCAGCAATGAGGTGGCCAAGCATTCATATGACCCAGAAAACATTTTAAAGAGAACAGGGTTCCGAGTCCCTATACCAAGTTTGGTGTGAATCCATCAAAGATTTGCTGAGCTACGACCCAACTTCCTGTTTGATGGCTTAGCTGTACATTTTGATTGGCTGTAACGAGCAAACGGTTTGGAAAATCAAAAAAACATGTGATGGGCTTTGTGAGGCTTGGTCTGAAGATAATCTCTGCCAAATGTGTTGAAGATTTGACAACATGATGGCGGCCGCATCAATTCGGCTGTTATCAAAAATGATCATGGGTTACACATGGGATGTCCCAAGATATCATGAGACAAAGGAATCACTTAATAAAGGCAAACAAATCAACAGTTATTGGCCAAAACAACGCCCAGTGATCATATGACACCAAATTACTTGGACATCCTCAGAAGAGGGTTCGAGTCATCACACCAAGTTTGGTGTTGATTTCTCAAGGATTTGCGGAGATATGAACCAACTTCCTGTTTGGTGTCTTTGCTGCCGAATTTGATTGGCTGTATCGGACAAACGGCTTTGAAAATCAAAAACCTTTGGATAACTTCTGTTAGGGTTGCTCTGACGATGATGTGTGCCAAATCTGGAGAAGATTGGACAAAAATTGAAGGAGGAGTAGCAAACAAACGTGTTTTCTTAAAATTCTAAATGGCGGAAAATCTATAACCGGAAATAGGGTGTGTTGACCTCGTCTTGATCCAGGGAATCCAACAGTACCTCATCATACGGTTCAAAAGTTACGTGTGTAAACTCAAGTCCAACTTTGACCCGTTGGTGGCGCTAGAGTGCTCCAATGGGAGACATGAAACTTGGTGAATATAAAGAGGGGACTGTGCCAAATTTCACAACTTTTTACCATACGGTTCTAGGGGCTGCCATAGACTCCAATGGGAGAGGAAGATGATTAATAATAAGAAAAAGTAGAAACACTTAAGTGGCTCCGCTGCTTGGCCACCAAAAATACCAGTAAGGACAAAAGCTTAGGCACAGGGGTCTATAATGCACGACCCCACCCAAAAAAAAACATAATTCCATAATGACTTATTATATTGAAATGTTAATGTTGAAAAATGTGGACTGCACCTGTTTAGGCCCATTGAAAATGAACACATTTTAGTACAATGCATTTGTGAAGGGTATGTAACAGACGTGGTCTTGCAAGTTCCGTCAGGGTTTACCGGACCGTGTTCATCCATCACCGTGAATCGAACACGCCATCTCAGATTTCCCAAGCGCCACCACTACCAGCTATGCCAAAGAAACGCTAGCTGTTCCATGACGCGGGTGGCATATTACATACTTGAGGAGTGCGTTTCACCGATTTACACCGGCTACACAAACACATTAAAGAACCATATATGTGTAGCCTACTACTTAGCATTAACATGTGTTTCATGGAGCGCAAGATATAATGACTAGTTGCCTATTAGTATAATAAAAAGTCAAACTTTAGAGGCATGTTATCAATAGCCTTTATTCAAATTAGACGGCGAGTTTGTGAAAGCCATTAGCTCGTGGTAGCCTACTTGGGTGCGCAGAGCTTGGAGCGCATTCGAAAGGAGTTGTTTTTGCATCCAAACATTTCAAAAAATTCTTCCAGGTACGGCCAGGGATGTAGAAGGGTTGGCTAATCTTCCAAGCTACCAACCTCCTCGCTGGTGCTTGGTTAGGACATTTCGCTCGAGTTCTCTTGAGTCTGCCACGGACATCTTCGTAGGCTACATACGTCTGCTTTCCTTGCTGGAGTTTGAAGTTGTTTGTGTCATGTGCAGATGATGAATCACGTATAAACCAATAGGGTATCGGAATGGTATATGTTTATACTTCTCATCCAACCACAATCAAATTCACTCTATTCGGATGGGGCGATTTCTCTGCATAGTTTTTTTGGTGTGTATTTTTGAACGATGACAAGCCTGAATGAAAACAAGCCGAACTGAAATTGGAGTAACAAGGCTATTTTTTAAATGTAAGGAGTAGAAAGTCCAGATAATTGCGTGAAAATGTAAGTAGTAGAAGTAGAAAGTCGGCTGAAAAAATATTACTTCAGTAAAGTATAGATACCACAAATTTCTACTTAAGTAAGGTAACAAAGTATTTTTACTTTGTTACTTGACACCTCTGGTAGCCAATAGATATTGTTGGAGGAATTGTTTAGGAATGACATTTTAATTCTTCCTCCTCATAGTCAATGACACCAACCCACACTATGGTCCCATTTCAATCAACTTCAATTAGACATTTTTTTAAACTGTATAAAAAAACAACAGAATTGTAATTAATAACAAGCCCTCCTTTAAGGGAAATAATTATGCAATGCTTCAAAGCATTTGGGGTGCATACAACATTTTTTCCTTAATCTTCTTTAAATACATGAAAAATGCAGATTGAATTTGAATAACATTAAGGCGCTATATACAGAATTTCAGAGCCAGCAGACCCTTTTCAGCCACTATACATTAACGTTCTTTCTCCTCTCTCTGCATTAGAACGAACAAGACTTAAGGGGCTCTAAATTGAGTCGATGGTATGTCAGTCTCTCCACCTGAAGAGCCCATATAGACAGTAACCACATGACCTTAAATTGCATCTTTATAGTGCACTTCTTCCTGTCTTGTAAGATCAGGTTTTCCATATTAGTAGTGCATTATTTTGACCAGATAACCTAATGTAATGTAATGTTAACTATTGTCAGTCACAACAATAGGCTGTGCACCATTTGTGAAGTGAGGAAATTGAAGGGGTGCATTTAGGAGCCATGGGGCCTTTCTACAGGCCCTTAGACGGCCCGGGGTTTTTGCCAAGCTGGCCCATGCCATGCAGCTGCTGGTACAGGCCAAGAAGGTCCATCTGGCTGAGGCCTGAGGCTCCTAACATGCTGTTCTGCATGGCAAGCTGGTTCAGGTAGGTGGCCTGGTTGGCCATAGCCAGCTGCTGCTCCCGCACCTTCCTGTTGGTGATCACTTTCTGCACGTACATCATCAACTGTTAAGGTAGGGTAGAATAGGGGATGGGATAGAGAGAGGTACAGAGACGTTAGACTATCATAAATAGGGCTGTACAAAATGTTCGCAGTGATTGTTGGAGTGCATGTCGGAGAATAGCATGGACACGCGCTTCACACCGCAGTTGAGGTTGCGTGTGTGCGTCTTGAGAATTGTAAGTCGTATAACTTATCTTGTCAGTTCATTTAAGCCTGTTATTGTATTAGTCTATAGTTCTTGCTAATTTAAATTAACTGGTGATTTTCGTTGTTTGTATTCTTCCCCTAATAGCTACAGTAAATTGCAGTCTGTTGATTCGATAGCGATTGCTGCCTTTTGCTCACGTTTGTATTTTAGGTGCAAAAAGCAGAATTCCCATTTCTCTTGAAAGCTTCCCTGCTCTACTGTCTTTGTGTAGATTTGACTGTAAAACTGTAAAATGATGAACTTTGTGAAAATACGTGAAGACATGGCTGCCGCCTAAGACTATGGGGTCTACCGGGCGACATCCTCACTAAAAAGACTTTCGTGCCCCAAATCAAAATTCTGATGTGACAGATCAATGGGGAATCACGTTCTCTCTTAAAGGCTGTCCTCCTCGACCCTTTTGGGCTTTTTAAATCCAACTGTTTGTATA
This sequence comes from Mallotus villosus, assembly GCA_903064625.1. Taxonomy (NCBI): domain Eukaryota; kingdom Metazoa; phylum Chordata; class Actinopteri; order Osmeriformes; family Salangidae; genus Mallotus; species Mallotus villosus. The sequence goes on from CAEFZP010003218.1 coordinate 159,582, forward strand.
ATCCGTGTAATTCTCTAGCTGTTATAAAGGCTATATTTTCCCGGTTTTCTGCTACCATGCTGCGCGCGCACCTCGAATGTTTGCAAATAAATAATTGGTCTATAGGATACTGACCATTTACAATAAGTTGTTCCAATTAATTTAGAACATACTTTATGAATGGAAGGTCTCTAAGTAGCCTAAATGTGTTGCTTTAGGGGAAATAGGACGACAATATGTCCTATATTACATTAGCTATTAGACTATTACATTAACCTGCTCCGAAACATAGGGTTAGGACTTTTTGTTTTGTTTGGTGGGAAACACTGCAGTCTCTGTGTGGGACGGGCCCTGCATGTTCCTACCGTCTGCTGCTTGTTGAGGACGTCCTGGTACACAGCCTCGCGACGGTTCAGCTCAAGCTCCATACTGGTTTGCCGACCCATTGCCATTGACTGGACCTGGGATTCTGTAAGAGCTGGGTTCTCCTTCCACTGGGGAGTTCAAACAAATAAACGAAGAGTTAGGGTTAACAAATAAACATCAGCATCATACTGGCATGTGATCCGGAATTCCGGATTTATCTGGAAAAATCACATCCCTGATCATATTAGTAAAGATTGGTTTCTGCTGGTGTGATTTTTTCCCCTTTCTCCACTATCTGGAAAAGCAACACATTTTTGGGCCCATTTAAAATAATGAAGTCAGGGAGGGAGGTTGTCTCTCACCACACTGCTGATGATGTCCTCCAGTGATTCTCTGGGTAGAGACTTTAGAGAGTTCGTGGCCTCCACCACCTTCTGACGGCCCTGGTTGATCAACTCCTAGACATACACAAACAGGAGGACAGAAAAAGAAAGGTAGAAAAGACAAAAGTGAGGTTGGGATAAAGGAATCAACAGTTAAAAAACAAATAAAAACATAGGCAATCCTTAAAAATGTAACATTCAGCCTGTTGCCCCCAAGGCCCATTTGCCGATGTGGCATCAATGGCAGAGCGGGCGGGGGTAGTAAGCTGTTTTGCAGGATCCCTATCAGTGTCCGTGTGCAGAATGAGGAGCCCATTAAAAACCTCTAGTTGCTGGTTTGTCATCGAGGCCAGTGCCGCCACGTTGAAGGGGAAGTAGGGACCAGCCCCCATGTCTACCTGAGCATATGTTGCTGGGTAGTTTGCCCTCATAGACATACCCTGTGGAGGACAAATACACACACATTAGAATAGGAACAGATTAGTCAGAAAGTTAGGACAGACCTGTAAAAGCAGACAGAACCGCTGATCTATAACAAATTAATCAGAATTACACAACATACATTTAAAGAACATTCAATTAAGATTCTTAAAATGTGACACGTTCTGGTTAAAAAAAAAGGCCTTTGTCTGCATTCTGTGTTTCCGCTAGATAACATGTTTAAGATTACTAAATAGTTTGTTCTTGTTTACCTAAGCTTACATTTACATTTATTCATTTAGCAGACGCTTTTATCCAAAGCGACTTCCAAGAGAGAGCTTTACAAAAGTGCATAGGTCACTGATCATCACAACGAGATATCCCCAACATTGCAAGTAGTCAAACATGAATCATACATTGTGAAAAAAACAAAAATAAGTGCCAAAGGGAAGAATCATAAGAGCATGAAGTTAAACAAGTTACAATTGAACAACATGAACCTTAAAAGTGCACGGGTGTACCTGTGGAAGAGCAAACAACAGTAAACTACCTCACAGCGAGTAAAATAATTTTCCAGTTGGAAGTAAGCTTCCAGTTGAGTTATGAGTGCGTCATGTGTGATGTAATTTAAATCACGGTGCAGCCAGCTACTTTTAGCGCGGATAGGGGGTCATTGGTCCACTAATGATTGCACTTCTTGCACGCAGCCAAGGCAAGGTCGGAAACTGAAGTGGTCTTCGTCAATCTGTCATAAATTTTTGTGTTGATAGTCGGTGATTAGAACAATTGTTGTCTAGCCCTTCAATCATTCAGCAAAATGTAATTTATTCTAAAGGATGTCAAACGTTGAATGCAGTTGGTCTATAAACGCTTAGCCCGACATTATAAATATTCTTTTGTTTATAATGTCCCTTAGATCCAGTTATCCTGGTAAAACATGTATTGTTCACAGTGGTGTATAAAGTACCCAAAAGCCATACTTGAGTAAAAGTAAAGATACCTTACTGGAAAATGACTCCAGTAAAAGTATAAAGTCACCTATTTGAATACTACTTGAGTAGAATTCTCTGATATTTACTGTACTTAAGTATCAAAAGTAATTATCTGATATTAAATGTACTAAATGTAGCCCCCCCCAAGTTACTGCGCACTCAATACAAAAACATATATTTTTAGACTGCTTCACATGCCGTACATCACTGGAAAGCTATGATTCTCTTGCATTGCTGTAATCAATTTCAATTTCAAGATCAAGTCGCAACAGCAAGTTCAGTCAACGTCTTTGTCCAGTCACCAATATCAAAACAATCAAAAGCAAAACTACTAAAAAAAAATCTACTGAAATGTTCACAGTGGTCCAGGTATGCAACAGATCCCAACAAACATTGACTGGTTACATTCCCAAAGGTCAAAACTATCTAACCATGTCGAGTAGTTGTCCAAACAATGAATTATATCCACACATAGCCACAACCTTGTTGCTTCATTCTGCTTTATCAGTCTCTCACAAACTATCGCTCATAGGAGGAGATGTGCTTGGAGTATTTACGATTGGAGATGGTCAAAATGGCCGCTACACTCTGCCCTTTCGATTGACACCTTGACCCAATAGGAGCTTCCATGCCCTGGTGACAGCCTTCTAAAGCCAACTAGGTCTGTGTGTCCTGCCCCCCCCACACTCGTTCTAAACACATTTCTCAAACTGGCTTTGACCGGCTCTGAAATGAGCTTGTTAGCCTTGTAGCTAAGGAAATGCTGCAAATGCTAATACCCAACATGATAGGTATCTGTGTAAAAGTCCTTGTCGTAACATGTATGACAGAAGCAGTGTTCTTTGTGCGTCAAATCAGATAAAGCTCTCCAATGTGTTTCAGCAATACTAATGGGGATTTAGCTATAATATATGATAGTTTTAAGTACCACCTTTCATTAGATAACAATTATGAAAAATAATACCTTTTTATACAAAGTATTTGACCTTGGTTACAAAGGGTAATTTTGGAGTCTCCAAAATTTGACTTTTGATTTGAATTGGGTAAGGCTTCAAGCTGTTGTCCAATTCTGTCTTCCAGCTAATACCTACCAGCTCTAGGCCTCTTTAACAAAATCTAGGCGGAAATAGAAACTTTCACTTTCCTTGTGTTCAAGCTTCTATTACTCAACACCAGTAGGACTGACAGGGGAAATAACTTCAGAGTGTCACCTTTCAAAAGAGACAACAGTCATGCATGTACTACAAATGGTTCAAGAACAGCTTTCAATTTACTTTGGGTATGCTGTATAGGCGTTTTCAGGCACATTTAACAGGAGTAAAGGGTCAGAATTTTGAGAATTATTAAGTTCATTCTTTTAAGTGCTGTGGTCACCATGACCAAGGAGTGTGTTAAAAATATTTATGTTTATGCTACTTATGACAACCTAACTAAACATTAACGTTGCGGCTCATGGGATTAATCTTAATTTACCTCAATGTGTTTCCTGAGGTTGGATGTGGAATTTTTGAATGCCCATATTTCAGTAGCTTTTGGTAAGCATAAGAGGCACTTCATCCGGTGCGAAGAATCTTTCACTTCAACATAATATATTTTTTGCCGCAGACATCCCAACCTGCAGAGACGACTCATATCCCCAATCATAGCAGAGACGACCCCGGGACGCAATCCGGACACATGATGTACCCCCTCCACCAGCACGTATACCCCCCCACCCCCGAGACGCAATCAATACGCGCGATATGCACCTATCTCTACCAGAAATGACAATTGGACAGTCTCTTGCTCGCTTGAAATACAAAATCCCTGATTTCCGGGAGATTGTATAGCATTTGCGGGCGTCAGGGAGCCGCTATTGAAATGCAGGACCCTCCCCGACCTTCCGGGAGACTTGGGATGTCTGTTAACCAATGATTCAACTTGCAAGCTAGGACCACTGATTCGCCAAACCTGCAGTCTGCGTTCCAACACAGTCCGCGACGTGGGTCTCATGATAAAAAAAAATCTTCTTCTAAAGATAGATAGATTTTGTAGCGAGTAATAAAGGTTTCAGGGGAAATTTATCAGTTTTCTTTGCTAAATGTAGTCAAGTAAAAGTCAACAGAAATATAAATGGTAAAATACAGATATCTAAAAAAAAGACTCAAGTACAGTTAACGAAGTAGAAATACTTTGTTACTATACACCACTGATTGTTCATCATTTATTGTCAGGGCACAGTCCAAGTAGGGCTATTGCAAATATGAGAGGTAAGTGTAACTCGTTTGACTGAAATTTGTCCTTTTATTTATTACTGTAACATTGAGACTCCAGGGGGGTATTCCATCAACGTCGCTAACGCAAGTCTGGCTAAAACGAATAAGTCTCACTTGGGTAAACGTCAACTCAGACTTAAGCCTCAAGCCGTTCCACTAACGTTCCGTTCCACTAACAGGCAACACTAACTCAAGCTAGACCTCAATAAGCTTAGACTGTGCAGCCCAGATAAAGCGATCGTCGAAAAGAGGAGTTATGTCGCAAAAAGCTAAGCGTAAACCAGCAGAGTGGTGTTGTTTCAGCAGCGTAAATAGATGTTTAGAGTTTTTTGGGAGTTGTCCCCAAAAAGGGTTGCCGCAATTAACATGACACGGGAGACAACTTGTCAAACCATTACGACCGTTAAAAAGCGTAAATTGTAGACAAACCAAATTAACATATATGCATTCAGTGATTTACTGATAATTAGCGTAATTTGATGAGCTGTTTGAAACCGTTCTGACAGTAGGCTGACCTATGGCCGATATTCTTAACCGGAGATTGAGAATATAACCCAAAAAAGAACGTGGCAGCAATAGAACATTTTTGGATAAAATGCAAAACACTGAAGAAGGCGGTTAATTTAACTTGATGTGGGCTAATAATGTTTTTGTCTTCACATCTTGAACACAATTAATAGGCTACATTACTTCAAAATAACTTTGCCGCACACATTTAGGCTATTAAGATAGGCCTATAAAGAACGGATAGGCCTACGCCATAAACGAATGTAACTTGTCTAGACGCTCTGCTTAGTTTCTAAGGCCTTATTTGATGTCACTTAACCAATGGCTTTTGAAAACAGTTAACGCTAAAGTGACATCATAACTTGTTTATTTAAATGTATATATTTGTTGGAGATGAAGTAAACACGTAAATCGTTCATGTATGCACTTCAAAAAGTCTTAATTTACGTTTCCGAAGTTGAACAGTGTTGACAGAAGGCATTCACTATCATGTCCTACCCAAGCGATAACCGGTTTTACGAAAATGGCTTGTAGCTAGCTATAGCGCCAAAGCCCACCAATTGCCCCCGGATTCTGAGTAAAATGCTTGCTCTGATTTAACCCATAGTCACATAACTATAATTTCCATTTGTATTGGCATTATTTGATTCATGCTAATACACTTCAGTTTCCCATTTTCCTTTAAACCATAGGGGAATTTGTTCTGGTTGTTTGGACAATATTTAACCCCCTACACTACACTGTACTTTGTTATGTTTAACCTAGCGAACAAGTTATCAACTCAAACAGTGAGCATGTTTCACACAACTTGAAGGTTAATAGTAACTGAAACTTACCAGCTATATATAAGGCGCTCCAAACTTTAAAGTTAAAGTATTTTATTGTCAGATGGGCAGAACAACACAGGGTCAGCCCGAGCACTGAAATTCTTAGGACAAGACAACGCAAGCCAACCTGGCATAGGATGACAAGTACTCAGATCAAAGCTAACATATAATAAAAAGTATTTCTCTTCACACAGCATGGGGAAGAGCCTGTGCTCAATGATGAACGATTATTTTGGTGGACGACAAACACCCAGGTGATGCAGGTCTGCATTTTTGATCAGATCGATTCTGTCTCTGTTGGCATTAGGGTTGCAAAATTCCGGGAATATTCAAAGTTGGAAACTTTCCACGGGAATAAACAGGAATTAACAGTAATAAACTGGAAATATAGGGGTAATTTAACTGTATTTACCTTGTCATAAGCAGACATGCATGCAAACATTTATAATACAACTTTTAAAAAAGTATTTTTTGACTTTTTGGACATTTTGGTACCAAATAAACTTGGTATTAAAATAAACATGGCTTCAGTTTACCAAGTAATCAATAGGCTAGGTAATGACAAACAGGGTTGGGAAAGTTCACTTTCTACATGAACTAGTTCAGTTCATAGTTCACAAATTTTAAAATGAACTATTTCAGTTCATAGTTCATAATTCAAAATGTTTAACTAAGTTCACAGCTCCAAAAATGTATTTCAATATGTTGCAAGCTATAATTAAAATCTCTATCTGTTTGCAATACCGCTCTTGGCCTCTACGCAATTCGGCGCTCTCACACTTGCCAGGCATAGGGCTGAAACGTTCAGACGCAACACTGATGACAAAGACGTTCAAAAACAACAGAACGTTTTATTTTTACGTTTCTGGCAGACAATGTTTCCAACCAGCTGCATTCAGGGTCCAGCTGAGCTAGGCGTGCATAGACTTGTTCTCAACTACATTTAAGTTCCCCGTTATATGCTTTTGCAAAAAAACGTTGTCTGATTTTTGTTTTCAAAATTCCCAAAATTCCCGTGGAAACTTTCCGGAAATTTACCGGAAACTTTCCGCCCCTTTGCAACCCTAGTTGGCATTGTCGTGCAATTACGACAAGCACCACTCGTGTTGTTCAACCTGTCAGTGTTAACTATATTTATATCTTCCGAAAAAAACACATCTTCTGCATCATATGGAACAACTACGGCCCTGCCGGAACATAATTACGTATTGGTTCGAAATAATACTCCATGGGATGAACAGGGATAGGTATGATGGGTTGATCTTCTATTTTTAATGCGGTTTGGCGGGTTGAAATTGAGCGCAACCATTCTTGTGACGTCATCTGTATACGTAATTTAAACATGGCGGCGCCCAGTTCTTTTTAAGTACAAAATGTAGACACTAGACATTGCGATTATTTATATAATATGGCATTAAGTTTTATGTTCTATATCTTTTTATGTCATTAAAGGTATATACTATTATAATATCACTGAGTCTAATCGTGATTCAGTTCCACTTTAAGACATGTTCGTAGGAACCTAGTGAAAAATAGCCTAAACTTTCCAAGACTTTTAGCTGGGTTTAAAGGTACCTAGCGAAAGGTAGCCTCAACTTTCCTAGACTTTTAGCTATGGTACTAATGCTTAGGGCTCACTGATATCGCTGTCTTACTAGAATGTCATATCTATGCGTTGTTGCTAATGTGTGCTGACGTTGTGCACACCCAATACATTTTGAATGTGTAGGTCGCACTCGCACATGCGCGAGTGCACTGGGGACATTGACGCGATCAATCAGCCGACTATAGAATGTTGATAATGTTGGGCTACGTATTTATAGAGACCAACTGAAGTCTTGCCCTCAATGTGTGAGACATCCTATAGGGTTCAAATAAACTACATTTTGCTGAATGATTGAAGGGCTACACAACACACGTTCTAATGAAGTACTGACTAACAACATGTACAGTCGTATGAAAAAGTTTAGGCACCCCTCTGAGGCTGCATGATAATTTCCTGTCTTCACCAAAAAGATCAATATAATATTGTAATATTCCTTTTCTAGTTAACACTGAGTGCTGGGGTGTTTTCCAGACAAAGATATTTGGTGTAGCAGTATTTAGTTGTGTGAAATTAAATCAAATGTAAAAAAAAGACTGTGCAAAAGTTTGGGCACCCTTATCATTTATTTGATTTCAATATCTCTGCCTACTAAATGCTGATTAACTGCAACACATAGTTAGTCTGATTAACTCGTTAAGCCTTCAATTACATAAAAAGGTGCATTCAATCATTAGAAAGGGTATTTAAGTTAGCCAATTGCAAGTTTTGCTTCTCTTTGATTCTCCTCTGAACAGTGGCAAAATGGGGGCATCAAAACAGCTATCAAATGATCTAAAAACAAAGGTTGTTCAGCAGCATGGTTTAGGGGAAGGCTGCAAAAAGTTATCCCGGAGGTTTCAGCTATCAGTTTCCACTGTGAGGAATGTCATTAGGAAATGGAAGGCAACAGGCACAGTTCTTGTTAAGGCCAGAAGTGACAGGCCAGGAAAAATACAGAGGCAAAGGCGAAGAATGGTCAGAATGGTCAAGGACAACCCTCAGACCACCTCCAAAGACCTGCAAGGTCATCTTGCTGCAGATGGTGTCACTGTGCATTGCTCGACCATTCAGCGCACATTGCACAGAGAACAGCTGTATGGGAGAGTGATGCGGAAGAAGCCTTTTCTGCACACGCGCCACAAAAAGGCTCGCTTGAGGTTTGCCAAACTACATTTGAACAAGCCAGGCTGATTTTGGAACAAAGTGCTGTGGACTGATGAGACAAAGATAGAGTTATTTGGTTACAACAAGAGGCGTTACACGCATGGAAGCAAAAGAACACAGCATTCCTAGAAAAACACTTGCTGCCCACAGTAAAATTTGGTGGGGGGTCCGTCATGCTGTGGGGCTGTGTGGCTAGTGCAGGAACTGGGAATCTAGTTAAAGTTGAAGGTCGTATGGATTCAACTCAGTACCAGCAAATTCTGGATAATGTTCAAGAATCTGTAACAAAGCTGAAGTTACGGCGCAGTTGGGTGTTCCAGCAGGACAACGACCCAAAACATTGCTCCAAATCCACTAAGGCATTTATGCAGAGGAACAACTACAATGTTTTGGAATGGCCATCCCAGTCCCCAGACTTGAATATAATTGAAAATCTATGGGGTGACTTGAAGCGGGCTGTCCACGCTAGGCACCCATCAAACCTTACTGAACTGGAGATGTATTGTAAGGAAGAATGGTCCAAATTACCTCAATCCAGACACTCATCAGAGGATATAAAAAGCGTCTAGAAGCAGTTATTTTTGCAAAAGGAGGCTCTACTAAATATTAATGTGATTTTTCTGTTGGGGTTCCCAAATTTATGCAAGTGTCTAATTCTCTTATGATGCGTATGGCATATTTTCTGTTGATCAAATAAACCTTATTTCACTGCTAAAATATCACTGTCCATGACGTATGTGTATATATATGCCAAAGACGTTCCTCATCCAAACGCCCAACAATTTATAGATGAAAGTAATGGAGATTATCAGGGGTGCCCAAACTTTTGCATACGACTGTAAATGGATGACAGATTGACAAAGACAATTACATTTTCTGACCTTACCTTGGCACGTGCAAGAAGTGCCATTTAGCGATCATTATGTGTCAGCACAAATGTCCCTGTCTGAAGACTTGGGGGTCATGTGACTCCATCCACACTATACGTAGGACAAACTGGCTCTGCGCTTCTAGTGATAATGTAGCACTGCTTGCTCATATGTTTGCATGCAAACAGGTCAGGGGTAAAAAAAGGTGAGAAGGATACGGTGAACCCCCAACCTTTTAGGGGGGGTTGGGGGCATGCTCCCCCAGAAGGAAATGTATTCAAATGTTAAGTTAAACTTCAATTTAGGGAATAAACCTGCAATCTTGCTTCATGTCTGATTATACACACGTATATACAGAACTAGTTATTTGACTAGTAACAAGATAATTATTTTTATTAGATCATTCCAATTTAGCACATCCAAAGCTGACATAAATGTTAAAAGCATGCGGTCTCTCAAATCGACTTTTTGGAAAATCGAAAACTAGGCTGTTGTTCAAAATAAAATGCAGATGGTTAGACCTACAGTAGCACAGCATAAGCAGACATACAACTTTCCGAAACATAAAAATCCTTGGCCTATATGCTACACACTGTAAAACAATGATCCGATGGCCAATTTACGGTTTTCAAGTGGTACATCATATTTGACGTCGAACTATGGAATATAAACCGTTGTTGGCAGAGTGTGCATTCAACATGTTTTGTGTCACCCGGTACTTTGATTAAAATGCTTCTATACCACATGTTTTATTTGTCTTAAATAATATAATCTCCAATTTCTGTATAACATTTTGTTAATTCAGCAATCGTGACACAAGCGGACACAAGCAGTTAGACAAAAAAAAATCTTGACCCCGAGTCGAGCAAAGAAGATTGTGGCTGACTTCTCCCACCCTGGACACTCTCTGTTTCAGCCACTCCCCTCCGGCAGGAGGCTGCGGTCCGCCATTGTAGATTGTTTTAACAGCAGCAATATGTTTGTTAATAGTAGTGATCATTAATAATTTTTTTGACCGAAACTAGCATTGCCAACTAAACCAAAGATGCTTGTCAATCAAGCCCCCAAAACTCGACTAGAAAAAATGCCTTACCAAGCCTACTTTGCAAACTTATTATGCGTATTCAGTGATAATAAAAATATATATATATTGAATGAGTTTGGCAAAACTAGCTTTTGTACCCTGAAAAAAAAGAAAGTGGTAAAAAAATAAGAATTGTAGCAAGTCTAAGCTGTTGTATGTGCTCCTGAGTAGAGCTGGGCGATAAATCGATTAAAAAAAGGCAAGTAATGACTTCCCTCAATAAAGATATTGTAACATTAATTCATTTTTTATAATATCGATAACGGGTTTGTCTTCTTCAGTTATTTGGAAGTGGTTTGGCTTTTTGAAATCCGACAAAGAGCAGAGCAATATTCGGTGCAAATTGTGTAGTAAACAAACAAGTGGCTACCAAGTCTGGTAATACGACAAACCTTTTTTACCACCTGAAGCAAGCAGAAAGTGTGAGTTTGCGCCAAAGTATTGATAAAAAGTAAAGTAAACTTATTTTGCTACTACTATGGATCTGTGGTCTAAGGTCTTAATTATCGTTATCGAATGGAAATATAAATATCTAGATTCTTTTTACCCATATCGCCCAGCCCTACTCCTAAGTACCTTTTTCTCTGCTTCATACTCCGCCCATGCAGCCTTGCGGTCTTCCTCGCTGAGTGCCTCCTCCTCTTTATGGTCAAGCAAAGAGTCATGCTCATGATATCCCACAATCTGGTCCTTGTAGCTGTGCAGAAGCTCCGCTAGAACGGGGTCCTGTAAAAGTAGAAAGGTGGTCAGTTGGCTGTTAAGATTTGCTAAAGATTCAGCAGGTAATAGTTCAACAAAGCAGACTACACTTCTTTAATCTGTTCCCAGTAATACTTAAGCTCTGATCTAACAAGATCAATTCACATGCTTGTCTACACAGTTGTTCCCAGTGTTGATATAACAGATTTTACAAACAATGTCTTATTTGAAGAAAATTAAAACATGACCGAACTAATTGCATTTGACAAGCAATTGCTGGGGAATCAAGTACAAATTACAAGCAATTTAATAAAAGGCCATCACAGAAATGTGTTTATTACATTCTGTGATCCAGATAAATCCTAAAGATTACATTACATACATAAAGTATACATTCATTTGACTTTTCCCCATTTGACTCCTTGTTTCCATAACAACACTGTTATGGAAAACAATACCTGAGTGAGCAAAGAGAAGTGGCCATTCCAGGCACAGCCAAAAAAACATGGTTTACATCACCTCCTTTCTTTTCCTCCACTTATTTCCCTTTCTCTTCTTTCTCTGTTGCTCCCTCTCCATTATTTTTCTTTCCCCACCCTTTTCTCCCTGTCCCATCATTTGCTTATGTTTAGATTGAAATAAGTTGCTTTTCCCCTCATCCATCTACATCCTCCCCTTTTCTAACAGTGAAAATGTGTGCACATCCACAAACTTAATATGAAATAAACATAATAAAAGAAGGAACAGCATAAAATGAAGCAGTGATTGCAAACCTGCAAAAATAAAAAAATACACATAGCTGGGGAGATGAGAGTGTAAGAGACTAGTCTCTTGAATAAAATATAAACTGGTCATGGACCTTAAGGGACAAATGACAGTGCAGTCATTTGACCCTTCAGCACCCCACCCCCCCCAAAAAAACGGCATTCTGGGATGTCTGCGTAATCCTCACCAGCACTCTGCTCTGGGGTGGTCCAACCAGTCTCTTGTTCTACTACACTGTATGCGTGTGTTCTGAGACCACACTAATGAGGGTAGGTAACCGGACCTGGCCTATTGTCATCCTGCATGAGCCTGAAGAGAAATCCCTTTATGTAGGGACACAGAGTGTGGGGCGGGGGGGAGGGGAGCAAGCTAAATCATCCCAATAAACTGGACTGGGGAGTGAAACAGAGGCAGGTTTTATAGGATCTAATCCAGGAAACTATTTGGTCATGTTAAAGAGCCCACACATGTACAGACCAAAATAAAAAGCTAAATCACAACAGAAACCAGATATTGATGCAGAATTGATCCAGCAGTAGTATGCCTTGTCAAACGTTAAGGCCTTTATATGCTACTCCAACTCTGTTTACGCATGGGCGGGCGGAAGGATACGATACTCTTTTTCGTTTATGATTCTCCGTAGGCTTTGGGTGCTAAAACCAATACCCTGCCAGAAGAGTAGGTGGCGCAACGGTAATGATGTCGTTAGCGGACCAATCACAGCCAAGGGGATATCCGTAACTATCTGAAATTATGACGGATAGTTAGGAAATTCAGGAGATGCACGTCAGGCTCTCCGGGGCTCTCCGAGGGCATTCCACGTAGACAAAGGCGTTCCCATGTGTCCGTTTTTTGGAAAACGGAGTACCCTAAATCGTCCTTTATCGTTTCTCTGAGAGCTGACTAACTTATTTTCTTTGCCCACATTCACTTTTGTTCTCCAAGTAGCCAAAGCATTGTACAAATATACATGTAAAGCATTAGAGTTGCCAGCAGTAATGTAAAACAGAGACTCAAATCAAAGCGGCCCCACCATCACCCAGATGGAGTCATGACCAGAACATGGCTTGTTGAAAGCAGTCTTTACGACCTAGCAACGTCATTGACTGTTACCACTGGTCTTAACAGTAGGGTTGGGTATTGTTTCAATTTATCAATTCAGATTCTGCTTGTCCAATCTAGTTCTTATCGAATCTTTGTTCTGATTCAAAAAATTCTAGATAGAAGAATTTACATATTTCAAGAACAAAGTCTACCAATTAGGGATGCACCGATCCAGATTTTTCAGAATCAGAAAGGGATTTATTCGCCATGAAAGTTTGCACAGACAAGGAATTTGCTTTGGCAGGAAGGTGCATACAATAAACATATAGGAACCTTAAATTTAAATATGTGGACTATCTACACTAAGTGTACATAAACTAGCAATACTAAGTGGAACTAGAACATGCATTTCCTGCTGAAAATGTGTTGGAATGCTGAAATATGAAATACATTTTGTTAAATGGCTGAAAATACAAAAATGAGAAAATACCCGCAAGCTGAAAGCTGAAATTAATTTTTAAAATGTGTGAGTCACACAAAAAAGGGAGTGTGGGAGATGACCTGCATCATCTAACAATGTTAAGATCTTAAATACAATTCATTGGATTGAATGCTTTACAATCCAAATACAATCTTAATACAATGCGGTAGAAGCTGTAAAAGTAGTAGAATATTAGTTTTAGTAGCTGAAATGATAGTTGGGATAGTAATAAATGTAGCAGATACAGTATGCTACGTAGTATCAGTGGCGTAGTAGAACAAAACAGTTCCATTAGCAATAGTAGTAAAAGAGATCTGATCAGCATCTGCAGAATTAGTAGTAGTAGTGACATAAGATATAGCAGCAGGTGCAGTAGTAGTAGTATCACTAGTAGTATCAGTAGTGGTAGTTAGTAGGTGTGTTGTGCTCTTAGTCTTTTAATGAGACGAGTTGACTGAATAGCTCCGTCTTGTGTCTCCACTAATAAGCTAATACCAATCACCTGTGTGAGACGTGGCGCGTCTGTGTGGTTGCCACGGTGATGGTGCAGCTATGATTGCTAACGCGCTGAGGGCAGAGAGAACAGAAATGTAGCTTGAATCCACACCTCAAACAAGTTAACCTAGACGCAAAACTATACGTCCAATCCAAATCCAAATCCTATCACCATTCCCTCAGATATTTTCCGAGACCCAAGACTCTGCCGGAACCAGAGATGTCCTTTATATGTATGTGCGGTCAGAAATGCGATTCTACCCGCAGTTTTAAAAACGTCTACTTTCTGCTTTCTCTGACGAATTTGTCACTCTCGGGCTCCTCACGCAAAAAGTAAATAACTGTGGGTTTCCATACCCATATGAGTCCGACCAGCACAGATCCAAAATGAAGCTTGAAAAGTTAATATTGTGTGCCATATTTTTTTTAACCCGTTTCGGACTGCTGTCACTCTGAATTTGGGAACATTCCAATGCCTCACTCTAGCTGTCCACATAGAAACCCATGTATAACTCAGAAACGGTTTGAAGAACGAATTAAACATAATCAGTGATATTGAAAAAAGTTGTAAAGCTCTTTCTTGGAAGTTGCTTTGGATAAAAGAGTCTTCTAAATGAATAAATGTAAAGACGCAAGAGTAGGACGAAGGAAAATTGATTAGATAGTTGTGTAACGGCAAAGCTCCTGTTACCCAGAATGCCCTGCGGAAAGCTGAAAAGCTACAAAGTTAATAAATAAAGCTTAGTTTAGTTAGATAGGCTTAGTTAGCTTAGTTAGATAAGCAGTTTTGTTTTTGTGTTCGTTCTGTTTTGATATGTGTAATTTGATGGTCTGTAGTTTGGATAAATTAAGTGTTCACCCTGAGTGTGGATGTTGTCCAGTTAGATGGCAATCTAACCTGTCTAATAGGACAGAAGTGCTGCGAACAATATTCCTCTTCAATTCTTACAGCTAGCCGGCACAACAGTTGTAAATATTTGGATACTGATTACAGCATCTGGATGCTGTATGTTGTGCACACAACTTGTTTTGAATGAACATGTTAAATCATGATATATAGTTTTGTCTTTATTTAATATTTGTATTTATTTAAAATGCTGTATTTTTACATTGAAGTTTAATTAATAAAAGTACTATTTACCGGTAAAGAACAGCATGCAATGTAATATGACAGATATATCTTGTAAATTTGGTACTGTAACGTGTCATAACATGGGTTTATAATGTGAACGTACACAACGTATATGTTTGTACTATTACAAATCATTACAAATCATCGTTTGTACAATTACAAAACACAATGACCCCCCCTGCAAATCTGGTTTATTCAGGATAATAGTACACATTTAAAATTAGAAATGCTGTTTTTTCCCCCCCATATTATTTTAAATTCTCGTGCTGTCAGGGGGTGCTGCGGCACCCTCATCATCCCTAGTTCCCGCGGCCATGGGTATTCCCTCTCCACTGAAAGCCAAAACTCAGCCAGTGTCTTGGCTGAGAACGCTGCCTTTAACGTTGGGTCGCTTGACAGTTCAACTAATGTGTCCTCCTGGTTGGATGTCAGATGGTTTGCCGTACTTACAATGAATGGAAAATCAAAAGGCTGATGGCTTTTTTATTTGCATGCATAACTTGTTAAAAGTTTTGCTAAAATATGCTATTTGGGTGTGCTTTGCCTTCGGCATGAAGCACAACCTTTGTTATCTCACATATATATTATTATTATTTTTGCCCCCCTACTCCTCGGTCAATATTTGGACTACATAGAAAACGTCGACGTCCAAAGTTTCGTCTTGGTCCCGATTGAGTTGCTATTACTTTTATGTACGTTCCGTTGCACAGTTTAGGACCATACAACGTTTTTGTGGCATAAAGTTGATTTTGTCGGCAAAGGGTAGACTACTCAGTTATAATAGCCTACGTCAGAGCGTCGGCACATGTTAGCAACGACGCATTAGATACGACGTGCATAGAAGACTGTTGCAGCACAGCAAGGATCGTATCGTGCCCCCCCCTAGCATCCGTCAATATTTTGATTACTTAGAAAACGTCATGTCAAAAGTTGGTAGCCATTGAGTTGCTTGTCTTTTTATTTACCTGGCTAACTTGCTAGCCACAGTCAGTGACGCTACTAACGTCACGAAACACGCGTGACTACCTCTAGCCTAACATTAGTTTAGCAGCTTGTTAACTTCTGGGAGATAGCTATAGGCTAACTATAGCTTTAACGATACTGCAAGGCAGCTGCAGAAACGCCACAAGCAAAGAGGCCAGGGTGATAACTATTTACTAATGTTACTTTCTGATATGAAACACAATTGTTAAGTGTAATGTACAATATAAGCTAATATTATTGAGGAACTACATCAACTTTCGGAAACGGTAGTCTACTATTTCACTGAAGCATTAGCATCATGACATTAGCCTATGTTGCCCGGGCAACACATACTACAGCGGTCTAGGCTGCATCTGTTTTCAATCGTTAAAATAAACATTACTCACAAATACATTTTCGTTGTACGATTCATTATGACATTAGATTACAAGTAAACGATTTGTTGGTGAAATAATCATTACCTGTGATTTCAAACCAGTACTGCAACGCTGTAGCCTACGCGAGACACTGTGTAGCTAACAAAAACATCCACAGCTGTTTACAGTAGGGAGTCAAACGGCGACAGAAAATGTTCGGCACTCCCTTAAATCAAAAGTATTTCAATAGGTGAAACTGTCTGACTACTAACCCGAACTTCATTGACACAGCCGTCAATCTGTTCATGAAAGCAATATTTAATTTCAGCCTAAACCGTACAACGGAACGTTCAACCAACGATCGCAACCAAGACTCGAACACTGTAGTATACAATTTACCGGGGCAGCTTCTCCACAAAGGGCTATATCGCATTTTGCGTTATTACTGACAATGATCGCTATTGAGCTTTTTATGCATGAGCGATTTTCCACTAAATAAATGTCAAGCTTACTTACGTTTTTGGGGACATGTCATAAGTTAGCAGACATAGAGCTACTGTTTGAATCGCGATTCCATCTGAAATATTTCCAGTGATAACAGTAGCTTCTTTCCAAGGGTGTCCTTAATGAATTATTATGCAATAGACTGTGAGTAGGCTAAATGCTTGAAAATATCACTAGAAGGGAAAAACTTAAAGGGACGGACAAGCAGGCAGGCACACCCTCACAATTTCCCCAGAAATTGTATGCTCTCTAGTTCTAATTGTTCCTTGATTTCTGGAAATCATCTCACGACCCCCCCTCGCTGTCTCGCGACCCCCCGGGTCAGTACTAGCTACCAAGCAGTTAGCTAATACTTAGTCAGCTTTGTCTTCCCTGTATTTGTGCTGTTGAGCTAGTATTGTGGTGGGACTGATAGATTATTAAAGCAATTAACAATAAGAGGGGTATCTAAAGATGATCATAAGTCCTGTAGCGCAATCAAAGCCATTCAATATCGGAACAATTGGAGTGGATAAAACGCAAGGCGGTTGACTCCCTAGTCTTCAGACAGGGACGTTGTTACTGACACATAATAATCACTTCTAGTAAACCTTTTTTTATATTAGCAATGATATGTTATATTACTGTTTAAATCGCAATTCCATCTAAGATCCTGCCAGGGACCACGTTGTTAGAATCAGCTTGTTTCAAAGTTTTTATTATTATTAATGAAATGCATGAGTAACTGCTTAAAAATATCACAAGAAGGAAAAAACTTGAGGCGAAGTTTAAGTCATAATCTAGGTTAGGACCGATTTTACACAGGATTGCCCAATTTCTTTGTTTTGATGCTGAACTGTTTCAACTTTGTGAGGCTGCCACATAGCCTATCACCATTCCCTCTTGCACCAAGGGAAATGAGAAGAGAACCCTGTTTCTCTACACTTCATTCTTAGAGTTTTGAAGTATAAATAAGGAGCAACAAATGTATGCTTATAAATCTATGCAATCTTCATGAATAATAAATATGCATACTTGTATAGTAAAACATAAGTATGCAAGCACACCTCACAATTTCCTCAGAAATTGAACCCTCTCTAGTATTCATTATAATTAAAATAAAACAGATTAACCATCACAACTTGGTGGACAGCCAAGTCCTTTGTGACACAGTCCAGTGAAAAAGGGCTGTTGTCGGCATTCCTTATTGTCGGCTAGAAGCCGAAAACATTTTCTTGCATATTACAAAAGCTAAAGTGTTGAAGAAGCCACTCAATATAATAAACAACTGTTTAGGATCACTGAATACAAATAACTTGTTTACCTAAGCTTCAAGTTGAGTTGGGCGTGCGTGATGTGATTTGCATCACAGGCTACCCATAGTGCGTGAGTACTAGCTGTAAAGTTTTGTATGTAGGCTGTTTGTTTGTACAAAGTACGATCCGCCCCTCCTAATCAGGGTCTCGAGTCACCCTTAAATATAATGTATAAAGTAGTTGTCAACTTTCAAATGAATGGGTTGTTATCAAGCTCTGTGGAAGCTTGAATCAGGTGTGCTGGAGCAGGGAAACATCTAAAACATGCAGGACAGGACCTCGAGGATTGGAGAACCCTGTCCTAAGGCGTGAAAAGGTCTAAAATCGTTAAAGCCGAATATCTGGGATAGAGCTTTCCAGGTTTACCAACATTCAGATACGAGTATCTTCATCAACCATTTTCAGATTTCAATGCAAGACATGCATAATTTGAGATCTTACAATCTGCACTTTCACAATCTGTAGAAAACGGATAAATGACAACGACTCCTTTTTATCAGACCATGTCACATTTAGCTAGACCAGACCTGGGCATTTTATGGTCCGCGGGCCACACCCGGGCCTTTGGCTGTCCCAGTCCGTGTGAGGTAAATCTGTAGTCCTGAAAGACTACAGTGATCAGGCGATTTACATATGTGCGCTTACGCAGCCTCACTGACAGGAGACACTGAGTTAGCTGTTGGTTAGCCCTTGAAAATGTCAGCTCAGTGTAAAAAAACAAATACAATACGATTGATACAGAATGTAAAGTTTTTAACAAGACATGGACTTTTAAGTATCTGTTTACTGAAGTCAAAGGCAAAGCTGTGTCCTTAGTTTGTGGAGAACAGGTCGCTGTGTTGAAGGATTACAATTTGAATTGGCACTAAGGGACTAAACACGTGGACAAATACAAGAACTTGACTGATGCAGAGTGGGCGCGGGCCGCTGATGGGTTTGCTAGTTAAGCTGCAGACCCTGATGATCACCTGTCAGCTGTCCTTCGCATATCTACCTCAGACATTCAACCAGACTTCAATATACTTGTTCAAGCCCAAGACAGACTGTATTGGTTCGGCCCGCCACAATGGGTTCGGCCCGCCAAAACGGGTTCGGCCCGCCACTTCGGGAAAATGAATTGCCCAACCCTGAGCTAGACTACGCTTTAAATCATTAAATACAAAAACGAGGGTATCTGAATATGGTTCTTCAGCTATCCCTAGACTCTGTTGCCCCGCTCAAACCAAGAAAAAGAAAGGATAAGAAGCTGGCTCCATGGTATTCAGAGGAAACCCGCACTCTCAAGAAGTCCACTAGAAAACTACAACGTAAGTGGCGTACCACTAAATTGGAGGTTTTCCACCTGGCCTGGAAGGACAGCCAAATGGAGTACAAGCAAGTCCTCATCAGGTCCAGATCACAATACTTCTCCAAGTTGATTAGTAAGAACCAGCACAACACTAAGTTCCTATTTGATACCGTTAAGAAAAGTACACACGGTGCTGGTACAGATCTCTCTCCCAATGATTTCCTAGAATTGTTTCACCAAAAAATGTATGCAATAAGGGACAAACTACAGGTTAGCCCTGGAGCAGTGGCCATTAACACTGAATTTTCCTCTATACCAAGCATGCTGCATGTTGAGGCTCTCACTCACTTTAACCCTATTTCTATGGAAGCGTTCATCGAGCTGATAAATTCCCACCAGTTGCCTTCTCGATCCCCTCCCTGCCAAACTTCGTAGGGAACTTCTCCCTATTATTGGACCACCCATGCTTGGTATTATTAATGAATCTATCGTAACTGGCCAAGTCCCCGACAATTTCAAACAGGCAATTATTAAGCTCCTTCTTAAAAAACCAAACCTGGATCCAGGTTGTCTTAGCAACTACAGGCCAATTTCAAATTTGCCATTTCTCATTTTTTTGTGTGAAAAAGCTGTGGTACAAGCTCACTGAGTACCTCTCCTCAAATAAGCTCTATGAACCTCTCCAGTCTAGATTTTGTCTTCACCACAGCACTGAAACTGCATTAGCCAAGGTAGTCAATGATCTACTATTAGCTTCTGACGCGGGCTCTATCTCTGTCCTGGTTCTCCTAAACCTAAGAGCAGCTTTTGACACTGGATCATGAGATTCTTCTGGAACGTATGGAGAACTATGTTGGGATCTGGTACTTCACTTGAGTGGTTTAGATTGTATCTATCTAACAGATCACAATTGGTCCACTATGCTGGCTGGTCATCCAGGTGCTCCAAAATACGGAGTACCACAGGGTTCAGTTCTAGGCCCTCTTATTTTCACTCTACATGTTGCCGTTAGGAAACATAATTAGAAGCTCTGGGGTACATTTTCACTGTTATGCAGATGATACTCAGCTATAGTCTTTAAAGCCTGGAGAATTTCCACACGCTATGGAAAAATGTGTTTCTGGGTTAAGAACTTGGATGACAGCAAATTTCCTCCTTCTCAAATCGGATAAAACAGAGGTTCAAATTTGTGGTCCTAAAAAAATATAAATAATTTATCCAATCTGAGGGGGGGGGGAAATGACATGCAGTTGTGTAAATAACATAAGGCCATTTAGTTTGCTTAATAAAAGAGCAAGCTATAGACATGTTTTATAGGAAAGGTAACCTTAAATTACTTTTTTGGCGATCTGGCCCAATATAATGGTAGGGGAAACACTGCACTGGATCCCTATCCAAGCCAGAGCTGATTTCTAAGTTCTATTACTAACCTACAAATCTCTGCATGGATTGGCACCATTCTACCTCTCTGGTCTCCTTGCACCCTATCGCCCCACAAGGTCACTTAGATCTCAAGATGCCGGCTATGTTTATGACGTAAGCGCCGCTCTGAGTGGCATCTGTCGTAGCAGCTCTTCGTTTTTCTGCAGTTTTGTCTGTTTTGTCTACTTTTTCATGGCTTTGTTTTTGTTCTGTTGTGGTGAGTTTGTTTGTGTTAGGATGGTGTGCTTGTAAATGTTTTTTTTTCGTGGTCTCGCTGGCCAGTTGGACCTGTTTTTAAGGCCAGCCAGAGCGGAGCGGACACCGACGGCATTTAATTTGGTTTTTGTTTGGATGGCTTGGTTGGTGTGCGCTGCGTCTGTCTGTGAGGGACTGCTGAACTGCTAAGCTGCTGGACTGGCAGTGGAGCGCCGTGTCCGTGGGGTGCTGAGCCGCGCGCTGCGGGGGCTGCTGGACGGTCCTGCCGGGACATGGCGGAGGGGATGATCGGCTCCAAATCGGCATCCGCGGCACAGCTCTCGAAGCTCCTTGTTTGTGTTGTGTCGTGTTGTCTGTGGCTAGCTATATGTTGGAGCAGCTGTAAGGGACACCTGAATTTCCCTCACGAGATAAATAAAGTATTTATCTTATCTTATCTGGTGGTTCCCAAAATTAAGAAAAAAACTGTTGAAGGCAGGGCGTTTTCATATAGAGCACCTCTTCTCTGGAACAAATTACCTGTCAATTAAGGAGGCTTATACTGTTTCGACATTCAAAATTAGGTTAAAAACAATGCCTGTTTAGTCAATTCTATGACTGTTAAATGTGGGTATGTACTTTCTATGTAAACCTGGGGGGTGTGTTTGTGCATCACATGTAACTTTTAAATTGCAATTAAAGTTTCTATATGTTCACGTTACCCCATCTAGATTTTACAAATAAAGTAAACCTGTTACTGTATATTGTTATAGTTTACGTTACTAGTTGGTGACACTGGGGGACAGGGCATTCTCACCCATATTCTATAAATATGACTTATTTTAGAGTTCTCTCCTCTGGAACAGATTTCATGTTCCAACCGAGGGGGGCTGGCACTGTTTTAGTGTCTAGGGCTGCATCAAATACCGTTTTTTGCTCTGCTAAAATTGCTGCACTAGTCCACACTTGACCGGTGAGGAGCTCATTCTAATATGACTAACTGTTAGCTGCTCCTGGCATTCTCTAATCCCTGCTCTCCTCTCTCTCTGCGACATCCCCTGTGGTGTGGGGGGTTTGAGCTGTCAGCACCTGCCTGGTCGTCGGTCGGCCAACGCTGGATCTGGCCACCAACCGGAAACCATGGTCACCATGCAAGCAACATCGAGTTTCCTGGTCCTTTCCTACATCTACCAAGTCGAATAATGGATTTTGGTGTTTTAAAACCCATTGACACTTCCCTGCTGTATGACCTGTGTTCTGCTACTCTCTTCACCAACTGTCTCTGGGAGTTTTTCCTTGTCTTCCTTGAGGGTTTAGGTTGGTTGAGGGGCAGTTCTATGGGCGTATGTGAAGCCCTCTGTGACATGCTTGCGTGTAAAAAGGGCTATACAAATAAATGTTTATTTGATTTACTTTAACTAGGTTACCACCAAAGTGTATGGTTAGCACATGCATTCAATATGTTAGCAACTAGTAGTTAGCAATGCAACACAGAGTCCGCAGGTACCTTCGTGACTACTTCAGCTGTCAATTACTAGCCTGGCTCTGACCTCCTACATACTTTACCGGCCAATCAGCAAACAGAGGGAGTAGCTGAAAACGAAGACGTTGATGTTGTGCGCTAGTTTGTGTTGTAGTTCTGTAATGGCGGCAGAGAAAGATGCTAGCGAAGCCACATTCGGTTTGTTGCGGCAAAGTTGCCGAATACCCATAAACTAAAGCCGGAGCAAGAACAAGTTTTGCTGAGTTTTGTTGGTAGCCATGATGTTTTGGCCCTCCTCCCCACGGGGTTCGGGAACAGTTTGATTTTCCAGCTACGGCAGCTAGCTGTTACAGTAGTGGTGAAGGAATTGGCTAAGGCGAATGCTAGCGATTGGTTATGGCAGATCAGAGTGGCTCTAGGCAGATCCAATAGTTTTAAACTTGAACAGAGTACCCGCCTACAAGGAAGTCAACGGAGCAAGCCCAGACTCTCTGTACAAATGAAATGTACGAGAGTCTGGTTATGACCAGGCTAGTCAATTACAGCTGTCAATCATGACGTCTCACCCCCTTTTTACATAATCAAATAACAAATAAAAACTGATCAGAAAAATTAGCACTTGAACCTGATAACTACCTTAAATGACAGAATTCATTAAGCACTTTTTTTTTCAGCTCATGTCCCATCCGCTAACATGAAGGGGGTGGGACTTATGACCTATACTGCAGCCAGCCAGGGGCAGATTTTCAAGATGCTTCAACTTTTTTTGAGGGGTTTATATATACGGTCTATGGCTAGGAGTTGGTTGAATAGGTTGCACAGGTAAAGTTTTGGGAGCATTATGAGCCTTAAAAATTTGAAACATTTCATATGAATAACTACTTTTTATTTGTGGAGTATATAATAATGTTATAAGACATTGGCCACTCCCTGTGGCCATTTTATATATACTATTTATTCACTGAATTTACAGAAAACGTGCCATATCAGGATATGTATTGTTATGAAAGGATCAGGAGCGGGTTGCACCAACAGGATTTAGGACCAGTCTTAAGCTAAGACTGGCGTAACTCAACGTTCCATGTCTAAAATGATGTTGCGCATGTTGCACCTCACTGACTTAGGCTGCTCTCTCTCTAAGTGTAGTCCTAAACTTTACGCCCTGTGATAAGGAGACTTATGTTAAGACAGACAACATTGTCTGTATTGGTTTATATAGTAATTTTCACAAAACCGCTGAGTGCAGCTAAAACGACAATGGTGCGTCTAATTTATAGACTTTATAATGAACGTGCTATAAGACGTGAGAGAGTAGTGCGAGACAGAACTAACCCGCTGTATATATACAACGATGAGGAGTTAACTAAAAGGTTTTGTTTTAGTAGGGTTGAGATTTTTTCTCTAGTCTACGAACTGTCCGACGATTTGCGATTTCAGTCAGACCGAAATGCTGCCCTGATGCCAACGTTACAGCTTTTAATCGCACTGGTGGTGCGAGGTTTTATGCAAACGGTGCATTTCAAAACATCGTGGGGGACATTATCAGCGTGCATACATAGCTTGTAGAGTCTCGCTGGCACTGAGTCGCCACGTTAATTAATGGGTATCATGGCAATGCATGTTCCATTCTAGAATTCCACGGGAACTTTCATGAATGCACATGTTACGGCCAGTCTTAGTTAAGACTGGTTTTAAATTCTGTTGGTGCAACAGGCGTTAGATATGGGCCTAAGACCAGTCTTAACGAAGACTGACTTAGGACTTATGACAGTCGTAGCAAAGACTAGTTGGCGCAACCCACTCCAGGATATTAGATTTTTGTCATATCGCACAGCCTTAATGTGAAAGAAAATACATTGTTTCTTTATGAATTCCCAAAGCCTTCATCAGTAATACAGTTAAAATGGGGGACATTTGAGAAAAAGATTGCGTTGCAGGTTGATTTAAGGTGAGTAGTCTGGAGCCCTGGATAAAGACAACTAAGCAGTTACAGTCGTATGCAAAAGTTTAGGCACCCCTCTGAGGCTGCATGATAATTTCCTGTCTTCACCAAAAAAGATCAATATAATATTGTAATATTACTTTTCTAGTTAACACTGAGTGCTGGGGTGTTTTCCAGACAAAGATATTTGGTGTAGCAGTATTTAGTTGTGTGAAATTAAATCAAATGTGAAAAAAAGGCTGTGCAAAAGTTTGGGCACCCTTATCATTTATTTGATTTGAATACCTCTGCCTACTAAATGCTGATTAACTGCAACACATAGTTAGTCTGATTAACTCGTTAAGCCTTCAATTACATAAAAAGGTGCATTCAATCATTAGAAAGGGTATTTAAGTTAGCCAATTGCAAGTTTTGCTTCTCTTTGATTCTCCTCTGAACAGTGGCAAAATGGGGGCATCAAAACAGCTATCAAATGATCTAAAAACAAAGATTGTTCAGCAGTATGGTTTAGGGGAAGGCTACAAAAAGTTATCCCGGAGGTTTCAGCTATCAGTTTCCACTGTGAGGAATGTCATTAGGAAATGGAAGGCAACAGGCACAGTTCTTGTTAAGGCCAGAAGTGGCAGGCCAGGAAAAATAACAAAGAGGCAAAGGCGAAGAATGGTCAGAATGGTCAAGGACAACCCTCAGACCACCTCCAAAGAGCTGCAAGGTCATCTTGCTGCAGATGGTGTCACTGTGCATTGCTCGACCATTCAGCGCACATTGCACAGAGAACAGCTGTATGGGAGAGTGATGCGGAAGAAGCCTTTTCTGCACACGCGCCACAAAAAGGCTTGCTTGAGGTTTGCCAAACTACATTTGAACAAGCCAGGCTCATTTTGGAACAAAGTGCTGTGGACTGATGAGACAAAGATGGAGTTATTCGGTCACAACAAGAGGCGTTACGCATGGAGGCAAAAGAACACAGCATTCCTAGAAAAACACTTGCTGCCCACAGTAAAATTTGGTGGGGGGTCCGTCATGCTGTGGGGCTGTGTGGCTAGTGCAGGAACTGGGAATCTAGTTAAAGTTGAAGGTCGTATGGATTCAACTCAGTACCAGCAAATTCTGGACAATAATGTTCAAGAATCTGTAACAAAGCTGAAGTTACGGCGCAGTTGGGTGTTCCAGCAGGACAACGACCCGAAACATTGCTCCAAATCCACTAAGGCATTTATGCAGAGGAACAACTACAATGTTTTGGAATGGCCATCCCAGTCCCCAGACTTGAATATAATTGAAAATCTATGGGGTGACTTGAAGCGGGCTGTCCACGCTAGGCACCCATCAAACCTTACTGAACTGGAGATGTATTGTAAGGAAGAATGGTCCAAATTACCTCAATCCAGAATCCAGACACTCATCAGAGGATATAAAAAGCGTCTAGAAGCTGTTATTTTTGCAAAAGGAGGCTCTACTAAATATGAATGTGATTTTTCTGTTGGGGTGCCCAAATTTATGCAAGTGTCTAATTCTCTTATGATGCGTATGGCATATTTTCTGTTTATCAAATAAACCTTATTTCACGGCTAAAATATCACTGTCCATGACGTATGTGTATATATATGACAAAGACGTTCCTCATCCAAACGCCCAACATTTTATAGATGAAAGTAATGGAGATTATCAGGGGTGCCCAAACTTTAGCATACGACTGTATATAATCACATTTTTGGTTTGTAGTCGTGCATTCTACCACCATCTAATGCTTCTACAATGTGAGGTCAAAAAAACGTTGAAAAAACGTGTCCTAACCTAATGTATAACCTGTTAAAAATCAAGATTTAAGAACACAAATCAGTTAGAAACTAATGTGTTTGATTTTAAACAATGTAATCATGGCTATTTCTTTCCCAGTCTCGAAAACTGATCGGATCTGTCTGATCTTATAGAGTTGGAATCAGTGTCACATTCTTAGCATTGTGACGCCCACATAGCATAACAACATTTACAATACACATATCACGCAACATCTGATATCATTATCAAGATAATTGTACACATCAACATTCAATACTTCAAAGTTTTACAAATGGTACAGAAAACAATGGAAGACTTGGGGCCAATCCCAATACATCCCCTTACCCCTTCCCCTTCCCCCTACCCCTTGGTTTTGCGCGTTCGCGTGAGACCTGGTGGTGTCCCAATACTCTTTTTGAGCTAGGGGTAGGGCTAAGACGAAGGGGTATACACCCCTTGAAACCAAGTGAGATCGAGACCTTACTTGAAACCAAGGGGTATGCGAATACTGCGCGACCGGCAACAATGGCGGCCAGATCATCGAGAGTCCGATAAATTATATATTTGCGGCTTAATTAATTGATGAAAAAATTATTAAAGTCTTGTTTTGTGCTATACACAGTCCTGCACATATATATTTGCAACCATTTTCCTAATTGAAACGTTTCAAAAAATCGGTAGTTTGCTACGATAATGTTACAGTGTTAAATTTGCACAACAGTCCCGCATTTCTCTTACTAGCATGTCTACAGTTTTAAGTAAACTCCATTAGCAGCGAATTTCGGTTGAAATCAGTGCTTAATACTACTTGCTTTGGAGATATCGATACGTGCTAGATGATGTACACGTAACCAAGTGTCGTCCCAATTCCTAGGGCTATGTAGCCCTTACCCCTCGGTTTCGAGGGCCAAGGGGTAGGGGTAAACCAAGGGGAAGGGGTAAGGGGTAAGGGGATGTATTGGGATTGGCCCTTGATTGTAATCCTTCACATTCGCTATATGATTGGTACTGTAGAAGAGAAGTATTTGGTATATTTGAATAATCCACATTAAATCACTAATTTACAGTGGTGATGCATAAGGAACCAAGCAATGCAAGATAAAACTGGCCTACTTCCAGTCCCCCCTAGGTTTTCGTGTCTCTTTTTTCACCTCTCCTCATCACAGTTGCGCACCTGGCCAGAACAGGTCAGCTCATGAAAAGGTCACTTCGCCTCTCCTCCCCTTTAATACCATGCCACATAAACGTCAGTGGGCTTGTTAAAGATCATACAAATATCACAAGGACATGACCTGATGAACACATCTTTCCCCTACAACGCTTTCCTTGCACCCAAAGCTATGGCAGCAAACCTATTTGACAAACAAGAGGCAGGAATTGAGATGGAGACCTCCAGTAGTTGATAACTATTTCTTTAAATCTAGATTCTCTGAGTGTGTTGCTTGATTATCTTACGAACTGTGTATGAAGTTGAAATGCAGCAAGTGTATGGCAAGGACTGTTTGCGCCAAATAAATATAAACATATGAACGCAACAAATAAATATGAATATATAGACGGGTTTGCCGCCTGGCGTTCAGCCCCCGAGTGCTGTAACTTGCATTTGTTGAAAACACAGCAACAAGACTCAGAAACTAGCTACAGCACATAGAAGGGATTTCAAAGAAACTACAGCACAGACCACTTTGTCACTGAACATTTTATTTCTCACATTGGCAGGGGCAGAGTCAAGAATAGGTTTCCTGTTGTAGGGGAATGTACGAGAGAAAGCACATTCTGTCATTTTAACTAGAAGAAGAAACCAATCACTGTCTGAATGAATGGGGAATGGGGGCTGATAAGAATGATTTTACATGAAATTTGGAAAAACAGCATTACTTTCCTGCTTATTTTCCTTTAAATTGAGCTGATGTGTATTTGTGTGGCAGCCTGTGGAAACCCGCTGAATGCCGTGGCCGCTCATTGTTGGCTTTAAGCCATAAAAAATAGTTTTCCTTCAACATTTTTTTGATTTATTATGTTTTGTATAGTTAACACCCTACATTTCATTGTAATGTACAAAAAGTATATGATTACTTATTAAAAAAAAACGAATTTCAACAGCAGCTAGCAAGATTTCCAAGCCATGTCAAATCAAATGCTCAGTTTGCCTGCTCTTGAGTGCTGCAGCAGCCCCAAACAACTGATCAATGAAGTCAGGCTGTTAAAACTTGCTGAGAAGTTAATAATGTAGCCTATACTTAAACTGACATTTACCAACATTCCCAACGTGATTATGAACAAAGGGATTTCCTTTCCATATTCACCACAGAATTAGAATTGAGAATCTTTGAATGCAGTTTTCTTCTTTATCACTTTTTGACTCAGGTCAACTTTAAAATGATGTAACTTCAGTTGTGATAAAGATATCTGAGTGATTTAAACAGATTTGTATTCAGGAGAGTTTGTTGTTTCCAAATATGTATAATACCCAGAAAGTCAAATTTTCACAATGGGAAGGGTTTCAGCAGGCCGCCACACATTTACAGGTGATGAGCACCGTTTGAAAAGGAGGGGGAGTAAAACAGATTCAGAGAGGTCCATGTTGTAATGTGAAGACTATTAATTAAATAGCTGTAAACAGAGGAGTCTGTGCAGCTGTGTGCGGCTGGATGGCCCATCTAAGGGCTGCATGTTCTCATTAAACCCCATGGGGTTGGGGGGCCTTAAGGGCCTTTGACACACACACACACACACACACACATTCTGGCACACAGAAAAGGTGAAGAAAAAGGGTTAACAGAAGCATCCAAGAGGAGATTGGATATGGACCAGCCAAATTAGTAAATATCAGTCTATCACCAGAGCACAGAAGTTCAAGGCAGCACAAAATCACAGAACTGGTGGTCGTCAGATTTTCTGCACACAGACACTTGCATATCCCACCCCAACAAACCTTAGGCAGCATGGGTGTGGCTCTCTTGCTCTTCCTTTCTGACGGGTCATCCAGGAGGTCAGGCTCAAAGTAATAAAGCTCGGCCAGCTCATTCATGGTGAAATGCCTCTCTATTTGCTGCTGGTCCACCACCCGGAAGGACAGGGATTGCTTGGCGATTTGCCGGTCATAGATCTTCTCCTCCATAGTACCCTGGCAAGAAAAAGAGACAAATATAGTGGACCACAACAAATTAAGCACACTGTCATATATCTAATATTGCATGTTTATCAAATATTGTACAAAGCTGTGATGTCCCAGAATGTCATTTGGCTTAATGTAGGACTATTGAAACAATGTTTTGAGTCAAAAAATAAACCCCATATGACGTTGACAGTTCCATGCAGCTCCCTATGAGTATCAGTATTTAAACAGATGCATGGCTCCTGACACAACTAACCTGGGCCAGGAAACGGTATACGAAGACAGTCTTGAACTGTCCAAATCGGTACACCCTGAAGATGCTCTGGATGTCGTAGGAAGGGTTCCAGGAGGCGTCAAATATGATGACCCTGTTAGACCCCACCAGGTTGATGCCCAGAGAGCCCGCCCTTGTGGAGATGAGGAACAGACGCCCCCTAGCAGTGACGGAGAGGAAGAGATGAGTGAAATGAGACGATGAAATCAAAGATTTGCTTCAACGTCAGCTAAGCAAAGCTAGTTAAGCTTGGTGTCAGAAATACTACTATTTAGACCTAAAAGGGTATGTTTCTAGGTGTTTACCTGATGTTGCTGGTGTCGTTGAACTCCTCGGCCCACTTCTTCCTTGTCACAGCATTGGTGGAGCCGTCCAGTCGATAGTAGTCAAGGTTCCTGAACCACTTCCCCTCTCCTAAATCCACATACCAACAAAAAACGTTGAGGTCTATGAGCTGGTATATAATAATATATTTATAGATTCTCACAAAAAAAAATATATATATATATATATAGATATGGGGGAAAACGCCAAGACCTTCTTGCTGTGAGGCTGCAGTGCCATTGTACCACAAAAATATATATATTCCCTCATTTGGTGCTTTGATAATGGGGGTGGAGAGTGTTGTCTTAAATACTGTCGTCTTTGTAATACAAGCTTTATGCACTACAGTTCTACCATAATATCCCTTTCTGTGCAATTGTTTGTGGACTGTTCTTGCTAACAGTCTGACCACCACCCACATTGATTTTCTCAATGATCTGAGAAATGGTTGCCAATCCTTTTTTCATTACATTTCACACTGATTCAAGAGCATCACAGTCATCAAATGAGCTTCCCCCATAGTTCTACATGCTTTTTATTTTTAGTAACCGTTCCTACTAAAAAGAGGGTACATTAATGGTGCACAAACGGTAAGAGCTTCAGTCAAAGTCAATTAATTTTTTCCATTCGCTATCTTGATCCAAACTGGGCCTAAATCAGCATTTTAATACATGATCGGATATTTATGGTATCATGTAGAACTCTTTTTAAAGCATGTGCTTTTTTCCTTTGCAACCGATCTGTATGTGAAACACACACACAATCTATATTGTGAAGAAAATGTATCCAGTATTTATTGAGCAATCACAGGTGGACACATGGGCTGTGTGGTTTGACACTAAAACGTTTTCAACATGGATGCTTTAGTCTGAGTTAAGCATAAACAGATTAAACATTTACATAAACATTTTGTTTGTGTATGAGTGTACAAGATTGTTTGTGTGTATGTGAGTTTAGGCCAGCAGTGCTTGGCCGTCAATACCCTCTCCCCCCCCTGCTTTCATAACTAGCATTTCAGCATGTTTCCAATTACTACACTGTGATCTTTTCTTTAGAAATTGCAAACTCTAAAGCCAAAAAAGTTAAGAAAAAAATTCAAGGTCTAATTTTCGAAATGAAAGCAAAAACAGCTGCTCAAGTTTAATTAGGAATGTGACCTTACGCCTGAGGCTTTGTGTGTTGTGTGCATGTGTGTCTGTACACTAGCGTATATGTTACATCTGTGGAACTGTGTCTTATTGATGTGTGAAGTATAGGTCTAAACATTAAAAAAACTTGGGTTGTTTTGGGAGTGTAGTGTTCACTCTTTCTACCTCACACATGGCTCCCAGAGTTGTATCAGTTGAGCATGCAGTGTTAAACTACATGAATGAGAGCAAAGGCTGTAGACAACCAGAAGATCTAGTCATTGGAA
Source organism: Mallotus villosus (assembly GCA_903064625.1). Taxonomy (NCBI): domain Eukaryota; kingdom Metazoa; phylum Chordata; class Actinopteri; order Osmeriformes; family Salangidae; genus Mallotus; species Mallotus villosus. The sequence continues at coordinate 191,010 of CAEFZP010003218.1, forward strand.
CATGACACATATTGGCTATTAACAAGCTACAAAGTCAACAGAGTACTGTTGTAATACAGTTTTTTTCGGCGTGGCAACATTTGCTGGTTTGATCATGGTCTGCAGCATTTATCATAATAATTAGTTGTTTGTAAATGTTTTACCTTTTCAACACGCACTAAAAGGCACATCCCCAAAGTCCTATTCATTGACATAAAAATATCATACATTGTTACCAGCTCACTTAACAATCCAAACAAATTAGCCTAAAACACCTAAACAAGGCATACCCAAGAAGAAAGCTGATCTTGAACAATTTGGAGTACAAGCATGGTCTCTTATGAAAGGTGACACTGAAGTTATTTCCCCTGTTGTCAGAATCAATGTAGATGCTACTGGTTTAGAATAATAGAAGCTTGAACATAATGAACGTTTTTATTTCCGCCTGAATTTTGTTTTGCATACAGATGCCTGCAGATGACTATAAATGGGAGATATTTGTTGGAATGCTGCTTCAGCATTCCAAGTATTGTTCTTTGAATCTTTATTCAAGCATCTTCTTATTCTGTTTCTTCATTGACACTTTTCAGCGCCTTCAAATCTTCAGCTATTAAAACCGTTCAGCTATCAAAATATTCAACAGTTTCAGGCCATGGGCCTCAGCTTTGTACCTCTTATGCTTGAATTAATATAATAATATTCATCATATTTTTAACATGGTTTTCCAATGGTGTTTTCTTTCGAATCCTCTCATACTTCTTAAAACTTCTTCAACTTCCAAATCCTTCTTCTTCCTCAATCTTTCAGCTAGAGCCACCATTTAAACTTTAAAATGTTGACAAAACCCTAAATAATTTTTAAGTAATTCAGCTTTTTGATATCTATTCAACTTTTTTCCAATATCACTGATTATGTTTCATGAGTTTTTCAAACCTTTTCTGAGATTTACATGGGTGTGTACGTGAAAGCCTAGAGTGCATACTGAAACGCTTAGAATGGAGGGGAGCTTCAGATGTCGTAGAAAAAATATTTCTAGATTGCCAGCATTGCCAAAATTTTCGCTCTTCATGCTTCGTTTTTGGATCAATATGTAGCTTATTTTGTGTTGGTCGTAGACAGTCGTCTGTGGAATCCAACAGACGTACATATTTGTTCAGAGCCCCACGAAAGCGAGACATAGTCCAACTCTCGCCCCATAGAGTCCAATGCAAATCTGATGAGAAATTTGTCGATTTAGAAACTGCCGGTAGAGTCGTATTTCTGACCGCACAGACATATAAAGGACGTCTGGTTTTGGCAGAGTCTTGGGTCTCGGAAAATATCATTATTTTTGGGATTGGACGTATAGTTTTGCGTCTAGGTTAACTTTTCTGAGGTGTGGATTCGAGGTACATTTCTGGTCTCTCTGCCCCCAGCGCATTAGCAATATTAGCTGCACCATCACCGTAGCAACCACACAGCTGCTGCAAATGACCAACGGAAAAGCTGATATTCTATAATGGCCATTAGATGGCGCTAAACTGCCAAACCTATTTTTTATGATTGCCAGGGACAGAACAGCTATACTTTCCCAACTATAATTTCAGCTGTTAAAACTATAATATTCTTGTTACGACTAGCTAGCTAGGCTAGGCTACTTCTTCTTCTGTTTAACAGTTCGGCTTTTAGCTTCTCTCGCATTGTATTTAAGCTCTTATAGCTTTGTAACTACTTCAGCTTCCACACTGAAATTCTATTTCTTCGATTGCTTCACAACGTCCAAACTTACGCTCCACGCTTTTTATTAACACTGGTTTGCAAGGAACGTAAATGATCTTATTGTTTTGTAACTTTCCTTCTAATGCCGACTAACAGTCTAGCTAGAGTCATTTGCTCAGTAAGGTATGTTGATATGTATTTGAAACTTATTTGAGACATCCCAACCTAGAAAATCTTCCACCAGACGGATAAGACACAGTTCAGCTTCCACACTGCCTCTTTTGTGCGACTCACACATTTTTTTAATGAATTTAAGCTTGCAGGTATTTTTCTAATTTCTGTATTTTCAGCCATTTAAAACATTTATTTCAGATTTCAGCATTCCAACGCATTTTCAGCAGGAAATGCTCTTTCTAGTTATTTATGATACTTCAGAAAGACTACTAACCCCTACCACCTATTGTAATTGTTAGTATTATTGGGTGTGCTTCCAAGGCACAACCTATATTCTCTCTCATATATATTTATTGGTTGTTTTGCCAAAGGCAGGCACACCTAATAAATATATATTGTAATCTCACATAGTTAATAGGGTTTCTCCGGTATGAGAAAACCTATTGTTATTAGGGTTCCTCTGGGAGGAGGAAACCTATTGTTGGTGGCCAAGCAACAAAGCTGCGAAGCCACCTAGAGGGTTTCTACCTATTCTTATTGGGTGTGCTCAAGCCATTGTTCTCTCTCATATATATATTTATTGTGAGAATGCTGTTAAGCTATTGTTTTCCTGTTTCTCACTATTGTTTTCCTGTTTCTTTCCGTGTCCTTTAACTAGTCCTGCATACTTTCACCGATTCCTACAATTTTGGTATCAAAACGTTCAGCTCCTTCAGGATATGTGTGCTATGTCTTTTGGTATTTCTCACTTTTATACTTTTTAAAATAATAAGGTTTTTGTGCAAATTATTCTCTCTTTTTAAAAGTAAAAGGTAAATCCTTTCAAATCATTGAAAAAGCTTCCTCCTCTTTCAAACGTAACTACTTCAGCATACCTTCAGCTAGAGACACCATTCAACCATTAAAATGTTCACAAGTTATTCAGCTATTCCCAATTTCAAATATTCAGCCACATTTGAATTTTGACAGTTTAAAATACATGAACATTTTTTCTCCTTGATTTTTATCTTTTTCTGATATTCAACTGAATTGTCAAACAAATTCCTCTAACTTTCATATAGTTTAACTTACAGAAACAAGTTATACCTTAAAATGTAGGAAATATTGTCCCCTGTTTGTTTTTCTCTCTGCCCAGCTCGTTAGCGATCACAGCTGCACCATCACCGTGGCAACCAAACAGACACGCACCATGAACGTTTTTGAAACTGCCAAAGGAGTTGTATTTCTGACCGCACAGACACAAAGGATATCTATGGTTTCGGCAGAGTTTTGGGTCTTGGGTACAGTTTTGCTTCTAGGTTAACTAAAAACGGTTGGACTCACTATCGACAAAATTGGCCAAACAAGGTATGTATATTGATCTTAAAGTGTACATAATCTAGCTAGATTGTTTTTATTTGAGCAAGTTTCACAGAAATCTGCAAAAATCGAGGCTCAAGACTTTCATAGCTGATCGTCTTCGTTTTCAATTTGAAGCAGTAATTAGCTTACTGTAGGAAGTCTCCCATTGCATCCTCTCTCTAGCTTCCAGTGATGCCGGTAACGCGCTACTTAGTAATGCGTTACTCTAGTCTGACCACTTTTTTCAGTAACGAGTAATCTAACGCATTACTATTTTCAAACTAGTAATCAGATTAAAATTACTTGTCCAAGTCACTGTGCGTTACTTTTTTGTCATTAATAGTAAAACATATATTTGATTTCTTCTTGTGTCTCTGGGAGTGAAGTCATGTAGCTTATGCGCCAATTTAGTCACGTTTTCAGCATGAGGGTCACGTCATGTGTATAGGCTACATAGACCTACTACGCAGTGACACAAACGGAGGAAAGAGAGAGATGCGCATTTTCGAGTTGGAAATACAATCACTATTTTGTTCCATATGTAATGCGAGCGTGCGAGCCAAATTTTTTGGCCTTTATTTGAGCTTTGTGTAAAATAAACATAGCTGTTTTTCAATTTGTAACACCTTGTCTAGTGCAGGTGATGTCTTTCTGTCTGTTAAGTTGTCAGCCCCACCCTAACGTTTCTTAGCCTGGTTTTCCATTGTTATTTTTCTCTTAGAAGCAAGCTATTGTTCTTGTCTTGATCAGACAAGAAGACACACTCGATCTTTCTATCAACGCGATTACTATTGATCAAAACAGAACGAGGGTTCGGCTGTAGGCCTAATTGAAAAATAATATTAAACATATTCACGGACATGCACTGCACGAGTGATTAATTGCGATGACGGCTGCAATAGAAGTTATAGCGAGCACATATAACTTAATATATATATCTTCTAATCAATGTATTTATTCCCAGGTGTTCCCATATCGTTAATCAAACTTTTGTCAGCATTTTGAGTGGAAATGTAATTTGCATTCGTACAGGTGTATTCGTGCACGTCGGGCTGGCCCTCGCAGTGGAAAGACCGCTCTGTCCATTCGCGCACCTCACAGTTGCGTTTTGATCAGACAAGAAGACACGCTTATCAACTCGATTATTGATCAAAACAGGACAAGGGTTCGGCTGTAGCCTACTCGACACATAATATTAAGAACATATTAGCTGACATGCATTGCACGCGTGATGAACACAGCTTTAAAGAAAATAACATTATCCCTAACCACATTTTCTCTATGCAGGAAAATCCCTGTATTTGTCAGCTAAAGATGGAAATATCAAGGTTTGTTGTACACTCTGTGCTGGTGGCGACAAAGTGCTATCAAGCTACAAAAACACTACGTCAAATTTGAAGAAACATTTGGAGTCGCAGCACTGCACAGTCAAATTTACAGAGCAAATCCTGTTTCTGTGACTAAGGTACTACCACGGGTTACTTGCTCCACTGTTTCACTCATAACATGCGATTACAACATAAGATTAGGCCAAAGTTACAAATGTAGACATGATATCAGCCTACATGTGGTGTTATACACTTGTTTTGTAAAACCACTCCTTGCTTCTGTAATGCTGTGAACAACAGGTACAATGTGCATAAAACATGTTGGAAATAATTGAATAGTTACATTTATAAACAATGTAGATCATAAATAGTCCTGGTAGGAAAGGTGCTGGACATGATGTTAGTTTCTCCCAGGATCAGAAGGACTCTTACTTAGAGACCTGCTGCTCTTGCTGGTTAGCTGTAACTGATTAAACTGTTGTTTGCTCTTCCACAGGTACACTCGTGCACTTTTAAGGTTCATGTTGTTCAATTGTAACTTGTTTAACTCCATGCTCTTATGATTCTTCCCTTTGGCACTTATTGTTGGTTGTTTCACAATGTACGATTCATGTTTGATTACTTGCAATGTTGGGGATATCTCGTTGTTATGATCAGTGACCTATGCACTATTGTAAAGCTCTCTCTTGGAAGTCGCTTTGGATAAAAGCGTCTGCTAAATGAATAAATGTAAATGTAAATGTAACTATGTCAGGTCATGAAAGACTGTCATTATATAATTTTTTATAAAAGCATGTAGCCTTTTTTTGGAAATTGTTTTTAAGTTCAATTTAAAATGTCAGGAGATACATTGTTGTTGTGTACATTACTGTTAAAATGCACTTCTAATGAATGGGGGTGTTGTCGGCAGCTGCTGAATGTAACTAAAAAAGTAACTTGTAATCTAATTTAGTTACTTTTAAAATCAAGTAATCTGTAAAGTAACCAAGTTACTTTTTAAAGGAGTAATCAGTAATCAGATTACTTTTTCAAAGTAACTGTGGCAACACTGCTAGCTTCGCTTCGGCTAAAGTCAGATGGACGACGATGACGATGCATGCATTATTCACGCCTACGGTGTTCATACAGTCTGTACAAATACCACTTTGACACACTTGTAAGAAATGATCCCTGGTTAGATGTAGCATGATCTTATTTAATACCCACAATACTGTAGTTCAGCTTTTTGCAGCAGCAGCATTTTAATCTGAGTTCGAGTCGCTTTTGCAGTTGCACAACAAAGTCACGTAATGGGACGAGATTGAATTTAAAAGTATAACAAACTCACGAGGGACAATTGCCACCTTGCACCATGGATTATTATTGATATGTCATCTTTAAATTCAGTGTCTGAACAGGACTGGGTGTGCAGGCACACATGATTAGTTTATCCTACACCTTGAACCTGAAACCTAGATTCTAGGTTAGAAATGTTACCAATGACCAACGGTTGCTAAATTACAAGAAACAAGGAACCATGCCGATAGGCCAACGCTCTTCACTGTTCTTCCACAAGTACTTTCCAGCTCTGAAAAGAGTTCCAGCAACTACATTTCTGCAAATTTTCTCAACTTATTTAGCATCTTTAGGTGACTTCATTTTATAAGGATTGAAAAAGAATTCCAAATATGAACAGAATTCATCTCCCATCTCCTTCTTTAAACCTTCAACGTTTTCAGCTAGGACTTTTCAGCCATTTAATCAATTATGTCTTTTTTCCAGCAAGTTCAAGTCATTCCAGTGTTGTCCTTTTACCTTCAAGTTCGTTTAACCCAGACTTCAGCAACTGGTTTTCTGCTAAATTTCACATTTTCCTGCAGCTCATCTTTCAGATTTTTTTCCCCTTTTTGTTTAGCATTTTTCTTGTATTTTCTGTAGTTTTATGCCTTCGTCCAGCTCCAGCCCCTTTCAAAAATACCTTTCGGCGCTTTGAAGCTTCAGCTTATAACTTTCATTAACTATTCACTAACTTTCATTCACTATTTTCAGCTTTTTTAGCATGGTCAGCTATCCCCATTCAGGTTCTCAGCATTCTCACTGCTGTTTCGCAGGAACAGTTATTATTTATTTTCCCACCCCTAAGGATCCGTCAATATTTGTACTACATAGACAACGTCGGTGTCAAATGGTTCGTCTTAGTAGCGATTGAGTTGATTGTATTTTTATTTACGTTCCATTCTTTTGTTATTTTTAGGTTTAGGCTTTTTGGGGGTCCACAAAGGGAACCCAGTGCTAACGTCACAACGTCAGCACACGTTAGCAATGACGCATGGATACAACATGCATAGATGTGCCGTTTGCACAGCGAGTATCGTATTGTGCCGTGGTGTTCCAGCTAGGGCTGCAACGAATAGTCGACAAAATCGACGACGTCGATTGTGAAAAATTGTCGACGTGGATTTTTATCGTCGACGCGTCATATATTATATACCGGTATATATTATTAAAAAATTCTGAGCTGCCGGTAATTTTCATTCAGCATTGCAATGCACTACCGGAAGTGCAGGGGGCAGTATCGCTTACACTGTCGCACCAAGGCATAGACATACATACACCAAGGCAAAGAAGAAGAAGGTGTTTGAATCATGGCGGAACAGTGTGGGAGAGCCGAAAGCAAGTTAGACCGAGAGCTTCAAAAGTCTGGGAATATTTTACCAGCAAACCAAATAAAAAAGTACAATGCAACATCTGCAAAATTTAATTAGCATTTCATTCCAGCACCACAGCAATGCATGAACATTTGAAACGGAGGCATCCTGGAGCCCCCACATCTTCTGCTGCTGATGGATATGTTTAAGTTAATTGTCTAAGTAACGTTAGCCTTGTTAACTTATCTTAAGATTTACGCTTACATGTTGGAAAACAGAACATCTGTTCTGTTTTCTAACTGTTCTGTTGCTAACGCTATTTCAGTTATTTTACGGGCAATGTAGTTAATCAGTGAATTATCAGAGTAGCCTGTCTTTTCGTTCGTTCTGAATAGTTAAAATATCACTTGCAACCGACGCAAGCAAGCACACCCTACAATTGCCCCAGAAATTGTACCCTCTCTAGTTATTATTATTATACATCTTCTTCTGCCATGGGAGTCTATGGCAGCCCCTGGAACTGCATGGTCAGAAGTTGTGAAATTTGCCTTATTTCTCATGGTGAACAAAAAGGTCTATAGAACTCATGATGTCTGCAGTATGGATCTTTCTATACAGTGACGAATATATATCTTTCTATATTTGTGAAGAATATACATTTTTATATGGTTCGCAATGTTTTGTAGGAATCCGTCATTGATAGATAGATAAATACTTTTATTATCCCGTGAGGGAAATTCAAATTGCTGCTTGCCGCTATATTGTTTTTGTTAGTATTCTTATTTCTCTTCTTCATGAAATGGCTCAATAGCTCAAAATGTCCATGACCCGATTTTTTCTAATTTGGCCCAATGATACAACAGGTCTCTCACTACTCCCAGACCGCTAATGGCCCATGTACGCCCATAAGTGGCGCTATAAGCCATGGCCAAAGTCTACGGGATTTCCTCAGCGCCCCATTACTCCAAAATGCCTGAAAATTGGTATACATGCCTTCTTTTTCAAGGGGAACAAAAAAGCCTCTAGAACCCATAAGGTCCGCCATGATAGATTTAGCTGTACTGTCCAAATTTGGTACAACCTTCAAAACCATACTCTTTGTTACAGACGTGTAGAATATATATAGGGTGAAATGGAATAATAAATGCAATACAAAAGGTTTGAAAGGGATGTATTTATGTAAATGTACACATTGCCTCAATATCTTTGTGTCAATAAATCAAATATAATTTTGACTGATGGTTTTTCAAACCTTTTTGCTTCAAGATGACATCATTCTGAAGTACCATAGGCAATTTCATGCAATTTCCCCTTGAAATGTCAACCGCAAGCTAATAACTCTGCCCTTTCTATTCACAAAATCTCAACAGTTGGTGTGTAGCAGAGAGGATAGAGACTGACTTGTCCCCATTCAGCCTATTGTTGTTGGCAAAACATAAAGTAGTTTTGCTCTCGTTGTCCAACTCTCGATCTTCTACAATATACATTTTTATCATATGTTGCCATTTTGCAGAGAAACCCGCATCGCTGCTTGCAGCTATATTTATTATTATTATTCTTGTGAGATTCCAATATTATTATTCTTGTGAGATTCCAATATGACTTGTGAGATTCCAATATCAACTGATTTAATACAGTATGTAAGGTTTATGGTGTTCATTAAATTGGAGGATTTTCTTTTCTTTCAGCAAGGACAGTTCACACTTAAAATTGAGTCTTTCTTCTAAAGTAAATGTACAGTAAAATTGACAACAGCTACTTCTAACATTGTGACTGGCCAAGTCAGCAATTTTGTTAAATGCTGGGTGCACATGTTACAACATGTTTAAGCCTGTTCTACTGGTGTTACTTTTTGACCTCCACACCAGTTTATCCTTTTGTCCTTCTGAGCAAAAGCATTTGTATCTTGTTTTAATACATTGCAGTGTCGGATTTGTGAAACTGTAATTGTGCATACCTTCTTTTTTAAGAAGCAAAATGTATCAACCAATTGTATCTAGTTGGAGTGGAGTCTAACATACAATATTGACTATCATAAACAAAGTCAAAAGTTTGCAAATGCAAACACAAGTAAAGTTTTGGTTTGCAATTCCAATTGATGTAAATAAGTTTAAAGGACTAAGGTACCTTCCAACAAATCGGTATTAGTTATCTCCATAAAGCATGTTAAAAGCCCTTAAAACATCTCAACTTGGATTGAAGGACTGTGGGCTGTTATGTGGTCTTCATTTAATCATTGCACAATAAATAAAACAGAAGAGAGCACAGTTGTATTTTGTTCATCAAGGCTGCAAGTTTGCAAGGAAATGCAGGTTTCTATTGCAGTTGGTACCGTTAATGCTAATTGTAAATTAACGGCTGCGTGTTATTTACTAACCAGGCATATTCATTTGAAAGCATATCCTTTTTATAACGCCTACATGATTATACACAATGTCCGCATGGCCATGATCCTACCTTTGTAAGGAGAGGACTTTCCCTCCTCCTTGGCCCTTCCTGCCAGTTCAAGAAAGTCCTCGATCAAGTCCAGAGAGATGAGAGACTGGCTGAAAACCAAACTTGAGGAAGAGGATTGAGGATGATAGAGAAGGGGAGGAAAATAGGAGGAGAAAATAGGTAGTAGTAGAGGGTAAATATCTCAACCAGTCATCTTCCCTTCATCAAATAGTCAGACATGGCTCCCCTGATGAACTATACCCTCCATAATCACAATAGTATATTTTTGTTCCAGTGTGATAAAAAATATAATTAAAATTAAACTTTGCATGGTTTTGTCTTACACTTTGTCATCCACCTCCTCTGCCATGCGTAGGATCTCAAAGAGCAGCACCATTTTTCCAGAGTGTTCCAGAATCTCAGAATCTGCCTCTGTCACAAACTCCTTGTGCCAGTCAGGGGGGGGGCTACCGGGACCCCCACTGGAGCTTGGGCGTGCTAGGGAATAGGATCAGTCACAGGTCAGAAGGTTGACATTTATATCATGTACAGGGAGGGTCATGGCAAACCCCAGCAGTACTATATCCTGTCTGGTCTTGAATAACAGCTGCTTCACTTTTACAGTTAGAAGAGAGCTCGATCCAGAGCTGTTTTAGTAGTTCTAGATATACCTTCCTCGACAGGCTCGGCTCGGTTGCGGCTCTCTGGGTTCCCCCCTCGGGAGCTAGTGTTCCATTCCTTTATCACCTCCAGATCATCGCTGTCAGACTCCTCAGATCCCTTCTTTCTCCCCTTATCTCTTTTCTTCTTCCTGCAAGAGGAAGAGTAAAGGAGGAAATGGGAAAAAGAGAGCACGAGTGAAACGAGGGATGTTAGTAATGTACACGTTTTGGAAGCACTTTTGGTTGATCGACTTGTTTTGATCTAGTCCATTCAGCATGTTCTTGTTCAAAGGTTTACACAGATTGAGACACACACTAGGATTTCCTACATATACAATACATTTTTGCGTTTACTAGGACAGGTATAGCCTGGGTGCCAGCCAAACTTATCCCTGCCCACAAAAAATTTGATCGTGAAGTTGGGTCCGGGTTCGCTCGGTTGGGGAAAAACAATGTCCGAACAAGAGCTGTTCGTACTGATTAGGGCGGGCTTTATACGATGATGGACAGATGATCAACAGTAACGTAATCAATCACCTCACCAAAGAGGACTTGGGTTGGGTTGAATTTGTTTTCAACCAACATGGCTGCCGCTGGAGAGCTGAGATGTGTAGATTCTGCTATTGAGTCTGTTTTAGAATACATCAACAGCGCATTGATTTTGAAAGAGGAACAGAGAAATGCGATCAAGGCATTTGTCGATGGAAAATATGTTTTTGCCGTCCTTCCTACGGGATTCGGTAAAAGTTAACATACTATACGTTGCTCTGATTGGTTGTAGGTCTATCCAATTGAGCGAAGAGGCATTTTTTTTCTGGGTTCGGTTGAAACACGCCCCAATACTCACAGGCCAACAGAGCGGTATCAGACTCATATTCTGTCTAAAATTATGAGTATGACAACGTCAGGCTAGGACAGGTACACATTTACAGTTTAATTCAAATTTTAACCTCTTAACACTAGGAGCGCTGAGCCATTATTCCCTACTTATAGCTATTGACCCATGAGCACAGTTGGGGGTAACGCGTTACAAAGGAATGCATTACTGTAATAATATTACATTTGTCTGTAACGCAGTAATGTAACGCGTTACTCTTGATAACGCAGTAATCGCATTACAGTTACTTATAAAAAATTGCATATCGGGAGGAAAAATAAATAAAACTTCCCTTTACAGTACGTGTGTTTGCGTAACCCTCGTCACTTTGACCTAAGCGCCAAAATTCAAGAGGCGAAAACATAATGGCAGAGGACATCGTTTGAGGGATGAAAGTATGCACATTACTTTATTTTAGTTGCGCAAAAAGGCAAAAACTTAACAGTACAATGTACATTGTGCCCAGGCCACAGAGACCACCTCTCCACCGCCGCAAACACTACTTTGAATCTTATAAAACATCTTAAGCGGCAACATGCCAACTCCCCATTAGTTGCTAAAGATCAACGGAGTGACACTGATGCCGATACAAGTTTGCCGTTGCCGACACCAGCCAAGCAGCCATGACTGGACTTCCAACAGCAGGTTACTAAATCTGAGTTAAACAGGCTTGTAGGAGCATATATAGTTGAGGAAATGTTGCCGGTTGACAGTGGAATCGCGGTCTTTCCGTAACATACTGGCCAAGATTCCGGTAACAAAAAGTGGACGGCCTCCATCAGACAGGAAACATTTTGCAAGCTACCTGGACCAGTGTTATGTCGAGATGGAAACTGAGTTAAAGAAAACATTTGATAGCTTACGCCTGGGACACACTGGCTGCGAAGCGCCTGGACGCGCCGCGCAGCGATCGGCTACAACTGAGCAAAAGCTGTCCACACCAGGCGCAAATTTCTCCGCGGCGGTCACCAAGCCTTTCAGCTCTGAGCTTTCCTTTTTCACTGACATGGTACATAAACATGGCATAGGCTATATTTAGGAAACGTGTTATTCCAACAGCCGCCCCAACAGCATCCCAACATCGATCCTTCTCTACGTTGTCCTTGTAAAAGCGTTGCTGGGGGTCATACAACTCCCTGTGCTTTTCAACTTCGAGAATTAATTTGATGCCATACTCCTTGAATTTCTCGCAGATTTCAGAAATCGACTTGGGGGTTCTCTCTCGGTAGGCTACATCTGCACACGTGTGTGTTGTGTGCAACGCATTACATATTGTTTCTCCCAAACAAACAAAACAACTACGGGCATGCTAGCTCAACAGATCAATCTGTGTATTTTCATTCATATTCATCAGGGTAACCACATGTAAAGGCCGTTCGTTACCATATAACGAGCTTACAATATCAGCTTTTTAGGCATGACTGCCCACTGGATTAACCCAAGTAATTTCCAGCGTGAGAAAGCTGCAATTGCATGTAAAAGAATCAAAGGACGACACACATATGTTGTAGCTAGTGAAATTGAACAGGCACACTCAGCATATGGACTGTCAAATATGGTGACTGCTACTGTGACTGACAACGGGTCAAATTTTATTAAAGCTTTCAAAATGTATGAGCATATAGCATCAGATTCAGAAAAGGAGGAGGGTGAAGATCAACATGTGGTGTTTACAGATGTTGAAGAAGTGCTCTCCAGCGGCACCACAGACACAGAGGGACAGTTCTCTACCCCCTCACTTGAGATGTGCACAGTGTTTCCCACACAGACTAATTTGTGGTGGTTCGCCACAGAATCAACACCGGCCGCCACATATTGCGTTTCGTTAGATTTTTTAAGATATCTAAAACACGCAGCGTATTCGTTCAGCTGCATTTCCTTTCCCTGCTCTCCCTCCGTCTCTGTCATTCACGTGTCTCTCAAATACACACAGTCACAACATCACACGTTAGCAACGACGCTAATCGCTATGTGATATCAGCGACCCTTCAGCATCATTAGTATCGTAGCTAAGTCTAGGAAAGTTGAGGCTACTTTTCGCTAGCTAGATACCTACGAACATGTCTTAATCTGCTAGACAAGTGGTTCCCCATCGTTCTTTTGGTGAGCTGTCTCACGAGCCCCACTTACCCGGCCGTGGAGCCGACCAGCTAAATAGTTATTTAGCACTAGCGTTGCTACCTGCATATGCAAAAATTGTTTACAATATTTTCAGGCTTCAACCAGTGCTGCTCAAGCATAAATACAGGGTCAAGAGATAGATTCGTTAGGCATTGAAGAAAGAGTAGGAGAGGACGACAGCATTCAACATAGCTAATACATATATATTTAATTTAAAAAAAAACTATATATATTTAATATACCCGCCCCCCCGTCCCCCAACCGCAAATTGCTTTCGAATCTGTGGGAAACACTGGTGCATCACACACACCGAACTTGATTTCTACTAATGATATTGAAAAATGGCTGACAGCAAGTGGGTCCAAATCAGTGTACAGAAGTGCAACTGGAAAGTGTTTTGCCCTCTGGACTAAGGGCCAATCCCAATACATCCCCTTACCCCTTCCCCTTCCCCCTACCCCTTGGTTTTGCGCGTTCGCGTGAGACCTGGTGGTGTCCCAATACTCTTTTTGAGCTAGGGGTAGGGGTAAGACGAAGGGGTATACACCCTTTGAAACCAAGTGAGATCGAGACCTTACTTGAAACCAAGGGGTAGGCGAATACTGCGCGACCGGCAACAATGACGGCCAGATCATCCCGAGAGTCCGATAAATGATATATTTGCGGCTTAATTAATTGATAAAAAAATTATTAAAGTCTTGTTTTGTGCTATACACAGTCCTGCACATATATATTTGCAACCATTTTCCTAATTGAAACGTTTCTAAAAATCGCTAGTTTGCTACGATAATGTAACAGTGTTAATTTGCACAACGGTCCCGCATTTCTCTTACTAGCATGCTACAGTTTTAAGTAAACTCCATTAGCAGCGAATTTTTGTTTGAAATCGGTGCATTATACTTCTTGCTTTGGAGATATCGATACGTGCTATATGATGTTCATGTAACAAAGTGTCGTCCCAATTCCTAGGGCTATGTAGCCCTTACCCCTCGGTTTCGAGGGCCATGGGGTAGGGGTAAACCAAGGGGAAGGGGTAAGGGGTAAGGGGATGTATTGGGATTGGCCCATAGGCCAGCCGTTCAACTGTTGCCTCTGAGCTTGTTGAGGATAGATGTAAAAGAAAACTCATTGTGCCAACAACAACAAGATGGAACTCGCTCTGTGATGCTCTGTCCCGCATCACTGAAATTCCCATCCCCGAGTTGAACTCCCTCTGCAGTCGATTAGAAATTAAAGCCTTCACTGAACGGAGTATCAGTTCCTTAAGGAATACTGTCATAAAACCCCTCACTCTGGCTTTGGACATCTTGCAAGGTGAAGATAACTGTTACAATGGCAGTCTCCTGCCAACACTGGAGATTTTGATGTCAAAGACACTGGCACTGCAAAATGGGCTGTCCCGGGTGACAGCGGGTCTGCCTAATGCCATAATACAGGTAGGTTTGTTTTATAATCTGCCAAGACAATTAATTAAAGATTTTTTTCTTTGCACTAATTACACGTACATAGCCAAGCTCATCAAATCTTTCTATGTCGCTTTCACAGGCAATTAAGAGGCGATTTGGGTCGGTGTTGGACAGCAAAAATGCTCTCCTTGCTGCTGTCACACTGCCAAAGTTTAAAAGTGAGGTGGCTGAAAGAACAGGAGAGATGCTTTAAAGACCCTGCTGACCACTGAATGTCGTGTTTCCCCCCTTGATGAGCAGCAAGTACGTACCCCACAGACCCCCGCCTCCAGCAAAAGTGAGAACGACTTTTTTCCTTTTGATGAGGAAGTTCAAGCATCCTACAACTTAGACACTGAAGTCATTGACTATTTGAAGTCTGAAGATCCTGAGATCCTGAACTGTTTCCCCACAGTAAAGGCTATATCCATGAAATATAACACAGCGGTACCGTCCAGTGCACCAGTAGAGAGGCTCTTTAGCCCGGGCAGTCTTGTGCTGACTCCCAGGATGAACAGGTTGTCTGACAAACGATTTGAGAGACTCCTGCTCATGAGGTATAACCATTTCTTTGATAAGCATGTCCAGTAATGGAAAAATCTACTTTAAACCCATAGTTCGGCAAGTGAACTACAGTGAGTTTGTTGTGTGGTCTGTTAAAGCACAGTTCAAATTACATTTCATATGCTATGTTTTTCCTTTGTAGTCTGATCACAACTGATATTGTGAGGGCCAGTGTATTATTGTTTTATTTATATTATTTTGAACAAATTAATATTTGCACTAAATGGTTGGAAGGACAACTTATTTTAAGTTATGATGTTGTATTGTAAATACATTTATTTTGATGATGCTAGTTGAATTGCTAATGCAGGAAATACATGGATGTTATCAGAGAGGATTATATTTTAAGATCAGTGGATTTATTATATCATCTAACAATCACGTCTCTTTAGGGAATTCATTTGATCAGAGTAAATTTTAGCACTTTATTGTGGAGCAGAGTAAAGCTGTTATTAGGTTCTTAATATTCCAAAAGGTTGACACTGAAATAAGCTCTTTTTTTTTAATTATTACCAGATCTGTTAAATATCTGCCTCAAACACATTCTGTATGCTTTTGGTGTATAGTACTGTAGCCTTGTTATTCTTGACAACTTGATGTTCACAATAGGGCTGCAACTAACGATTATTTTGATAATCGACTAATCTATCGACTATTTTTTCGATTAATCGACTAATCTAATAATTATTTCCCCCCCCAAAAAAAGAATGACAAAATGTAGGCTATAGTATCATATTTGTGTATAATGCTAGAGTAGATCTCTCGTATTTGTGTTGATATGAAATTATTATTTTTCCACAATATTTAGTTTGACGAATGCTAAGTGGAGGAGGTTAACTATTCAGAACGAACGAAAAGACAGGCTCCTCTGATAATTCACTGATTAACTACATTGCACGTAACATAACTGAAGTCGCGTTAGCAAGCATCCTCCATGAGACGTTCTGATAATTCACTGATTAACTACATTGCACGTAAAATAACTGAAATAGCGTTAGCAAGCATCCTCCATGAGACGTTCTGTTTTCCAACATGTAAGCGTAAATCTTATGATAAGTTAACAAGGCTAACGTTACTTAGACAGTTAACTTAAATTATCCATCAGCAGGAGAAGACGTGGTGGCTACAGGATGCTCCGTTTCAAATGTTCATGCATTGCCGTGGTGCTGGAATGAAATGCTAATTCAATTTTGCAGATGTTGCATTGTACTTTTTTATTTGGTTTGCTGGTCAAATATTCCCAGACTTTTGAAGCTCTCGGTCTAATTTGCTTCGGCTCTCCCACACTCTGTTCCGCCATGATTCAAACACCTTCTTCTTCTTTGCCTTGGTGTATGTATGTCTATGCCTTGGTGCGACAGTGTAAGCGATACTGCCCCCTGCACTTCCGGTAGTGCATTGCAATGCTGAATGAAAATTACTGGCAGCTCTGAATCTTTTTGATAATATATATATAATATATGACGCGTCGACGATAAAAATCCAAGTCGACAATTTTTCACAATCGACGTCGTCGATTTTGTCGACTATTCGTTGCAGCCCTAGTTCACAACTGTCAGTATTGTTGTAATAAAAAGCATAAAAGAGAGATATTGTGTATGTCCTGATTATAATTAGAATTGAGTTGATTTGGGCATATACAGTATATATGGTATATTGTTATTTGGCAAGTAAGTAATAGTGCATCTCAGGTGATGTTACGGAGTAATCCAAAAGTAATGTAACTAGTAGTGTAACTAGTTACTTTCAGCAGTGAGTAATCTAGTAAAGTAAAGGATTACTTTAAAAAAAAGTAACTAGAAAATGTGTAATATATTACTTTTTTGGAGTAACTACCTCAACTCTGCCCATGAGTCTACAGACAGGGATGTTGTTGCTGACACGTAATGGTCGTAGATGGTGCTTCTTGGTGTCGGAGGACTGATCGACAAGCGCATCATACATTTGAGCAATTTAAGACTTGCATGTAGAGTAAGTAATGTCACATTAAATTATGTATTTAAACTCAAGCTTGTGTGGTGCGTCGCTCTTCCTTTGATCTGTAGCAGCACTGTTACAGAATCATTGATAGGTTTAGGATTATATTACAGTAAGTAAAATACATAATCTGGTTCAGTACATAAGTGAATAGATCACCATTTTGCTACCTGCATATCTATCCTTGTTTCAAGCTGACAAACAATACAGCCCAGGCTGATGTTATCGCAGGAAACATGGTAGGAATCCAAAACTACTAGGCTGTCGAAGCTATACTTAAACTGAATCCTAATACTCCGCCTTACCCCTACGCCTTACCCCTACACCTTACCCCTAGCCCTTAGTTTACCCCTAGCCCTTGTGTCTCGAAACTGAGGGGTAAGGGCTACATAGCCCTATGAAATGAGACGCCACTTGGTTACGGTTACGTATATCGATGTCTCCAAAGCAAGTAGTGATATGCACTGATATCAAACGAAATTCGTCTGAAATTCAATGCTAATGGAGTTTAAGGGCCAATCCCAAAACTCCCCCACAAAATTGTGACAGCCTTGTTTTGTGCTATACACAGTCCTGTACATATGTATTTGAAACCATGTTCTTAATTGAAAAGATTTAAAAAATCGCTAGTTTTAAACGCCTAGCGTTTTTCCGACCCTTAAAACTCTGTACATTTTTGCACTACATACACAATTGTTGGTGACAAACATGTAGCTAATTATGTTTCCAGGCTGTGATATATCAACACCCTGTATTTTCGTATGCCTTTTGACTGGTTAGCTCCTGCGATTCCCACACAGCGGTAGTCTAGTAGTTAGGTAGCTCATCTGTACAACTTACAGGAGCAGGTCTGAAACTAGGAGCAAAACGGAGCACAGCTGGCTTCTCCACGCAGGGCTCTAGACTGTGACCAAATGTTAGCATTTTGCATTGTTACCGACAATAAACGCTTCCAGTAAGTGGTTTTGAATGAGCCATTTTCCCCTAAATAAATGTCAAGCTTATTTATGTTTTTGGGGGCATATTTTCAGTTTGCAGATGGTGCTGTTTGATTCGCGATTCCATCTGAGATACTGCAGGTGACAACGTTGTTAGAATAAACTTGTTTCAAAGGGGGTTCTTTATTTATAAATAATTGCAATATGAGTAAATGCTTAAAAATACCACTAGAAGGGAAAACACTTTAGTGAAAGTCATGTAGGTTAGGACCTTTTTATACAGGATTGCCCAATTTCTTCGCTTGGAAGCAACTTTTCTCAGAAATATTAGTTGTAAAAATGTCATTAAAAAACGGACCCCTTGCAACTGACGCAAGCAGGCACACCCAACAATTTCCCCGGAAATGTTGCCCCTCTCTAGTTAGGTGTGCTTTGCCTTCGGCAAGGGCACAACCATTGTTCTCTTACATACATCTTATTATTGGGTGTGCTTTGCCTTCGGCAAGGGCACAACCATTGTTCTCTCACATATATCTTATTAGGATTCCTCCGTCCGGAGGGAACCTATTGTTATTGGTGGTTTTCTTATTATTTGTAATTCTTCTGCCATGGGAGTCTATAGACCCCTTCAACAACTTTTTTGTGAAATTTGGCACACTCATTAAGGACAGTCCCTTTTATACTTACACCAAGTTTCATGTTTCCCATTTTACCAGTCTAGCGCCACCAATGGGTCAAAGTTGGACTTTTGTTTCCACACGCAACTTTTGAACCGTATTACTGATTTTCAAAAATGAGGTACCAGGTACCAGGCACAGAATTTTGATTCCCACAACCGTTTGTCCGTGACAGCCAATCAAATTCAGCAGAAAATCCACCAAACAGAAATTTGGATCAAATCTCAGCAAATCTTTGAGATATTAACTTGGTATATCGGTGGACACTAGAATATGTTACCATGTACAAAGGCTACTTCATATCTCCAAAAATGATTGATATAAAGCTAATCAAATGTATCGCTAACGCTAAAATAATGCTTTGTAATGCAAAAACTGATACTCCGATTCAATCACAAGTTCATATGAAGACTCTTGAGAATGTTTAGTACACAAATCTGAGAAAAGGTTGACTAAGATGAAAAGTCAATGTTTGGTGAATATTTGAAAAATGCTAGCTGGACTCATTTCTTTTGAAATTGAGAATGAAAAAGTCTCTCTCCCCCTCTGCGCACGCGCGCTCCACATTCTCACACACTCAGCCTTCCCTTCACACACGCACGCACACACAACAATTATGGAGATTGTGGGCTGACCAAGCCCCCACCCTTCACTCCTTGGCTTGAAGTGAAGGCCCTTGTGGATCTTGATTGTATCCCGTTTCCTATTTTGTATGCAATGGTAAAAAGTTCTAAAAATCCTGAAACATTGATAGTATAGGCCATTTTTCCACACCACAAATGGACCAGCATTACTCATAGGTGGCGCTACAGGCCACGCCCTGATGCACAAAGATACAAGGCTTTCTGGAATGGATAGGGTCACCAAGCCCCCTCCTTTCACTTCTTGGTTTGAATTAAAGGCCCTTGTGGATCTTGATGGTATTGCATTTTAGATTTGGTATCCCATTGGTAATTCTGCAGCATTGATTTTTCTATACATTTACAATTTGTCAAGGATATACATTTTTCAATGGTTCGCAATGTTGGGAGGAATCCGCATCACTGCTTTGCAGTTATATTTATTATTATTCTTTCCCCCCCTAAGGATCCGTCAATATTTGGACTACATAGACAACGTTGGTGTCAAAAGTTTCGTCTAGGTAGCGATTGGTGTTGGTTGTATTTTTATTCACGTTCCGTTGCACGGTTTAGGCTGAAATTACGTTTCTGTCGCCAAAAGTCACTTGTGTCAACAAAGGGAACTCAGTGCTAGCCTACGTCACAACGTCAGCACACGTTAGCAACGACGCATGGATACAAGTGCATACCTTTTAACCTTCTCATCCTCTGAGCTTAGACTCATGGAGGATTCTTCTGTCTCTGAAGCGATAAACTCGTCCATGCTGTCCTCATCAAAGTATCCCTAGGGGACACACACAGTCATAAATACTGTGGGAAGAAGTACGGTTTGCAGAATCGAATGAGTGAGGGGAAATTGTGCTTACAGTGTGGTTACTCTGTGTGATCATGGAAGGGGATTCACACACATTTGTGTGTGAATGTGCATGAGTGATGGATTCACCTTGTTTTCCTTGCTGATATAGTCTAGCTGAAGGCACCAAGGATGAGTCCAGATTCTGCTAAGCATCTGGAAGTCCTGGAAAAGCTTGGTCCCGGCCCGGCCTCGTCCTCCCTCCAAAGCATTTCCCACACCTACACACACAATGCCACAGAGGTTGAGTATGTAAAGGAAGACGCACAATGTCTGTCCAACAATGTGTGTGTCCAACACTACCCTTTACTCATCCAGATTACGGCCGCCTCCTACTTGGTCACAGTTTTGTGTGGTGAAGCAGGGGCAGGGTGTGACTGTGTCTGTATGTTTTGTGGCATGGAAGTGGTTGCCCTGTAGTAAAACAATTGGGTTCATGGGAATTGACCCCTCCCCTACAAGAAAAAAATGCATATGTAGGTCGATGATCCTACCAGTAAAGTGCTCCAGGTAGTATCTGTAGAGTTTGCACTGGATGGGGGTCACTCTGATGGCCAGCACATATTCATGCTTAGGAGGCAAGAACTTGGTCAGTGCTCTGTAGTCTCTTCTCTGAAAGGACAGCACAGAAAATGTTAACTTCTGAACTTTTAACAGTAAGAAATTATAATAAATAAATAACTACATTTCAGAACCAAGGAAAACATTCTTTGTAGTTCAACTCATGGACTTTACCTGGACACACCCTGCCAACATCTCATACAGGATATGTGCCCTTTTCTTCATGACACGGACGTCCTGGGGGGTTGAGTCCGCACACTGGCCGTTCTGGATGGGGTTGATAAAGCGGTTTCGGAACTCTTTCACTGAGCCCAGCAGATTCTCCTTTATAAAGGTAACCATGCAGTGGTCTGGAGAGAAAATGGAGAGGAGTAAGTTAAACACACATCAAATCACCATCTGGACGAGAGCAGACTGCAGCGTATCATCCGCACTGCTGAGAAGGTGATAGGCTGCAATCTGCCTACCCTTTTGCCTGCCCTTCTTGTTGGCACTCCATAGCCGGTTCAGTCATCCTCCATAACTCATCTCAACTGCGACAGTCAGGTCATCCCCCTCCTCCACAGTCACTAATCCAGGAGTTAGGTTTGACCCTCACCTGACCTTTAATGAATATTTAATACACCTGTGCATAACCTCCTTTTATCATCTCAAAAACATCTTCAAACTCCGCCCAACTTTAACCCCGTCAGATTCAGAGAAGCTAGTCCAGGCCTTTATCTCCTCAAGACTGGACTACTGTAATTCACCCTTCACTGGGATCACTGGCAAGAACATCCAGAAGCTGCAGTAAATACAACAGCGCTGCCAAGATCCTAATGAGAGTCCGGAAATATGAGCACATAACACTGGCTACCTGTCTCATTCCGTATTGACTACAAAGTCTTACTACTCACCCATAAATGCATAAATGGACATGCACCTCCCTACCTACAAGAACTCTTTACTCCCCAAACATCGAACCGCACCCTGAGATCCACAAACAACTCGCTCATCCGGGTCCCCAACACCAAGCTCCGCACCATGGGGATGGGGCTTTTTGCATGACAGCGCCGCGCCTGTGCAACAGCCTCCCTGACCACCTAAGGGCAACACAGACACTGGACTCTTTTAAGACTGGCCTAAAAACTTTTCTATTCAGAAAGGCATTTCTTACTTTTTACAATTATTTTATTATAGTTAGTTTTTAACTATGTTCTTACTATGTACTGTGGCACTCTGAGATTCAGCTGAATGTAGAATGTGTTATAAATTCAATGAATTATTATTTATTATTATTACCCTTGAAGACCTGCACACCTCGAGGACCCTAATGCGAGCGAGGAAGATTGTGGCTGATTCCTCCCACCCTGGACACTCTGTTTCAACCACTCCTCTCTGACAGGAGACTGCTGTCCATCAGGACCAAAACCTCACGCCACAAGAACAGTTCCTTTCCTTCCGCTACTAGCCTTATTAACAAGGCCTCAAACTGACACTGTCACTTTACCTCATACACTCTCAACATATTCAGTATTATTTTTTATTTATCGTATTTTATATTATATTGTATAGCCCTAGTATTTTATTTTGTTGTACAATTTCAACAACAAAAAATTGCTCATTATGTTTAAATGTTCACTGTATGCACCTGCCCACCAAAGTAAATTCCTTGTTTGTGACCACTTACTTGGCGATTAAACACGATTCTGATTCTGATGACTGTATGCAAGCATGTCTTTGTGAACAGTGATCAAAGAGAATATATACAATACATTCTACACAGAGGTCTAGTTAAATAAGTCACCATTCTTTGGGAAAGAATAAGCATTGGAAATGTGTATTACAAATGCACTTTTACTACAGAAAAATATATTTGTGTCAAATGCTTGGATTCCTTTCAGCTACTTGGTAAGTAATTAATCAGGTGACTGGTACTCTCCCAAAATGCCTATTTGCATACAGGTGCTGGGAATAGCATTTACTTTCTTGCATATACTATGCTAGCTGTGTTATGCTAGCTAGTTTAGCTTTGACTAGCAACATACCGACGTTGCTCATCACAAATGCCCTAATAAAACGCATAGAATAGGGTTTGCTTCTCTTGCTAGGCTACCTGTTCATGCTGCCAGGCATCTGACACTGCCTTGTGGGGACTGTCACCTGACTTCCATTGAAAATAAATGGGGGACAACATTTTGGTCTATCGCACCCGTTATTTTTGGGGATTGGGGAAACACTGCATTGTATGGGAAGTGCATTTCATAAAGAACATGTAAACAAGGCCTCCACTTGAGATTTGTGTACAATCAAAGTTTGCATTCTCATACAAAAAAAAATTGTTTTCGGAAAATAAGCCGCATTTTCTATAAACCTTAACCCACCAGAATGTGTTTGTAAATCCGAGAAACTGCACTGGAATATATGCCGTACTTGATATGTTACACACTTCGAAAACTTAAGTAAGCACTTAAGGTATGTTTTTTTTTATTGCCCGGGAATTAAAGTTATTTGTCCGAAACGGTAGCTAGCTAGTTTTAGTTAGCTTCCGGGCTTAGTTAGCTAGCATAATATTCGTAGCAATGCTACAACCATGCTAGCAGACATCCCAACCTGCAAAAACAAATTTCAGGGAGGTGGCTTCACCGGCTACGCATATATACGACGTTACGCTGTGAGACCTGCATTCGAACGATCACATATATGCAACGCTAATCCTTAACGGATTAAACAGCATTCACAAAAAAGTGTTTCTACTGATGTTTTGTTATAAAAACTTTCTACACGCCGCTTTGAAATATAAACCACACCACCACAATCATTTTTTTTAAACGGGATATAAACCGTGGTTTTATTTCCGAAAAACACGGTAAAGGGAATAAATCAATATCAAATGTATCTGATGGCCAACGGCCTGATCGCCAACGGTCCGTGTACTTTGCGGCCAACGGATTTTCGCTTTGAAATGAGAACCAAAATCTGGAAACGAGCTTCCCGACTACCATCTAAAAGTAGGAAAACAAAAAATGGGCCGTTATCTGATTTTCTTTGATGTGCTTAAACATGGAAATCGGGAATTAAAATTGTGTGTGGAAATCTTCTTTCTCAATTTTGCGTAGATATTTCTTGTGATCCGTTTGTGTGAAGTTGAGATGCTCCCACGAGCTTCACAATCACGATAAAATTGCTAGCAGAAAATGTATGACTCACCGAAGCATGGTTCCAGAGTCACACAAGGGTCTACATCATATTTGAATCTGTTTCTAAGAAAGTCAGTGACCGGATATATTTTATAAATAATTCGAGTCCCTTTGACTTTTGGGGAAATGGGCAATTTAAAATGTGTTTTTTTTCTATGGACAATGCAACCATATTCGGAACCTCTACACACAACTCTGTTATAATCCAAAAACTATTTAGATTTAAAAGCGTCACTAATATATTTATTGTTACATTTACTGTCAAATAAAGTACAATCATTAATAACTAAAGTTGGTAAGGGTCTTAGGGCCAATCCCAATAATCTCCCTTACCCCTAGCCCTTGGTTTTGCGCCTTCGCGTGAGAGCTAGTGGTGTCCCAATACTCTTTTTGAGCTAGGGGTAGGGCTAAGACGAAGGGGTATACACCCCTTGAAACCAAGTAAGATCGGGACCTTACTTGAAACCTAGGGCTATGCGAATACTGCGCGACCGGCAACAATGGCGGCCAGATCATCCCGAGAGTCCGATAAATTATTTATTTGCGGCTTAATTAATTGATGAAAAAATTATAAAGTCTTGTTTTGTGCTATACACAGTCCTGTACATATATATTTGCAACCATTTTCCTAATTGAAACGTTTTAAAAAATCGGTAGTTATCTACGATAATGTTACAGTGCTGATTTACACAACAGTCCCGCATTTCTCTGACTAGCATGTCTACAGTTTTAAGTAAACTCCATTAGCAGCGAATTTCGTTTGAAATCAATGGAGAGAAAAGTTATGGGTGAATATCATTT
The DNA here is from genome assembly GCA_903064625.1 of Mallotus villosus. NCBI lineage: Eukaryota > Metazoa > Chordata > Actinopteri > Osmeriformes > Salangidae > Mallotus > Mallotus villosus. The sequence continues at coordinate 215,868 of CAEFZP010003218.1, forward strand.
TCCAATATTAGAGAATTTGTTTGTGGAAGTTTGATAACAGGAATTTTGGTCACCTCAAAATCACATAGCAAAAAAAAGCAAGCCCTCCTATAAAATAGTTGCTCTAACTATCCTTGGTATCCCGGATGTTGCAATCTGAATTTTTGCGGCTCCACTTTTTTCTGGCTCGAAATGTTTAAGTTTTTAAGCTATATATTTTCACAACATTGAAATAGGCTATATTCATGTGAATTCGGTGTTGTTTAAATTTCAATATTAAGTATTCAATGCCTTTTAAAATTCAAAACATTATGTCACTGATTTGATTCCATACAAATGGCAGCGCACGCTCTGCTGAAATCCTGAATGTGACTGTCAAGCTCGCCGGAGCAACTGCCGGGTCGCAACACAAAAATCTACACAAAATTGAGAAAGAAGATGTCCACACACTATTTTAATTCCCGATTTCCATGTTTAAGCACATCAAAGAAAATCAGATAACGGCCCATTTTCTGTTTTTTGTATTCCTACTTTTAGATGGTAGTCGGGAAACAGCTCGTTTCCAGATTTTGGTTCTCATTTCAAATCGTTTCAACACACATTGGCCCTAATTTCGGAATGAATGTACAACAGATAACTGGGAGTATGGTCTATTCAATACAAAACTCTGCATTTATCAATTTGGACTTGAGTGGAGGCTACGTCTCAACTTGTGTACGCAGCTTTAGAGTCAGTATGAGGGCCATCTCACTTACACTCTATGAGATTGTTCTGCAGGGGCGTTCCTGTCAGCACCACTCTCCTCCTGGTTGCAATGGCGTTCATGGCTTTAGATACGGCAGATGCCTCATTCTTCAGGATGTGACCTTCATCACAGATCACGAAATCAGGACCTAAAAAAATGGAAGCCAAACACACACGGATGCATACACACAGGCACGCACACATACAGGACAAAAAAACAGGACAGACAATCGGTGAGGCATGTTCAACGAGATTTGTATCGTCTTTATTTGGAGTTCAATAATGTAGATCTGAATTATTTGTATGTATGAATTCATTATATACACACTATTTGGCCTAAATTATGTGGAAACTGGAGGATTAAAGAATGTCCCATTGTCTATATGCATAACGTAATACCAATAGTGTACTCATACTCAAGGTAGTACTCATCACTAGATTTAAGTTCAGATAAGTCAATTATTTACTTATTTAAGACAAGGGTGTTGGCATCACCCATCTGGTTGACACCGTAGAAACTGCTGTTGTGTGTCGCACTCAGTATCAACATTTGTGCTGTCTGGTGTAACTCTCCTCTCAGCTGACTGACAACTAGTATATACATTCCAGAAACCAAATCAACGCTACACCACAGTTGGAGCATTAATATGCTAATATAAGTATATAGTTGTTCCCCACATTCCCCAGGGTTACCAATAAATGCTAGAATTTTTATGCAGGATTTCCTTTAATTCATCCAAAGGAATGTAGGTGAGGTTGGGCACCAAGTTAGGTGTGGCTTGTAGATAGCACACAGAATGGACCTTCCTTTATACAAGGGGGCACTATCTTGCCAACTATTAATGGTCGTTTTTCATGATTTGGGAAAGCCCCTTTGTTCCACTTTAGGACATCTTTAGGACAATGGGACATTCTAGATATATGACTATCTAACTATCTATCTTAATAATAAAGCTACAACGACAGTTCAAACTTCAGACGTGTGCCACTATTTTTGGGAAGGCCCTTCCTTATTTAGGCTTTATATATAAACGTGTGTGTGTGTTTCCTGTACCTGGGTCGACCAGGGTCTTCTGGAAAGTCTCTTTGAGCTTCTTGCTCTTGATGTTTCTTCCCTGGGTGAGGTTACGGTACATCTCATATCCAATGATCATGATGCCACCATCTTCCTGCCAGCGCTGCAGAGCGTACGCACGCTCCTGAGGACGCTTTACTGTGGCCAACTCAGTCACCTTGGACATACACACATTATATTTACTCACACACAAGGACATCTTTTTCATTTCAACTACTGAGGGTGGGCCAATATTAGGCTATGTGTTTAAAATGGGTAGTATACATATATGACGAATACTTTAGTCTTAAAAATAGAGCCAGCTTTGTCACTCAGCACTCTAGGGTTGGACAATAGGAGCACATTTTCATATCGTCAACCGTCACAGTTTCTATCAACCGATGTCTACGGCAATTTGTGGGATAGTGGTAGTACGGATCTCTACAATTCCCTAAATATTGGTGCAAAGTTGTAATGAAAAAACACAGACTAGACAAATGGGTGCTGTTTAATTCTGAAGTACTTAAGGTGTATTTACTAATTAACAAGCCAAAATTAGATGGGACCACCTACAGCAGGTCGTAACCACATGTACTTTTTGTGAACTGACAACAGCGCAACCTAATATAAGGTTGTGTTTATAAACAGGGCAGGTTTAATCCCAATGAATCAATCCTGGGTATGACAAAAAGCAAATTAGAAAAAAATGCAGTGATTGTCATGGCTAGTTGAGGAGCGGAAGAACTTGAAAAGCCTCCAGCATCCTTTAACATTTTAGGAATCCAGTTCAATTTGCCTGAAAAATCCGAAACAGCATACCCAAGGTAAATTGAAAGCTATTCTTGAACCATTTGGAGTACATGCATGTAAATGGTCTCTTTTGAAAGGTGACACTGAAGTTATTTCCCCTGTTGTCAGGACCCCCGTCAGTCCGACTGGTGTTGAGTAATAGAAAGTAAAAGTTTCTATTTCCGCCTAGATTTCGTTTGGAAAACAGAGGCCTAAAGAGGCCTAGAGGTGGTAGGTATTAGCTGGAAGACAGAATTGGACCACCTAATTCAAATCAAAATCAAAAGTCAAACATAATACAACAATATATTCATATTTGACACATGTTTTTATAAGAGTACATCCAGGCGTTTTCTAAGACTCCAAAATGACCCTTTGTAACCAAGGTCAAATACTTAGGATAAAAAGGTATTATTTTTCATAATTGTTATCTCTAATGAAAGGTGGTACTTAGAACTATCATATATAATAGCTAAATCCCTCTTGATTGTTATTCATCGTTTGCTCTGTAGGGAACAACTCACTCGCTAGTAGCAGAAGCCCCCCTCGCACCCTTATGTAGTCTAGGCGGCATGATGTTCAAAACAACTGAATCCACTGATTTTCCAGTGTTTTATACCCGTTTGACCATAAAACCCACACGCCAGCAAAACGCTACTCTGTCGTTATTCACACGTTAGTCACACGCTCAACACGCTCGTCTAACGTTGACTAATCGTTTGTCGCGCGCCAGTGACACGTCACCACACGCTAATAGTTTTCAGACTTGTCTTACTTGGTCACTGTTACACGCGCCTCATGCGTCAGTCCCTCGCTAGTCATGTCAGTCCCACGCTAGTTATGAGTTAGTCACATGCCTGATGTGTCCACCCTCACCCTAGAACGCTTGAAATTGAACGATTAGAACGTTCAGAAAACGTTGACCAGAATGTTATGGTTTGACGGGGCCTTTAGAACGAGTGTGTGTGTGTGGGGGAGGGGGGGGGCAGGATGCGCAAGACCTTAGAGGGCTGTCAACAGGGCATGGAAGATCAATCTTGGTGTCAATCGAAAGGGGAGAGTTCAACAGCCTTTTTGATGTTTTCCTTTCGTGAATACTCTGTTGCTAACCGGAGACAAGACCACTTTTATGTAAACAATTGTTTCTTCCATCGGCTAACTTGCATACAGTGCCAAAGCTACCAGTACCTGGTTTAAGGACCATGGTATCCCTGTTCTTAATTGGCCAGCAAACTCGCCTGACCTTAATCCCATTGAAAATCTATGGGGTATTGTGAAGAGGAAGATGCGATATACCAGACCCAACAATGCAGAAGAGCTGAAGGCCACTATCAGAGCAACCTGGGCTTCCATAACACTTCAGCAGTGCCACCGACTGATTGACTCAATGCCACGCCGCGTTGCTGCAGTAATTCAGGCAAAAGGAGCCCCAACTAAGTATTGAGTGCTGTACATGTTCATACTTTTCAGTTGGCCAAGATTTCTAAAAATCCTTTCTTTGTATTGGTCTTAAGTAATATTCGAATTTTCTGAGATACTGAATTTTGGATTTTCCTTAGTTGTAAGTTATAATCATTAAAATTAAAAGAAATAAACATTTGAAATATATCAGTCTGTGTGTAATGAATGAATATAATACACACGTTTCACTTTTTGAATTGAATTAGTGAAATAAATCAACTTTTTGAGGATATTCTAATTATGTGACCTGCACCTGTAGATAATATTACTCCCAGTGATGATCATACAAAGGAAGTTCTACATTTAATATATGGACATTTCCTGGAGTTGATGTGATGAGCTACTACGGGGTGATTCTAGGGAAAACCAGAGACTGTTTTGGGACAATTGGTCTGAGGGTTGATGGTTATTGTATTAGGAGTTAATGATAAGAAGGGTCATGGGACTGCAGCATGTCTATGGTGATTGTGGATGAACCAATGACTTTTGAGAACTGTGTACTATAAAATTGTCTGTTGAAGGATGTTCTTTGGCATTCAGCACCATCAGCTGGGTAGTGCTGATGTCTACAGGATTCTCTGGTTCCACTCTAGAATGCTAGATGGAACTGTATGTAATTGTCTTGGATGTTCTATGGAGTTCAGGGCCATCAGCTTGGTAGTGCTGGTGTCTGCTGGATTTTACAGTTCCACTCTAGAATGCTAGATAGAGCTGTATGGAGGTTAGAACTTGTGAGACCCTGTTGCGTGCGCTACTTCTGATCCCATCTGATTCATGGCCAGGTGGTTTGTGTTACTGTCTTATGTTTGTGTGTCAAATATGGTTATATTGGGATAATGATTGTGCTGATAAATATCAGCATGAAAAACCTTCAATTCAGTTTAACAATTGATTCTTACAAAATAATAATAATGCCATCGTTGGCCTTCCCACAGTAAACCACGCTCGGGGGCGTATCAAAAATCGAAAATCGCTCATTTGCATAAAATTGAGAAAATCTCAACTCTGTCGCATCGCTACCCACAATGCACCACGCAAGCGATTTGCCTGGCTCCATTGAAAATGAATGGAAAACATGTTGTCGCTCGCATCGCGTCGCTGCAGTGTGAACGCACCGTTACTCTCCTCTGATCCTATTAGTTGCATGTCAAACTCATCATCATTGTGTTCGAGCTAACATAAACTATTTACGCATTCAAGTCCTGAAATCCAATCTACAGTGAAAACACAAAATATCCCCCACAAAATATGTGCTTATAATTCCCCAAAATGGGGAGTGTCACCCGGTGTTCAGTGCAGGGCCCTATCAGGGTAAAAAAGCTACATCTTCGTACCAGTAGAACTATCATGGTACCAACAGCAGAATCTCATACCTCCAGGCTCTCCTCGTCCTTCATGCCATGCTGCCACTTCTCAAATTCATTGACCCAGTTGAGCACAGTGTTAAGGGGGCACACCACCAGCGCTGTGCTAAATTCCATCTTTTCACAGAGTAGCATGGTGTGGAGGAATGTCACCACCTGGGGGGGACAGCAGAAACCGCAGTCAGAATATATTTTCCCTGATTAAGGTTAGACTTCAGGGAAAGTCCTCTCACAAAAGAGAGACAAATAAAAAATAAAAAAGGAGGGTTAGACAAAGAGTGTAATAATGCAAAAGAAAGAGGTACAGAGAGGGAAGGACAAGACAGAACTATGATAAAGCTGTAAGAAGGGTAGATCCAGTCCTACCTGCAGAGTCTTCCCGAGACCCATGCAGTGAGCCAAGATGCAGCCTGAGCCTGATGATGTCTTGGTTTTCTTCAGTGACTCACAGCAGCAGTCCCACATAAACTGCACTCCTGCAAAACACAAAATAAATTACGCACATGTAGTGTCCATTAAAACATAACTTTTGCATTGGGCATTTTCAAGCATGTGTCTATATGTACAGTACACGTGTGGTCATTTGTCTGTGTGCTTGTGTTCTCACCGTCAACTTGGTGGGGTTTAAGCTTTGTGACCAGGTTTCTGTGCACCTGCACAATAGGTTCCTTGGTCTCCTCATCTTCATCTAGAACCAGCTTGGTCGTGATTGGACACACTACCTTGGAGGACTCCTCCACAACAATAGTCTAGAGGGAAGTGGAGAGGGAAGTGGAGAGGGGAGTAGAGATGGGGGCGGAGAGCATAGAGGAAAGGGGACGGGATGTTAATGGTTACCTCGTATATAGGGTTTAACTCCTCAGACAAAGTATGAATAATCAATCCATCGATTCGTTTTTTTACCTGATGTAAGAGGTTTATCCCTCTAAGTTTTTCCCTCAAGACCTCCCTCTCTGCGATGCGTTTCCTTCTGTCGTCCTCCTCTTTCAGAGCATCCCTTGTTTCTGTTCGAAGCTTGTCACCCTTGAGGATCTTGCGTATCTTTTTGCGGCCCTTGGGGGTCCCTTTGTCATCATCTCCCTCCTCCCCAGAGCCACTCCCCTCTCCTGAACCACTCTGAGACAACCACAAACATGGACAGAGACGGCTCAACCCTTGATCAAACAGTTACTGACAGTAATATCCACCACAAACCCAACCGCTGCAGCCAAACATGTACTTATTTACTATTAGAACAGGTCTTGGTCAAACAATCAAATGAGCGGACCAGAGTTTACCATGTACTATGGTGTATTTCAAAGCTGCTTTTACCAATAAGACTCACAGAATCAGAGCAGGAAGCAGCAGCACGGCATCTCAATAGTTGAAAAGCAGCAATAACTATACAGGATCCAACCCTAAGTTGATTGTAAACCCGATTGTAAGGAAGTCCACGCACACCGGGCATCTCCGTTTACCTTCTCGTTGCTGGAGGAAGAGTCCTGGACCTTAATTCTGCGCCTTTTCTTTTTCTGGTGGTAGCTCCTTTGCTTGTCCTCTCCCTTCTTGTTGGAAGATCTGATTTGAATTAATTTAGTGTTCAACTTATACAAGCAAGTCTTACACAAAACCAATGTTTACTTACCACATCAAACATATAATAAGGTAATCAGTAGAAGGAGCAAATATGAAACAATTTTGGTAATCTCAAGTACAAACGCAAATTTTAATTATCTGAATTTGTTCATGTTGAATATTGTATGAAAATGTCACAGATTGAAATATAACATTTGAAATATAATGTAACTCATTGCATTGAACTTGAGCATATAATAATTTGAATTAAAGTTTTTGGGAGAAATAGGACTCTTAAATTAGTCTCTCTTCACCTGGTCTTGCGGCGGGTTCCCTCCTTCTCTGAATCGCTGACCTCCTCACTCATGTCTGAGTCCTCACAACTGGACTCCAACTTCTCAAAGTCAGAGTCTTCGGAGTCATCACTACCCACTGGAGACGGGTCAGGGGGATGAAAGGAAGAGGGAAAAAATTAAATAAAGGAGAAAAGAATCAAGAACAATCTCACACTAGGACGGTTCACAAAAATCTATTGCTGATTTATCATTTATTTGATACAGTATTGCATATAGGTCTCAACTAACGATTATTTTAATAATCGATTAATCTGTCGATTTTCCCCCCCCGATTCGGATAAAAATTGGGCTCAAGTCTTCGGCGAGCCCACCCATTGTTCTCTTTCATATATATTTATTATTTTCCCACCCCTTGGGATCCGTCAATATTCGGACTACAAATATTGTTGTCAAAATGTTGTATAGGGATTTAAGCCTGCCTTGTGACAGAAAGGACCTCCTTAACATCACAACGTCAGCACACTTTAGCAACGACGCATAGATACGCCGTTCTAGTAAGACAGACAGTTATCTTCGAGCCCTCGGCATTAGTACTGTAGCTTAAAGTCTAGGAAAGTTCAGCGTCATGGAGCAGACCAGCGTTGCTACCTGAATATACACTACCGTTCAAAAGTTTGGGGTCACCCAGGCAATTTCATGAAAACTCATACAGTTTTTAAGCTGTGCCAACATAATTGCACAAGGGTTTTCAAGGGTTTTTCTAATCACCCATTAGTCTTTTAAGGCAATTAGCAAACAATGTATGATTAGAACACTGGAGTGATAGTTGCTGGAAATGGGCCTCTATACACCTATGTAGATATAGATATTTCATTAAAAAACAGACGGTTCCATCTAGAATAGTCATTTACCACATTAACAATGTATAGTGTATTTCTGATTAATTAAATGTTATCTTCATTGAAAAAAACAGTGCTTTTCTTTGAAAAATAAGGACATTTCTAAGTGACCCCAAACTTTTGAACGGTAGTGTACCTACAGTCAAGTCAAGTCAATTTTATTGATCCCGCAAGGGGCAATTTGTTTGTAGACAGGTATTAAAACATATTCAATCCATCATAAAATACTACAGTAAACAGCATACCTGACACCACACAAAGACAGCACACAATACAGTACCGTATTTTACGGAAAATAACTAAGCTAATGAGCTTAACTTAGTCGCTTTTCAGCTTGCCGCAGGGCATTCTGGGTACCAAGAGCAATGCACGAGTATAGGCGATCTTACAGCATTGTGTGACACACTTCGGTTGTGGATAGTATGTCCAGAAATAACCAAGTCTAAATAAGTCACTCATTTAGTGGCAAAATCCATTGTTTTGTCTACAAAATTATTTTTGATATATTATAAGTTTAGCTAGCTTGCAAATCCTGAGGATAGCCTACTGTAGCAGACCTTTCTATGTGACGGACAAGGGTGTTTTGTCCCTCGGGAGTTGCCGTAGGCTTAATGCTGAAACATTAGCTTACGTGAAATCAGTGAGGGCTGTTCGAATGGCGATGTCAAATGGCACTAGCCATTTGCCTACTTTAGCAAGTCACTGTATTGTCATGCCCTTATAGTGTAACACAGTAAAGAATTCCTCCATACAATTAGCTGCACGGTCAGTAGAGATCTTGAGACAAAGCCACTTTTTTGTTCTAAAAACGGACTATAAGCAGCTTCGAAATACAAGCCGCAGAAGCCGCGGCTTATTTTTCGTAAAATACGGTAACTCTCACACACTGATCTTTCTGTCATAAAATCTAAGATCCATCCAATAATATTTATATCAAGATTGAAGTCAGAAGGAAGTTTCTCTACTAGCTAGTGTGGTTGAAGTGTTAAAAGCAGAAGAAAAATCAATGAACAGAAGTCTGGCATGAGTTAGTGGGCCCTGAAGGTGATGATACAAGCTGTTCAGCAGCATCAGAGGCATCCTCAACACCCCTACCAGCTCTATAAGCAAACTGCAGAGGATCCAGAGCACCCTGGATCTGCTGCCTAACAGCCCGTCCCACCACCTTCTCTAAAACCTAAAGTAAAAGTAAAGATGTAAGTGCTACCGGTCTAAAATTATTTAAGGACTTTGGTTTTGTACACTTAGCGACAGGGACAGTAATTGAATGTCAAAGTCAACATCAATGGTCAATGTTTGACTCGATGCTTGCACCTCATCTTGTCTATCTGTTCTTTAAAATCTTGTTTATCAAACCTTAAGTAAAAATCATCAATTGGCTACCAGAATTTAAACCCTCCAGACTGACTGCCTTATACGACATCCATTAAATGACATCCAGTCATCTTTTTCATGCCATTCCAAGCAGTTTTTAGATTATTACTTTTAAATTCTGTCTCTATTTTGTCCCTGTAGTTAAACTTTCTCATCTTTCTCTCAGCTATATCTCCTCTATTCAATTAATTACAGCTGGCAGCTGTACTCCACTTTGCTCCTAGATTCAGAACCAGCCCCGGTAAATTGTAGAGCTAACTAACTACTACACTTCTGTTGTGTGGGAATCTCAGCAGCTAACTAGTCGAAGGACAAACAAAAATATAGGAGCACACCCCACAATTTCCCCAGAAATGGTACCCTCTAGTTTAGTGTGAAATGCTCCCACACCTTGGATGACTTGGGTCGTACTGATTTCTCTTCCTCCGCCATGGAGGAATATGGAGTATATATGTGGGATGTTTTGCCTATGTAGCCACAAGAGCATTAGGGGGGTTTGGCACTGATTTGGGATGATTAGACCTGGCGTGCTGAGGGCATGAGCATTTTTCCCCAAAGGTGTTTAGGTCAAGGATCAAGAGTCAAGTTTTTCCACACCAAACACAGGAAAGCATGTCTGTATGGACTAGGGCTGTCCCCACTCAGTCGAGTAGTCGATTTTCTGGTCGATATGCTCTTGGTCGACTAAGATTTTTTTTAGTCGAGCCGCTGTATGGCAGTGTGAGATCTGATTCCCGCTTGCGTCACCATTTCTGAATTAATTATATATATTATTTAAGACAATTAAAGCAACTCTAAAAATATATAACTTAAAAGAAAATGTGTTACTATTTTCCCTTTCCTTAATCTGCGCTTTGTTTTGTTATGTTTTTTAGCACACGGCACGAGCACAATTGGCTGCCGAACTACAAACTCTGCCATAGCCTACTTTGTTGATTTTATTAGTCAAAATGGCAAAGAAATCTATGGTATGGCAGAATTTCATTAAAGTACATTAACATTTACAATAGGGATGGGCATTCGATTAAATTGTCTTAATCGATCGTCGGGAGAATTAACGATCGATTTCCGATTAATATTGTTATATTAAAATTCACTAGGTATAGGCTATATTCAAATGCAGGGAAAATAGAAAAAACTGTTTCTGCATTGAGATCTGTATTAGGCCTACAAGAACAACAACTATTTCTATACTCCTAGCAGCGGAGCCGACAGCTAGAAGCCGGTGCTCAAACACAACTCACCCTGTTCCGGCTAATTAACAAAGCTTCATAACAAAGCCCTCAACTTAGCAATACTTGGCATATGATGGGTAACATATCCATCTCGATGGACTTGCAGATCCGTTGGGTAATTTTCTCTGCTCGTTGTGCATCGCAGCTCCTCCGTGCTAACACCGAGAGCAGGATGCTCCGCCACTAACCAGGGTCGAATGTACGTTCTTCAAGTGGTAGCCTACATCATTTGAGTCGTGGAGGAGTTGTATTAATACTCTTTGCAGAGCTTTGCAGTGTTGGCAGTGAAGTAAGTCAAAATGGTCTCACGCTACACTTCACCGTGACCTCTTCATGTTTACTTTTGAAATACATGGAAACTCGCCGGTAACTGAGTAGGCCTGTGGCGTTTTTTTTTCCAAACATTGCCTTTGTGTGGTAAAATGTTTAATTGCTGCCACATAGCGAAATCCATTGCATTCCTTCAAGACTCCCACTACGCAACAGAACACGCATTAGTTTTATCGAAAAAATTATGTAATCTAGTTGTCAATCTCCCTTCTTACGTATGTATTTCTTTCATATTACCTCTTAAAATAGTGAGGTAAAATATCACACAAAAAGGTTTGATGAAAAACATGGTGACATTTATAGTTTAGACGTTATATATATATATATATATATATAGACGTTTTAGTCGAGTTTTGGTCGACCAAAGAAAATCTTAGTCGGGGACAGCCCTAGTATGAACCTTGCTTTGTGCATGGGGACATTATCAGGCCAAATTAACAACAGAGGATGTTTTTCGGGGTTTTAGGCTAGAGCTCTTATTTTACTGGTGAAAATATTAATGCAGAGCGTAAAGTGTCATTGAGTTGTTGGGTACTTAAATCTTTATGACAACAATTTTGGGAAAAGGAGCACAAAGAGTTTCTTACAAGGAAATTGGTTCTGACTTTCGCAAGTCTAAACCCCCCAACAGATGGTTTCCGTCGAAGGGGTAGAGACCGAGGTTATCTAGACCTTGTAGTTGGGTGTAAGAATGGGTGTATTGCCCTTTGTTGGTTGGTCATGGCATGGCTATGACAATTTGATTTGGCAATGGTAAACCAGCCACACCATGGTTTCAAGGTGTGGACTATAGCTCTGCTAGAAGCCTTGTTTTAAAATAACATATTGACAGACACATCTTAACCTAACTGGAATGTTATTTTCTCAGTAATATTTTGTCTGACTAAAACCCATTACTCTTTTTAGTATTAAAATATATCAGGACAGGACAGGTTTTAATTATGTATTGTGATACATATAAAGAGGACTCATGTATCATGTCAACTGACTCCAAACTCAACCACATACCTTTCCGCCGGGTCTTCCTCTTGGTCTCCTTTTTCTTGCCTTTGGAAACAAGTTTCTCATCTCCTGACTCTCCTTCACTTAGAGACAGCTTGTGTTTAAGCAGAGGGTGGCGTCGGCCACCCTTTTTCACATCCACCTCAGAACCAGAGTCAGCATCATCCTCCTCATCTTCCTCTTCTAGAGTGTGAGCACAAGAAAACAAGGGAGACCACTTATTGAAAATCAAAAACAGTAAACTACATTTCTGATAAACTCCAGAGCCAAATTAATCTTTGGTAAACAAAACCATTCAAAAGCCACAGTGGTACAATCTAGCTCACCTTCCTCATCCTCTTCTTTGGCCAACTTCTTTGACTTATTATCCTTGTTGTCCAATTCTTCGTTCTCAGAGGAAGTCTCAGCTCCAGAAGAATAAGTGGACTTTGATCTGGGCCAGGAGCATCTTTTTGGCAATCCTTTGGTAGTTTGTGCAACAGATTATATTTGATCAAAAACAGTGCAGCTGGGCTAATCCCCACCTCCTGTCAACAAAGTCTAACTCATGGCAAGGTAAGGGGTTAATACTAGAAGCGCCAAGCTGTTTTCCCCTTCTTATAGCGCCGTTAGGCTTCAAATTACACCTGTCTTCAGACAGGGACATTGTTACTGACATGTAATGGTCACTAGATGAAGTTTCTTGCGCTAAAAAAGCAAGGTTGGAAAATGACCTTGACTATATCAATCCATCATTTATTTCCGTTGTTGGTCGGTAATAATTTAGAGCGTTTTTGATGTCTAGCCATTCAATCATTCAGCAAAATTAAATTTACCGGCTAAAGGATGTCAAACACGTTACAGGTTAGACTGCAATTGGTCTATCGTAGCCCAACATCATCAACATTTTATTGTCGGCTGACAAGATCTTGTTGTTGTCCCCAGTCCAGTATAAACAAACACACAGGGACATCATAAACATTCAATGGTCTAATTGGATAAAGTTATACAGGCAAACATGTAATGTTCTTAATTTTACACAGTATTGCAAAAATGAGAGCCAAATAATTTGTTTGGAAATTCTAGGCTAAAGATTTACTTGATGTTAGCCTCTTGATACTAAGCCAGTGTAGCCTATAATAGGCCGTGGATAATATCATATTGGTTGAGTATGTGTATTTTGGTTTTATGTAGATGGCGGGTTACGCAAGGGCAGCAGCACACATAAAATGAAAGTTGCATTTGATAAATCAAGTAGGCAGCCTATCTACTACAACTATCCTGAACGATCATTTAGAATAGCCTACGTTTTGTTCCCTTTACATCTACGGACTAAATAGATTAAATAGACTAATTTTGTGTACTAACCACGCTTCTAGTAGGTAAAACCGGCTCAGCGCTTCTAGTTTGAGAAATAGTTGAAAACAGGGTCAACGGTACGACTTCAGGGATCAACATGAGCTAAATAGGGTTATAATGGTTGCTATATAAGTATTAATAAAGTTGAGGAATACAGAGGAGAGTGAAGTGTGATGTTTTATATTGGTGTTGTAAAGGTGGGGGAAATTTTTTGGGTCTTCTTACACAACTCTTACCTGTTTTCGGGATCGTCATCATCATCGTCATCTGCCATTTGAATGTCATGGTTACCCTCTTCATCATCACCTATACAAGCAACAAATAAGTCAAAAGATTAAGTACCAAAGAATACAACAGTCCATAAGTATCCATTCACTCAGTTGACTACTGACTCTTAACTTGGTATCTTTGACCTTGGTCAAATACTTTATCCATACTAGGATAAAAAGGTATTACTTTCCATAATTGTGGGTTCGAATGAAAGGTGGTACTTAGAGCTATCATATCCTATATCCAGATCCACCGTTATAATATCTGAAAGAGTAATTGAAGCATAAACAAATCAGACGGCTTTATCTGATTTATCAGTATTTATTCGGTGTGCTTACACCTTTGACAAGACTCAACCTGTATTCTTGCTCATATACAGTATATTTGGGTGTGCCTGCCACTTACAAGGCCCATCCTTTAGTCTCATATATATTTATTAGGGGCCAAGCAGCAGCGAAGCTGCGAGGCACCTATTGTTTTTGTTAGTTTTATTATTATTATGCATAGCGATTGGTGCGAAGTTTTGAAATTTGGCACACTGATTTGGAACGGTCTCCTGATTATCGTCAGCAAAGTTTCATGTCGATCCCTGAAGCTCTATAGCGCCACCAAGGTGTCAAAGTTGGAGGTGCGTTTACGCCCACAACTTTTGAACCGTGAGACCATTTTTCTTAACTGAGGTATCCTTGGATTCCTTGGATGCAGACGATTCGATTGAACCATGTGACGTCATTGTCGTCATGATGGTTTTTCCGTCATTTGTATTTTAAGAAATGACAACTTTTTCAAACTCCTCCTAGGCCGTTGCTCCGATTTTCATGGAAATTGCAACAGATCATCTTCAGACCATGCCGACAAAAAGTTATCAAAATGTTATCGATGAGTCAAACCGTTCACGAATAACGCGCAAACGATTTTGACAAAGACGACGCCAAAGCGGACGTGAGGCCTTGACTCTGACAGTTTACAGTATTGAGTCGAAACTTTGGAAATGTTGTAATCTAATCATCCTCTTACCACAATAACCTTGATATGTCGAAATATGACTGAATTACAGCTGTTTATACTTGGGTCAAATCTGACAAAGCTCGCCACGGGAGAAACGGCTTCCTTTTTTTCATAAAGTAACCGAACACAGCATCTTCCAGCAGCGAGAATAGCTCACTGGGATAAGACGGGCACGGGCTGCTTTGGAACACGAGGTCTTAGGATCGAATCCAGCCAAAGTCATCAAGCATGTCGTGAAAATGGATTATCTGTTTAGCGAAGCCAGGTATGCCACAGTAGCTGTCTAGCATAATAATCATAATGGTAACGAAATGGTTGACGATATTTTTTGCTTTAGCTACTGCATTTCCATATCGAATGCTGCTTGGCCCCTTCGTTGCTGCTTGCAGCTATATTTATTATTATTATTAGTTATTTTCCCACCTTAACTTGTCCCTCTATTTTCAAATAGTCAAAAGGTTTGTCTTGCTCACGATTGCGTTGCTTCTATTAAATTTTACGTTCCGTTGCACGGTTTAGGTTTAATTTAAGTTTTTGTGGGGAAAAGTGAAGCTCACGGTGGCTTTCTAGCCAACACAACGTCCCAACGTCCCAAACCCATGTAGTATTACCTTTGGTAGAACATTAGTATAGCTAAACTAGCTACTACAACGGCAAGACAGCTGCAGAAACGCCACAGGCAAAGGCTAGGGTGATAACATGTAGCTTGCTATGTTTTCAGGCTGTGATATCAACACCCTGTATTTTTGTAAGCCCTTCGACTGGTTAGCTCCAGTGATTCCCACAGAGTGGTAGACTAGTAGTTAGCTAGCTCAGCTGTAGAACTTACCGGGTGTGAAGTATGAAACTAGGAGCAAAACTAAGCACATCTGGCTTCTCCAGGCAGGGCTGTAGACTGTGACCAAATGGTCGCATTTGCTGTTGTTGTTACTGACAATTATTGCTTTCAGTAAAATGGTTATATTAGCCAGTTTTCCAGGAACACATTTCAAGCTTAGGCTATATACGTTTTGGGGTGCATATTTTCAGTTTGCAGGTGGTACTAAAAGCAAAGCTACTGCCAGTGACAATGTTGTTAGAATCAGCTTGTTTCAAAGAGGGTTCTTTTTTAATGAAATGCAATGAGTAAATGTAAAAAAATATCACTAGAAGGGGAAATAATTTAGGGAACTCCTGCCTGATTGAGCCAAAGTTCCATTTGGTGCTAGAATATTATATTAAAATAATAGTAATATCGACATTAATTTTCATATTACATCATAAACCTGAACTGTTTATCCCACATTGAAGAGAAGAAATAGTGATTTCTAATGATAAATATATGTTTGGTTATTTAAGGCAAATCATCCTTTATCGAGAACATTTCACAGAGCAATTTCTTTACACAAATCTTCTCGGTCCGCCATGATTCATCAGAGAACTTAATTTTCAACCACTTTTATTATATGATAGAGGAAAGCTTAGAGCATATGAAACATATGGGTTAGACTTTCTTCTACAATTAACCAAATTACCAGAGGTGTCAAAAGTTTAACTTTTTGCACCATTTCAATAGTCACCTCGAAAGTTGCCAACTCTGCATGGGTACCGGATAGACCAAGAACCCACCTCATGTGGAGTAGCTAATGTTAACCGCGGAAAATTAGTCTTATTGCCGAAAACAGTGGCAGCGATAGCCACTTAGCGATAGAGCAACTTCCAATGAAGGAAGTGGCTCCCAAGTCTGGTAATACGACAAACCTTTTTTTTTACAACAAAATCACTCGTTGGAACATGCAGAAAGTGTGAGTTTGCGCCAAGGTATTGATAAAAAGCAAGGTTTTAAAAAGCTCTCTGGCCGCAAACATTTCTCACACCGCGATGCCTAAACTTTTTTGCCGAGTGTAGGGATCACTCATTTTGCTACTACTACGGATCTTTGGTCTATCGTCTTAATTATCGTTATCGAATGGAAATATAAATATTGATATCAATGATTTTTTTACCCATATCACCCCGCCTTAATTTCTGTTGAAGTATTAATTCAAGCTTTTACTCATGTAAAAGTGTTAAAGTTCAAAACTACTTAAAGTATTTATCTAAAGGCCATAATGACTATAATGTTATATTAAAATGTTCATGTTTTTTGGGGGGATGCACCTGTTTCAGCCTCATTTATGCCCATTGAACGCAAAATGAACGCATTTTAGTACAATGCAAATACATTAAAGAACCATATATGTGTACTTTTGAACATTAACATGTGTTTCATGGAGTGGTAGATATGATGACTAGTTGCCTACAAGTATTGAAATGGTGCAAAAAGTCAAACTTCAGAGGCATGTTATCAATAGCCTTTTTTGGAATGGAAATGAGGCGAGACAGCGAGCGCTATTACTCCAGTAAAGTATAGATACCCAAAATGTCTACTTAAGTAAGGTAACAAAGTATTTGTACTTTTTTACCTGCCACCAACACAGAGGCCGGATCATGTAATTATGTCCTGAAATAACTTGCATTACTCAAACAAACAAATGCTTCCTAACTAAAAAGTTTTGACTTTTAACTGACAAAATTGACAACATGTTAAAAAACTCTTTACTCGAAATAGCGCCTTAGTTTTCAATTTGAAGCAGTAAATCTACTGCTACTCCCCCACGGGGAGTCAGATGGCTGAGCGGTTAGGGAATCGGGCTATTAATCAGAAGGTTGCCTGTTCGATTCCCGGCCCATTTACACTCTCCACTTCTTACTAGATTTAGCGGATTTTCAGATTAGCGGACCTTCCCAAGCCAAACAAATTACAAAATCTAGCAACTAGCATCAAATCTAGTGACTTTAAAGAGAGCCTCTAGCGACTTCTTGAGAGATTTCTTTGGCAACACTGTTCTCGTCAGTGGTCGAAAGTTGCCAACTCTGCATGGGTACCGGATAGACCCAGAACTCATTACTACCGTAACTTAAGAAATTTGGGTATGGTACATTTGTTTTTGTTTCATTACCGACTTCGTACCGGAGTATTGGTTTAGTGACAACACTAGTTGAGAAACATTCAAAATACCTTTGGTTGAGAGAATCTCCTTTTGCTATACAATATAGTAGCATGCAGAATCTCGCCAATGTTAGTTTACACCTTTTATTCTAACAAAAAAAACAACATGTAAACTAAAACACTAAGAGCTGACAAACATTGCTAGATAGCTAGGTGCACATAGCATGGATCTTATGGCCAAGTGTGTGCAGCTACTACAGCTTTGCCCAAAGTAAACAATGTCTAAGACGAAGGCAAATACAACACAATGGAATGCTGAATTGCACAAGTCTGTTGTCTGCTTTTTCCATTTAGCTGTCAAACTGACCTGAGGACTGGTGAAAGGGGTCTCCTCCTGTGGCTATGCTCTCCTCCATAATGGGCTTTATCTTCTGCTGGTCACCCACTCTCCTCCCCTGACCCCCCTCCCTTTGCCTTCGGTTCCTCCATGTCCTCACTGGAAGAGGATGAATCTTCTTGCTTGGTATCTACTTTGGCTCCTCTCTTTGATTTGCGCTTGCTCTCATATGACCTCTTTCTGTCACCAGCTTTGGCCTCTTCCTTCTTGTCATCCTTTGTTTTCTGCTCTTCCTTTTTCTTGGCCTGGCCAAGCATGCTCTTTTTTCCCTTGCCTAAGCTCTTCATTGTCACCTCCAAGTCAGTGTCTTCAGAGGATTCAGACCTGTTCTGCTTCTTCTTATTGGACTTTTTGGCAGCCATTGAGGTCTTCTTGTATTTGTCACCTGACTCTGAGTCGTTGGACAGAAGTTTCCGTTTAGGAGTTTTATTTTCTTTCTCTTGTGCAGTTGATGTCTTGTTAAGCTTGAACAAGCACTTCTTCACACTCCTGCCAGCACATTCCTCCTTTGCAAGTCCTTGGTTCTCCTCTGAGCTCTGATCCGCTGCCACTGTTTTAAGGAGGATCTCTGGGACTTCATCTGAATCAGAGTCTTTTGCCTTGAGCTCTGCGGAGGCTTTGGTTGAAATATCCCCTTCTTCAGCCTTGAAATTCATACTTCTCTTGGAGGCTCTGGTTTTGCTGTGCCCTTCAGACTCTTCAAAGTCACTGTTGTTGTTATCCTTTAAGGTGTCGGTCTCAATCTTACTATCTGCTAGCTTCCTCAAGGGTGTGGTCTTCACTCTGGATGACCTCCGGTTGAGGCAGGGTTTACTCTCTACATTGCATTGCTGGTCTAAGTCGTCTGCTCCATCTTCCTCCATTTCTTCTTCCCCTTTCACCTCCTCTTCCTTCAGCCCCTCATCCATGTCCTCACTCTTGGACCCACAAGTGGTAACCACAGGAACAGGCGTAAGTTTAACAATTAGGTTCTTCACCCTAGGAGGAGTCATTTTGGAGTCTAGTGATCTTCTGGTGAACTTGAGGGTCTTGTCTTCATTATCTGTGCTACTGTTCCCCTGAGAAAGCATTGTTGAATCCGAGAGGCTCTCCACCATCTGGAAGAGTTCATCAGGAACAGATGGAGGAACAGAGACAATGTCCTTATCCAGGGACAACTCATCAGCCGATGCAGCACCTTCATCACAATTAGCCTCTTCTGTCTCAGATTTCGCATTTGACTGATGTTTGGCTTTATTGGCATCTATATTGGTCTCAGACCCCTGTGGTAAAGTAGTGGGGATGTCATTCAAATCCTCCTGGGCTGACTGTCTGTCTTCCTCTAGCTCAGCCTCCTCCATCTCGTCCTCCACCTCGATATGTTCATTTACCTTATGAACAGTCAAGCCACAGCTGCCATGTGTTTGGTCAGACTCAACAATCTTTTCACTGCTTGTCCTGTTTGGTAGAGCATTGGCTTCTCCATTTTGCATCATTTGCTTCAGGAACTCGGGCTCCAAAGCTGCCTCCAAGGCAAAGTGGGCCTTCTTCAAATCAGTCAGTACAGACTTGAATGCCTTCAAATGCCTGTGCCTGACTGCACTGTCAACCTGCTTTTCCTCTGTTGCCTGTTGGATAAACTTAATAAATGTGCTATTTAATCCAGCGGTAGTTTCCACAAGACTCTTAGCTTTCTTCAAAAGCTCTTTGGGAACATGTATCTTCTTGTAGGAGAATGTCAAAGTTCCTGAGCCATCGAAGTGCTCCTTCCCGTTTACCATCGGCTTGTGATGTTTGACCTCTCTGTGACGCTTTTTGTCCCCTTCACCTTTCTTGTGCTTCCTCCCCTGCCTACTCCACAGCTGCCCTAGGTTGCTTATGAGGCGTTGGCAGTTAGAGACCAGGTCCAGGAGGGGGTCAGCGGTGCAGATGTAACAATGCCATTTCTTTTTCTCATCTGTGATGATGGACAGTTCCTTCCTGCCTAGGTTGCGCAGGATGCACTTCTTACAGAAAGCGTTGTTGCAAAAGTCACAGCAGATCAGGTTCCCCCCTTCAGCGCACCACCTGCATATGTGGGAATACAGACGCATACAGTAATAAGAAATGCAAACTGTGACTAAGGGCTCTAGTTTCTGGATGGCACAATGTCAGCGGTAGAGCTAAAGCAGACAATATCACAATTTAGTTGGGCACAAGGTGTTTTTTTCTCTCGTCTTGCCATGTTTGCTAATTTGACGGCTTGCGATGCCATCACTTGTGCCAAAATGAACGTGGGTCGCGCAGTGGAGTGTTTGTCAAAATCAGGTGAAGCTGTGCTAGTTTGGTGTCAAATAAAACCAACATTGGGGCTAGCTTTTCTGGCTCGTCAGACCACGTCTTAACGCTTTATACAGGCGTTCTGTGTTTCTGTATGTAGTTCAGTATGTCATGCTGGCCTATTACGAGAAAATTTTTACTAATAATTATTGTCATTAACCTTTTTACTCATAAAACTAAATATATGCATGTGTATGATTGATACATTCTTCCTAGGAGAAGCTTTCCTGTCTCAGCTGGTGACAGAGGCATGCTACTTTTAAAATAAGGGGTGCTTCTTTGATGGCTAGAACTAAAAAGTCCCCACCCCTTATATCGATGATTTTAAAATTTGAATAATTTTACAACTGTGCGCCATTGCGCCCAATACCGCCAAATGTTCAGAAATTTGCAAAAAAGTATTGGCCATACCTTAGATTCACTTGTGCCATGAACTTGTGCCCTGCGCCTCTGCTTGCATCTTAACACAGAAACTAGGGCCCTAAGAGCTTCTTGCTCAATCTTTGCTGAACATCTGAGATTTTTAATTTCCTACCTGCATTGCTCATCCATGCCATCTGTGTCTCTGCTGATGTCATCGCTTGTGTAATACTTG
This sequence comes from Mallotus villosus, assembly GCA_903064625.1. NCBI lineage: Eukaryota > Metazoa > Chordata > Actinopteri > Osmeriformes > Salangidae > Mallotus > Mallotus villosus. Next base: position 236,826 of record CAEFZP010003218.1, read on the forward strand.
TAGCATGACTGGAGTAGAGGAATAATGGAATTTTAATCTTAGGCATACATTAACATTAGGAATGCAACAAACACAAACAATACTATCATTAGTTTTTTGATGGATAACCATGCATTTCTCCATCTCCATTTTCCCATACAGCCATCTCTCTAATGTTGCAAGAAGCTTAGCCCAAACCTGATTACCTTGCAAATGAGCACTTTAAGCATGGGGTGCTCATAGACAGAGTTGCGCTGGAAATGGTTCACTTGCTGTCCGCAGGCAGTACAATTTACTCTCTCCTGCAAGGATTCGTCTGAGTGCACAAAGAGCAATGGTGTGAAATCTGCCAGTGGCACCATACCTGATACTTGTAAATTAACACAAGGTTTCAAGGGCAAAATACATTTGTTACTCACTACTTCCTGCCATAATATGAGATGAACACCTACTACTACTATTAAAAACTCAAATGCCTTAATTAACTTCCAGGGATCTGTCTATATACTGCAGTGTTTCTCACAGAATTAGATTCTATTTCTGGTGGTAGGCAGGGGCGGAGCCAGACATTGTAAACATTAGGGGCTTAGCCCAAACCTAGGTCATAGTATCGTTTTGATGAGGGTGTAGATAGGGGCTTCAACAAGTTATGCTAGCGTGCAAATAACATTTTGTAGCCTTAATTTGAGCGCAAACGTTTTTTGAGTTTATTTAAATACACCTTACGTTGGACTAATATTGTTATACTAGATGTATTTAACTATGAACATTATTATATTTAACTTGAATGTATAATTTTTTGACTAATGTATGCAGAGAATTATGATAGTAAGGCCCAATCCCAATGACCCCCCATAAGACCCTGAACCCTCAGACTTACTTGACGTCACCTAGTAAGTGATTGAGTGCAAGAAGCTGCAAGGACTCAAAATGCCATAAATTGGAATGGTAATGTTGTTGGATCAAATCTGATTAAAACATATTTGGAATTTATCATCAAACGACAATGTATGGACAATGAGGAGCAACTGAGTTGTAGAAAACTCTGTACACGTCTGTACAATATCAGCACTGTAAACTATTACAATTAAGACAACACATCGAATACGTTGTTAGTATCGATTTAAAAATACTGTGGGAAAGAAATGTACCACAAAACTGCATATTCTCAGTCATTAGGGTCTCCAATAGGCATGGGCCGGTATACGATTTTGACGGTATGATAACCTTGAGGAAAAAATACCACGGTTTCACAGTATCACGGTATTGCGATTACATTTAATTGATTTCTTCTTTTTAAGCAACATATAACATAATTTGAACAGCAGTAAACATGTCAAGTTAAATTCTTAGTTGTTTTTACTAAAAAGAACAATACATAATTATTGTTTTAATTTAACTTATACACACACAGACGGTGGAAGACTTAAATAAAAGTATATATACTTTTTCACGTATATATACGTGAAACCAGCTAAATATAGGCCCAAATTTTCATTCGTACCATGTTTCTCATTGTCTGGTTTTTAACTCTGTATAACTCGAGACAACTATCAACTCCCCAGAAAAATGCACTTCTCAGTGTGAGAAATGGTTGAAATGTGTGAGTCTCACAGCAAATGCGTGACATTTAAGAGACCTGTACAGTGTTTCCCACACAAAGACTAAATTATGGCGGTGCACCACAGAATCAACACCAGCCCCCAGATATTGCGTTTTGTTATTATAAAAAAAGAAATGACGCTATTTAAAACACGCAGCGTATTTGTTCAGCTGCATTTCCTTTCCCTGCTCTCCCTCCGTTTCTCTGTCACTCATACATACACAGTCACAACGTCAGCACACGATAGCAACGACGCATAGATACGCCGTACAAGTAAGACAGACAGCGATATCAGCGAGCCTTCAGCATTAGTACCGTGCTCAAAGTCTAGGAAAGTTGAGGCTACTTTTCGCTAGGTATCTACGAACATGTCTTAATCTGCTAGACAAGTGGGTTCCCCTTCGTTCTTTTGGTGAGCAGTCTCACGAGCACTACTTACCCGGCTTCATGGAGCCGACCAGCTAAATTGTTATTTAGCACTAGCGTTGCTACTTGCATATATGCAGAAATGGTTTACATTATTTTCAGGCTTCAACCAGTGCTGCTCAAGCAGAAAGACAGGGTCAGGGAGAGAAAGATAGATTTGTTAGGCATTGAAGAAAGAGTAGGAGAGGAGGACAGCATCCAACATGCTGCCTCCAGTTGAAACAACAGGTGAGGTGGACACACAGATGTAGAAACAGGCAGGTAAGAAAGAGGGTCTCAGGACAAGGGAACACATTTATATTCTTCAGTTTATGGCAGACTGGACTTGAATGGGGTGTGAATTTTGTATAGGCAGGGCTGTACACTAATCTTTCCCACTGGTGGCACTTGCGTTACTAACTTTTTCAATTACTGGAGCAAAACATGATTTGGTTGCACAAATGATTTATAGTAAGCCACTCTGGATAATTATGACCAATAATGAACCTGTATTGCATACAGATGTGCACTTTTAAGGTCCCATGGCATGAAAATGTCACTATATGAGGTTATTTAACATTAATATGAGTTCCCCTAGACTGCATTATTCTTCTCTGCCTTTGAGAAAATTTCAGCTCAAATGCTTCGATCTGAAAATCTTCCCTTATGTCTTCATAAGGGAAAAGGTTACCTCCCCTTTCTCTGCTTTTCCCGCACAGAGAATTTGGCCCCCCCAATGAGAACATGAGCTACGACCGTGCAAGCGCAATATTGTTTTTTCCTCGAGAGACATCATGGCTTGCAATGACAATTAGCCCTGTCTCTCTCCTCCTCATAGCATTTAAAGCTATAGACACAGAAGTGGCACGTCCTAAGGAAAGCTCATTGTGGGACTGCTCGTAGTGGCTTCAATTCTGCACCAAGGCTGAATTTCGGGAATGAGACTTCAGATACAGTATTAGGGGACCACTAAGGCCTATATAAAATCATCCAAAAACAGCATGCCATGGGACCTTTAATTACTTGCCATCTTTTAAACCACATGCCTTCTTGTTTTCTTTAACATTAATTGCAGTGTTTCCCACACAGACTAATTTGTGGCGGTGCGCCACAGAATCAACACCGGCCGCCACATATTGCATTTAGTTATTATTATATTTTTTAATGCTATTTAAAACACGCAGCCTATTCGTTCAGCTGCATTTCCTTTCCCTGCTCTCCCTCCGTCTCTCTGTCACTCACACGTCTCTCACATACACACAAACACAACGTCATCACACGTTAGCAACAACGCTAAGAGATATCAGCGACCCTTCAGCACTAGTAGCTTAGCTAAGTCTAGGAAAGTTGAGGCTACTTTTCGCTAGGTACCTACGAACATGTCTTAATCTGCTAGACAAGTGGCTTCCCCATCGATCTTTTGGTGAGCTGTCTCACGAGCCCTACTTACCCGGCGTCATGGAGCCGACCAGCTAAATAGTTATTTAGCACTAGCGTTGCTACCTGTATATATACAGAAATTGTTTACAATATTTTCAGGCTTCAACCAGTGCTGCTCAAGCATAAATACAGGGAGAGAAATAGATAGATTTGTTAGGCATTGAAGAAGGAGTAGGAGAGGAGAATCCAACATAGCTATCTGTGTAATAGACCGCAAATTGGAGGAGTGGCTTACAAGGGAGTGGGTGGGATATTTAGGTTTTATTCCTTTCAAACCTTTAAAATAGCTAGGTTCGCCAAACTTGCCTATGCTGCCTTTAAGGAAAATTTGCAGAAGTGATTCATTGAAACAATACATGTAACTTTATTTTATCCATCACTCATGCCACTGCACGCCCTGGGGTCCTGTCAGATTTTTAACTTCATAAAGTGCCCATTTCTCAAGATAATTGCGCCACAAAAACGTTTAACACACAGAGATACTTGGGGCCAAATGTATCAAACTGTGTAAATTAATCCGTAACAGTATGCAAAGACAAAACTGGGTTTTATCAGATATATGAACACTGCGTACGCGACCGATTACACACATTTGTCACAATAGATTCCACTTAACTTAATTAGTGTTTTTCCTATATGTTGATTTTGCCTGCCACGGCTAAATTTCTGCCGCCATGGTATCAGAAATAGGGCTGTACAAAAGGCCGTCTATCAGGAGTGATTGTTAGAGTGCGTGTCGCAGAATAGCACAGACACACGCTTCACACCACAGTTGAGATTGCATTGAGAACTGTATGTCGTGTAACTTATGTTGTCAGTTCATTTAAGCCCGTTATTGTATTAGTCTATAGTTCTTGCAAATTTTAATTAAGTTAACTGGTGATTTTCGTTGTTTGTATTCTTCCCCTGCTAGCTAAATTGCACGTCTGTTGATTCAATAGCGATTGCTTCCCTCGCTCACGTTTGTATTTTAGGTGCATTATTATGCTGAAGTAGTTTTAATTCATTAATAGTGGGTTTATTGTTATTATTTGCTACAGAATGCTTATCCTATCACGATCAAATGAAGCAAACAGTGTACATGCTTTCGAGTACCTTAATCGATAGGCTAGGCTACTGACCATTTACAATAAGCTGTTAAGTCAATTATTAATTGCCTTTCGCTCCACATGTTTTTTAATAAATCTGAAACTCCTTTGTACATTAGGCCCGTGGCATTGTAGTTAACTGTGGATGAGCTAGGCAAAAAGTTGGGCTTCTATAGAAATAGTCTCTGAATGAGCATGTGAGCCAAATCAGTCCCTTCTAGGCCAGTTCTTGATAATGGGGACATCTATATGAATACTGTTGGCACTGTACAAAAGCAACTCAATGTAGTCTAATACAATGCTCTGTGCATTACTAAAAAAAAATCTGTATGAACCATCAAACCTGTGCGTTTGCGTGGAAGGTCCACTCTGAGCTTCATCGCTCCTCTGCTGCATCTAGGGTCATCTCTGCTTTCGTTTCCTGATGTTTCAGGCCTTACTACCAGCTTGCCATCAGAGGGGCTGTCATAAGTCAGTTCTTCGTTCTCACTGTCATCCGAGGTGTCTGTTTGGTTATGTCCAATGTGCTTACTTATTGTTGTAGGCTTCCTGTAAACATAAAATCAATTTTGTAACAGAGATGAAGTATGTATGCATGCAAATATGCATGTAGATATAGTAGGGCTGTCAAGCGATTAAAATATTTAATCGCAATTAATCGCAAAATGTCGCAAAAAATTGAATCTGTTAATTTTACCCGAATATCTTTTTTTTGTGTGGAAATAACATTAAGGCCAGACACCACAGGTTAATAGGGTAAAAAAAAATACAAAAATATATCACCACTAAACTTCCCCAGTTGATTACTTATATCAAGACAATGTTTTTTTGCATCACAAGTTTTCTTAATATTTTATTTGGATATGCAAATGTTATGCAAATTAGGCATAATTTAATTAAATATGCATACTTTTCCAGAACTGAAATCTGATTATTGGTTAAAGCTAGCTAGGTAAAAACGTTTTGTGTCCTTTTGTTGATACTTTGAATATGACGTTTTTTACAGAGGATATTTTTTATATCTCTTTTTATCACTTCAGAAATCAGAAAATACTGTCATAACACTCATAAAAAAAAAGAAAATCGCCACTTTTTTTGAATAAAACTCAAAATAAATCAGGCTATGACATATTTATAAACAAACCCCTCTGTAAATCCCTAGACAAAGTAAATAGGAATATAAATATAAAGTTTGATGTATGTAAGTACTACAGAAGTGGTGATTTCACACTCAGAGCATGAGAAAAACCTCATTTTGAGAAAACGCCCTTTGAAAAATATGTGTTGTAAAATTGTATACAAATGTATTTGAAAGCACTAGTTACAGACATAATATCTCATCAAGATCTGAGCAACAACAACAGACAACATCCCAAACACATTAAAACTGAAAACTGAACCAGCATTGGCCTTTAACTGAACAGAACTGTAGTAAAATACACCCGCACAGACACACACTGCTACTAGAACTGCCACACTGATTGGGTGGTTGTCCATCCTGCTTAACTTAACTTAACCTAGTTAGCCTAATCATTGTGTTTGCAGCCTAGTTCTCCATGCCTGCTCCATATGTAACCCCCTCATCCACTTCCTGCTTGTGTCTTTTCAGGTTTTTTTCTGTGCTCTTGCGCCTATGTTTCATGCTGGCGGTAACAGCCTAAGCTTTTGCAATTCTGAACCTATCAGTTTCCCTCATTGCATCCACAGTAACAATAGTGCTCTGAAGCCACAACCTCTCCATCACAGTGAGCATGGCAGAGGCACCTTCATTAAAAGTAGAGATGGCCATACTGGCTGCTGCCTCAACCCTGCTTTTCCCTACAAACACTGTTTTTGGACACCGTGCCCATATAACGGAGTTGAGGCACTCGTTTGTATTCTGAGTGCCTCCATGCTGCATTCGCTGCAACAGGCTGTCACTCGACATGCGGTGGTATACTGGAATAAGCTGCTTCCCGACATCTCGTGTTAAAAAGTTTTTAGCATGGTGTGTATGGCTACCTGGTGTTTCCTCATTCTCCTCTGCCTTCCTGTACCAACACCAGGAGGGATTGCACCTGGTGTGCAAGGGGTTGTCATCAGTGGAGGAGACTAGACCATATTGCTGCCTTCATCCCATCTATTGAACCCTGGTTGTTCAGTATTGCCCCCCTGTAATAATTCTGTAAGGTTTTACATTTATTCACAGTCAGCTTTCCCACACCCTTTCCTCCTAACTTCGCCTGTGCACTCAGTTCTCAATGCTGTTCCCATTCGCTTGTGAGCATGATTGATGCACTCTAATTTGACTATTTCATGCCCAGGGTATGGGTTCAGTGCAACCACCTGCCTGAATGCTGCACTATCCCCATCTGACAGCATCTCGGTGTACGGCACCTGGTGGCGATTCGCAGACCTGGCCCACATCCTCTTTGCTGACTCCTGCTCCATTGCCTTACTAGATCCAGCAAAGTTTTTAGCACAGTCATTGTGTGTGTCTCTCTCCAGCTGTCAAACTCCTGCTCTGTTATTTTCTTCTCTCGCTTGGCATTGTCCTTCAGGGCACAAGCATGGCAGTATGAGGATAGGACCTCATAGTCTATCACTAGTCCTGAAAGGAGGTCAATGCACACACCAATACCATAGTGAGAGGTGAAGCCTCTTTTCTGCCAGGTGCCGTCAAAAGACACGCCGATGTTGATAACTGCGTCTGCATCCTCCCCTGCGTATGCCTGCCTGATCTGCTCCCTGGTCTTGTGAAGTGACTCGAGCCCTCTCTCAATTTCTGCCACTAAAATGAAATGTATAGTGTATCACAAACTGTTCCCCTGGTTAAGTTTTGTTGATTGTATGTATTGTATGTATTTTTACTTTGTGCCAGAAGTATGACAAACAATAAGAATGACCTCTCTCCCTCGCATCCTTTGTAAGCTGCCTCCATGTCCTATCCAAATCACATACTTATTGTGTGTTATGTTTCTGCCACAAAAGGAAAAATAAATATGTACTGGTATAGGCTACATTATTTAAATATGTTTCATCTTTCTTCACTTTGACATCGAAAGGAAAAGTCTGTCCTATAAAAGTAAAACTGACTACATAATGCTTTTATGAATGAAATATTACTTTATTATTTTGTAACCAGATAGATTGAGGCTACAGTGGAGCCATCAGTAATATAGGTGAGGGGGGAGAAGAAACACAACGATGCCACACTTCATAAGTTTTCAGTAGGCCCTAGTGCCACCAATTTTACAGCTTGAGTGAGAGAGATGCATTTATTGCGCCCCCATAACTTAAGGTTTTCTTTATCTAAACCCTGTTTCAATACCTGTCACTCTCTTGTCATGTCTCTGATAGGTTTTCAGATGAAGTGCAGGTATCCCTAACACTTTACCTATTTTCTTCAGAGCAGCATACCCCATCCCTAACTCATGCGCTAAGAGCACTATTCGCACATTCACATCAAACGCGACGTCGTTCCTGGTTCCGTCTTCAAGACGCGTAGATGTGTAGACACTTTTGCGGTACCTCTCTCTTTCACACAGACTACACTCAAGTAGTAAACTGCTGCAGAACCCATGATTCTGCGGATCTATATTAATTTTATGGCCTGTCCCTGCGCAATTAGGACAGATTAACTCACTGACAAGTTCATTCAGACGCGCTACATGAATGATCAGCCACTGCTGTGTGGCGCGTTCTTTACCCTCGCTATCTTCTAATTTACTCACAGACAATTTACGTTTGGATGCACTTTGTGTAGGAATTTCATTATCTGTTTCGATTGTTGGTCTAATTTGTCTTCTTGCTAGTAATAATTGTTGTCGTCTTTTCTGAGAGGGTTTTGTCTTGGTTGATTTCGGCATTTTTAGATTTAAAGGTCCCGCTAAAAGGCAAGCTAAGCAGGAAGTGTCAGAACATGTCTTGTGATGCATTTGAACGAATCACGTTGTCAGAAATGGACACTAGCCAATGAGATTTCGTTTTGAGGTCTAAACCCTCCTTTGTACTTTCACGATTGGTGGTTGGTACAAAGGAAATGACCATATTTGGATCTGATAATGCCGTGCAGGAGAAAGAGAGCTTTCCAACGAGACAATTGATGACATGGTGCAGACAACGGTCGCAGTACTGTACGTTACTGTACGCTGCGTTAGAATGCTAACTTTTGTTGAATTTGTGAGAAATCTGCAGAGGCAAAGAGACAAAGTGTACTAAAATCAACACCTACATGTGTATTTTGGATGTTTGCTTTGAATTAGTTTGAAAATAGACATGTTTTAGAAGCAAAATAGCCCAAAATCTCTAAATTGACCAGTAGATGATAAAACGATATTTTTGCCTGCCGTGACTGGCCTTAAAAGGGTGTACTTAAAAACTTCAGATAGGCCTAACTGGATGATAATGTCCATATAACAAGTTCAGATGGAACACAAGTTCAATTGGGAGGGAGTTTTATTCACTCACAAACTATACTGAAACCTGCGTTAATGGCAACAACAAAAAAAACGTGTTAAAGTGAGATTGCGTTTTTAGCGCGTTAACTTTGACAGCCCTAATATATAGTGATTGTGTATGTAAACTTACCTCCTGGATCGGGATGAGGACCTAGTGGCCTCTTTGGAACTACCAGGCTGAAGGGAAAAACAAGCAAAACCAAAGCTTATTGTTTAAGCATAAAAAAGTGATATGCACACACACATGCACAGAGAAAGAATACAGAACATATTCCAAGGTATTTTAAGAATGTTTGTTATATGGACGAGCATCCGATAGTATTAATGCCTTTGCTTTTACTTGCCTGCTGTACTATTAACTATTTGTATATGTCGCTTTCAACACAAGTGTCTGATAAAGGAATACAATGTCATGTACGATGCTAACAGTCATAGCCTATGGAATTTTTCAACATTACATTTGAAAACATCTCTTAACAGCTCTGAAGAACTGCACAATGATCCTTTGACAATTTCCAACCAGTTCATTCCCAGCATAATTGAAGACACATCATTCTTAGGGTTTGGTTTCCAATCTAATTCAATTCTCGAACTCTGATTGCTATTGCTCTCTACCGCATCACAACATACCACCAAGCACACATCAGTGTTTCCCATACATAAATGTATTTGTGGTGGCCCCCCACAATTAAATATTGACTGCCACAAATTGATCTTTTGAAAGAAAAAAATATATATTGTAGAGCACATGGATTCTCTCAGCCCCTTCTTGCCCCGATCGCGTTCCTTCTCTCTCACTATAACAGACCAGTCTGTGAATAGACCCCTCTCTCTGTGCATGCTCTGAATCAATGCGTGGGACAAACAGCTTTTTCCCTCTGAGTCGAGAATACAGCCAACATTAATTAATAGAAAATGTATTACTAAGCGGTTAGGCCCAATCCCAATGTCCACTCTCACAGACTTTGAGGCACGTTCTCGCTAAAACTGAGAGGGCTTAGGTCTGTCCCACAGTCAAATCGTCAAGTCTGCAAGGGCTCTTTCGCAGACATTTTGAGCCCTTAACGCACCCTCTTTGTGTGACATTAGGACTTAGGTTTGGGCTATTCCCCTAATGTTTACAACGTCTGGCTCCGCCCCTGCCTACCACCACAAATATCAAATATAATCTAATTCTGTGGGAAACACTGAACAGTATAAACCATATGCATCTTCTAACTTTTTTCACTAGTGTATGTCATTCTAGTCACCCATCTGCAACTAATTGATTTATCATTAATATAACACCGAAACGATAGCTAAACTTGAGTAGCAATCTTGGACAGCATTAAAAAAAAAGTTTTAATTTCATTGAGATTATCATTAATTTTACTTTGAGTATTCAAATTGCAGATAAGTACAAAAAATACTGTACTTAAGTCGATTTTTTGGGTACCAGAACATCACGATACATTTCTGACAACTTTTTACTTTTACTCTTTTTACACAAATATCTGTACTTTCTACTAAAAAAACAGGCTCATTACTTTAGTTTTAATCTGTGGTGGCATGATAAATATTATTTATTGTCATTGCGTGCCTTTTTGAATTTCCATGCTATCACGCACAACAAAAGTAAGCTAGTCTACGAAGCTACCATGGAGCAGGGGCTATTCTAGGATCAGACCTTTAGGGGGGCTCAACCCCCAATGAGAATGTGACAATTTGTTATAGTCAGCTCATTACAAATATTCAAGGAGTCATTGATTACAGAACCGAATTTACCTTGTCACAGTTGAATAACGACAGTAAAATGGGTAAAATGGACATACAGTGGAACTCAAAGTCCATTGACAAACATCAGCTATGCCCGTCTAGTCAATGTTAGCTAGACTCTAGCTCATCTGCTTTTTATTAACGCTGATTTGCAAGGAATGCAAGAACAGCTAGATAGCGAAAACACCTAGACTGTAGGCATGTTAACTAATTTAGCTTGCTAACGCAAGAGAATAGGTAGAAAGTGTGATTAAGCTTATAGTTTATTGGAAATGGGGCTAACATTATTGCATCAGTGTTTCCCCTACCATAATATTAGGGGGGCGCCCGCCCCCGCCCCCCCCGGAAGGTCAAGTTAATTATGTTCATTTTTGTTTTTCAGATCACAAAATAAGTCATTTATTCACACCTTACCTTTATTAAACAAACTAAATGGCCTTGTTATTTATCTTATTTACACGACGGCATGTAATTTATGTCATTAAAAGAAACAACCCCCCCCCCTGCCACACCACCAGTGTGAAATACGGTACCTAGGAAAGATCTGATGGACATGATATTAGTTTCCTCCAGGATCACAAGGACTCTTACTTAGAGACCTGCTGCTCTTGTTGGTTAGCTGTAACTGATTTAAAATTATTGTACTCGCTGTGAGGTAGTTTACTGTTGCTTGCTCTTCCACAGGTACACTCGTGCACTTTTGGGGTTCATGTTGTTTAATTGTAACTTGTTTAACTTCATGCTCTTATGATTCTTCCCTTTGGCACTTATTTTAGTTTTTTTTCACAATATATGCTTCATGTTTGACTATTTGCAATGTTAGGGATATCTCATTATGATCAGTGACCTATGCACTTTTGTAAAGCTCTGTCTTGGAAGTCGCTTTGGATAAAAGCATCTACTAAATGAATAAATGTAAATGTAAATACCCCAAAAACCCAGTCAATCACCCCTTTAAAGAGTTTTCTTGTGATCCCAAAAAGGTACTGTTAGAAGCTACATATTAGCACTTATTTTAAATTTCCGTTACCTCTTGTGTGAAGTACAGCGCTCTAGACTTGTCCATGTTTGTAATTGGCCATATTTAGCAGACACGCCCCCATTTATTCAAACAAGCTCATCGCTAAATTGGGGAAACCTGGGTTATCTCAGGCATGTTGAACTTGTTTCGTAGTACAGGGCCCATATATTTCATCAATATATAACATTTTGAATTTTCTTATCCAAATGCTCAGTACCTCTAGTTATTTGAAACTGTAAGCACAATATATTTTAAAGATGAGTAACGGTGAGTTCAAACTGCAGCAACGCAAATCGCTTGCCATCGCTCGCCTTCCCACAGTGCACAACGCTCAAGGACGTGTCAGACAGATTAATGCAGAGTTGTAGTTCTCTAAAGTCACTGTTGTAGTATGTATAACGTCATGGCAAAGTGTGCAGATTTGGGATTACGCACTCACAATATCGATCAAAATAAAACTTGTAGCCTATACAAAAATGTTTAATAGACATACACGTTGACATGTGTAAAAACTAGTGGTGGGCCGTTATCGGCGTTAACGTGCTGCGTTAATGTGAGACCCTTATCGGGCGATAAAAAAAATATTGCTGTTAATCTATTCTCAAAGTTGGGTTGGGAGCTGGGTCTATACTACGCAAGCTATGATGACTTTCACCTTGATATTTTTGCGCGGATGTATACCTAGCCGAATTGCACGCCGCCGTTCACCAAGCCTGCAGTAATGGATGCCTGATCAAATTATACTTTTCAATATAAATTTGTGGTTCAACAGGACACAGCCAATACGCTGGAGGATCTGTCAGATTGTGTCCTGTTGAACCACAAATGAATTTGAATTGCCCGTAGATGTAACCAGCGATATCCTTGCATATGTCCATTGCATTGTCCTGATGCATAAAAGCTATATCACCTCATCTAAATAAGTTATTTTCCTTCTGAATAGGCCCAAATCAAGGCAATGTCTTTAAAAAAATGTTTTAACCTATCTGGCCCTAATACGCCGTCGTAGAAGTTTACCTCAGTTAAATACGTAAAAAATATATGTTTTTTTCACTCGCCATTACAAACACACCCACACCTCACACACCCCAGTTTGGGAACCACTGATCTAGATTAATCTAGATTAATTTCAATATTACAGTGAGATTAATCTAGATATCCATGCCCACCTCTCGTAAAAACGTTTTCGTTATATTGCTCAAAGCAGGGCTCAACATTAAAAAAAATTGGGTTTGAAATTTACTGGCCCCAAGACCATTTTCACTGCCCCCCTCCACCCACCCCTCCAGAAATTGTAATTTATAATTGTTACAACAAAACCAAAGACTTATAAATTATGTTATTCTGTTAACATGTTTAACTATTTATTGAACACATCCTGGATATAAAAAGGACACAAATGAAATCAAATTTCTAGTGATAAAAAATAAAAAGGTAATAGTCAGCAAAATTATTGACTTTTAACCTCAAACATGACATGCTCTCTTCCCTGCTGACAGCCATCTCTGCACAACTCTGTCTGGCTGAAACTGAAACCTCTGGTCCCTCAATGCTAATATGTAGAAGCTTCCATAGCATTTCATCAGTATGATACGATGTACCCAAGTCGACACCACTCTTCTGCTGCAGTTCAATAGGGAACGAGTTGAACAGCTGGCCCGTCTTAATTATGTGATATGCCGTTGTTATAAGTCGTGCAATAACACGATGGGCATATGCATTTAATTCCTGACCAGCATGGTCAACGGCCTGGAAGATGGATTGTCAACCACCCGCTTAGCTGTCATGCACACCAGGTGCTGTTTGCTATTAGCATGGCTAATCAAGGAATGGTTTTCGAAAATTGACGGTGCCTGTGTAAAACTATCCACTTTTGTCTGCTTTAGACGGGAACATGTACGAAAAATGGACATGCAGTGAACCTCAAAGTCCATTGACAAACATCAGCCATGCCCGTCTAGTCAATGTTAGCTAGACTCTAGCTCATCTGCTTTTTATTAACGCTGATTTGCAAGGAATACAAGAACAGCTAGATAGCGAAAACACTTAGACTGTAGGAATGTTAAATAGTTTAGCTTGCTAACGCAAGAGAATAGGTAGAAAGTGTGATGATTTAGCCTATAGTTTATTGGAAATGGGGCTAACATTATTGCATCAGTGTTTCCCCTACCATTATATTAGGGGGGGCCCACCCCGCCCCCCCCTGGAAGGTCAAGTTAATTATGTCAGATCACAAAATAAGACATTTAAGGTTACCTTTCCTACCTTACAGTGTTTCCCACACAGACTATTTCGTGGCGGTACGCCACAGGTTAAACACCGGCCGCCACACATTGAGTTTCAATTTTTTTACGCTATTACGAACACGCAGCGTACTCATTCAGTTGCATTTCCTCTCCCTCTGTGTCTGTCACTCACGCGTCTCACATACAAACGCACACACAGCCCCTCCCCTCCGTGCACACCACGTCTGTCTCGCTGGTCATGAAAACGAGATCATCCTATACCTAAATAGTCCGTCGGCCCCCACACATTGAGGTTGGATCTGTGGGAAACACTGCCTTACCTTTATTAAACAAACAAAATGGCCTTGTTATTTATCTTATTTACACGACGGCATGTAATTTATGTCATTAAAAGAAACAATTAACAGAATTACAATTTGACAACCACTCGGATCGCGTCGCGTCACTACCCATAATGCACCACGCAAACGAATTGCCTGGCTCCATTATAAATGAATGGAAAGCATATTGTCGCGTCGCTCGTGTCGCTGCAGTGGCTGTGTCTACTACCGCGCACTTGTGCACTTCGAGCACTTACTTTCAGTGCTTAGGGCGCTTACGCTGAAAAACCAAAATAATTCAGTGCACTGAAAGTACCCGGATGATGCACTGCAAACGGTCCAAAAATGAAGTGTCCGACGATGGACACTACTCGCCCTAAACGGGCGCCATCTTGGCTACGTAGCGGAAGAGGAGGAGTCCAGTGACAGAAATACAAGCGGGTTTGTTTCGCGGGTTTAGTTTCTCGGGTGTCGCGAGCAGATTTGCGTGCGTCACTTCCCGCTAAGTGGGTAAGTAAAGTGTTCCAGTTTAGACAGCGCTACTCAGCAACTGAGTGCACTGCAAATATAAGTGCACTACATTGCAGTGCACTACATTGCAGTGTACTTCGTTAAGTGCGCGGTAGTAGACACAGCCAGTGTGAATGCATCGCTTGGGCTTAAAATTGCAACAATTTTGGTTGCATGTTCTCCCAAAATTGTGTTTCCCCAGGCCTGACCTGTTTTAATTTCTTTACAAAAAACAGTGACCGGTCTAACTTTCTATCCAACATTACACAACCATTTAAACTTCATCTTTACGTTCTTATATTTAATGCAGATTTTAGATGGTTGTCATGTAATAGGGAGCTAACTCGCATTCAAAATTTGAAGAGCTGAAAAGACAATATGAACATTTTTGGTGGGTGCTCCTACATTTTTGCTGGTGCCCCTGACTTTTTAAAGTTTGGAGAACCAGTACTACCAAGTAAAAAAGTTCATTTCAAGCCCTGTGAGTGCATGTTATTATATAATTTGGGACTTGTTTTTTCCTTATTTGATGGCAAGATAGTGGTACGATAGGCAAAGATTGCAGAGTGAGTAAGAACTAGTACAAAGAAAAGGGTCAGAAAAAGATGTATAAATATCAACAAATCTATACACTAGGCTAAATAAATAATCACATTATCACAGATAGAACATAGTAGTAACTGGAATAAAATCATCTGTGTGTGTTGTGAAAACAGACTAACCTCCTCCATCATTTGGTCTGTTTCAGCTGAAGCTTTACTCATTTTACCTGCAAATAAGGACAGAAAATACACATTAAGATTTGCGATGCCAAGATCTTTGCCATTTATTAATATCTCAATGGTAAACTACAATGAATGGCATCACAAGTGTAACTTTCTTTATCAAAGATTTGGTCAAATAATAATCTGAGTGGCCTAAGGGTCCCCAAGTCTGGTGTTGACCTAGTTCTGACTAGTCATTAGGTGGGATGTCAACACAAAATTGCAGCACGGTGTTCTGTTCTCTGTGCTGTTGTGTATTAAAGTATTGTTGGAAGAAAAAAGTAAATAGCTAGCGTTAGCTGTATAGACTGCTAGAATCCAGAAGTCTGCTCATGTTTCATTTGTGTCTGTTAGCTAGCCCAGCACATGCACCGCTAAAACCACCCTAACTGGCTGAAGAACATTGGAATAGATTTAAGTGAGTGCGTGCACAAGCAAGTCACCATACTTATATCAACAAGCGTACCTGTGCCCAATTTTCTAATTAGAAGTAGCTAGCTAAGAAACACTAGTTTAACTACCACTCCTTTTCACATTAGCAAAGCAGTACAGGTAGCTAGCTAGCTAATTCTGCAAACTCGGGAGGTCAACATGCACGCGATGCAGTGAGAAGACGTTGCCCTGGCAACCTTGCAACCTCAGCGCATGCCGCATGCACAGGCATGCATGGAAATGCTTGCATCAGCCCATCCCTCATATTAAAATAAAGTACATCCGACTTGGCAAACCAATCGTTCGCGCTAACAATTGAGAATGCTAGCTACGCCTCACACATTCGAACATTTCCACGAAATAGTTAGGCTTATAATGATTGGAAATATATTCGAATGGAAGTCAACCAAGCTCTGAGATTTATCCATATCTACTTAACTAAGTATACGGATAAAATAATAATTACATACGTATAGTGCTAGACTTTAAATACATAGCCAGGCTAGCTAGCATTAGCTAACATTGCCGGCAAGAGACTGGTGTTAGCCTCAAGCTAGCCAGATGCTAGCAATGCATCGATTGCAAGAAGAAAAAACGCTCCTCTACACACAGTTCATACCTGCTATATTCTGTCGTCATGTCGTATTTACCAAAAATAGACTGAGTCGCGTTGTCTCAGAAATGTGATTTGTCCAACTAATCTTAAGCATTGATGTTGCAATTTTTTTAGATTTTTCAATCCAGTCAGAAATGTCTACAGACAAAGCAAGTGCGCCATCTTGCCGGATGGCAGTAGTTGCACTAAAATGGCGCGTATCTCCTAATGCTGCTATTTGGTCATAGTTTTTTCGCTGCGACCAGCAGCTCTATAGCTCTCTCTGTCGGTGCACCCCAACAGTATGAATCTGTCGATTTATTTGAAGACCCCCCCACCCCCCCCCCAAATCACTCATTTGAATCAAGTAGTAGGGCACCTTGTACCAGTTGGAGAAGGTTGGACTTGTCAGATATTTATTGTGATTTCTATTCTTATAAATGGTAGTAAGTCATATAAACCAATCCTTCGATCTTGATTTATGTTAATCCATTCGTGTTTATAAATCCCATGATGCATTCAGATCTGTTGTTCAGGTTGAATATAATAATTATATATATGATATATATTATAATATAATAATACATAAATAAAGTCCTTGGCTGACTTTATTAAATACAAAATTAACAACATTTCCAACTTTGTAGATGTAAGGTAAGGCCTTAAGAAGGCCAGTAGGGGGCAGTGGTTGTACCTCACGAGCCACCGTAGGTTGCACTTAAATTGGGTAGGTCGCCACACTTGTTTCAAACTGTTTTTTACTCGTTAAGGTAAGCAGGTTAAGCGGTGGCGTGTACCATAAAAGTGTAAAAAATATATGTATGTTGATAACCACCTACTCAGCCCATGTCCAGCAGATCTTTCCTAGGTACCGTTGTAAATACTTTATACAATTGAATAAAAAGTATCCTTGATTCTTTGTGTTTCAAGATGACCTGAAAAACTAATTATAATATTCAGGTACTGCTTTGGAGCAAGGTATACCCTTCATATTTCCTGGCATAGTTGTCCGTTCAAGAATGTCCCACATGCAAAGACACACAGAGATGCAGACAGACTGAACAGTGTCAAGGCATGGCTACAGTGAGTTTGCTTCCTTGTGTGTGATTCCATCAGACTACATAGTCTAGGCCTACCTACATAGACTGCAGTGTACTACCCTCCTTTCTACTATTATCGTCTACTACTCTCCTTTCTATTACTTCCTACAAAGGATGGTAGGCTGCTCTTATGTGTTCATTGTCATCCTTAAGAGTTGCTTAAGTGTTATTTTATATATATATATATATATTTATTTTTTAAAGAATGACACTTAAATCTATCTATTAAAGAATGCACAATACATGCACAGGCACTGCACCTTCTATAATTCCAGACATCTGTGTGCCACCAATTCTATTAAGGGCTATCGTTATCTATAGGCTAGTTCAAGTTATCAGTATGTGTGGCATCTTAACCACCCAATGCATCACAGGCACTGTGCACCGGTGGATATGGCAACAGGAACAAAGTTCGTGCAACTTTATAAAGGATGCATATTTTAAAGAATATATTGTGCTTACCTTTTTCCATTCCTGCTAAATGTGCCTAAAAACGCCTAAACAGCATACCCAAAGTAAATTGAAAGCTGTTCTTGAACCATTTGGAGTACATGCATGTAAATAGTCTCTTTTGAAAGCTGACACTCTGAAGTTATGTCCCCTGTTGTCAGGACCCCTGTCAGTCCTACTGGTGTTGAGTAATAGCAGCTTAAACACAAGGAAAGTAAAAGTTTCTATTTCCGCCTAGTTTTTGTTTTGAAAACAGAGACCTAAAGAGGCCTAGAGGTGGTAGGTATTAGCTGGAACACAGCATTGGACCACAGGTTGAAGCCTTACCCAATTCAAATCAAAAGTCAAACATAATACCACAATACATTCATATTTTACACATGTTTTTATAAGAGTACATCCATGCGTTTTCTAAAAGGGCCTTTTGGAGATTCCAAAATGACCATTTGAACCAAGGTCAAATAAAAAGGTATTATTTTTCATAATTGTTATCTCTAATGAAAGGTGGTACTTAGAACTATCATATATAATAGCTAAATCCCTCATTAGTATTACTGAAACACAAAAACTGAATTATGAACACATTGTGTGCTTTATCTGATTCCCAGGATTGGCGCACAAAGAACACTGATTCTGTCAACCAGATTGCGCAATAGACTTTTATTTTGAAGGCTCCACAGAAACTTGGCATGTTGGGTATTAGCGTTTGCAGCATTTCCTTAGCTACAAGGCTAACAAGCTCATTTCAGAGCCATTCAAAGCCACGTGTTAGATATTCGTGTACAACGAGTGTGGTTAGGGTAACCTAGTTGGCTGTAGAGGGCTGTCAACAGGGCATGGAAGCTCTAATTGGGTCAATCTTGGTGTCAATCGAAAGTGGAAAGTTCAACGGACATTTTGATGTCTTCCTTTCGAGAATACTATATTGGCAAGCGGAGAAAATACTACTTTTATGTGAATAAGGTATTTCTTTCGTCGCTAACTAGCATAATGAAACAAAGGATTACAGCTATATATGAATGTATTTGGACAAACTTTTGACATGGTTAGATACTTTGGACCTTTGGGAATGTAACCAGCCCAAATTAACCAACGTTTGATGGACTTGTTTGCATACCTGGACCATATATGAACCATTGAGGGTGAGTAAAACGTTTCCGTTTGGCGGTGAATATATATTAGTGACCGGACAAAGACGTTAAATGTACTTGCTGTTGCGACTTGATCTTGAAAAGGTTTATTTCAATGGAAGCGCAAGAAACGTAGCTTTCCAATGATGTGTCATTTGTGTAGCCGTCTTAAAAATATATTAGTTAGAATTGACTGCGTTGTAACTGAGGGAGGGAGGGGCAGCGTTTCTGGCCCGCTGGCGGCAGCAGGAAAAAGTTTATATATTGTGCTTAATAAAGTAATGTTTTATGAACTTCGAAGTTTGCTTTATCTTAAACATTGTGTCTCACACACGGTGTGGGGAACAGGCTGTATTTTGTTAGCCTGACAATAGGTGCGTTCGACATGACCTTGAAACAGTAAATTCTGGTTAGACTTTTTGTCCGACTTGAGACGGCGCCGAGGCTAGTTCACTGTGACGTAGCCATCAAAGTACAGTGAGATCGATTCGAGAACTGCCGGCTGTGTAGCCGAGCGCATTTTCTCAAGAGCAACTGCACGGGTTCAAATGACGACACAGCTATTTCATGATTGGCCAGACTCACACACGACAACTTTGACGCTTGTTTTGTAATTATTCTGACTCCTTCAGTTTCGCCAATGCTCAAATCCGGACCAAACAATTTGATTGAATAAAACATTTGTTGAAGAAAGGGTATTGGGTCACCTCTTCTACTAACGGAAAGACTAAGTTTAATTATAAATAAAGTAACGTAAGCAAACAGCGATTGATCGGCCATGACTGACATCAACGCAGCAAACCACGAGAAGCTGGAATGTCCAACTTCACAGAGCCGTTTTCAACTCCTCCCGACTGCAAGCGGCTACTCTCGCCTGTCGTTTCATGCAGCCGCAGTCCATGTCGAACGCAACTGTTGTCATCCTCATAATTCTGGTCAGAATATGAGTCTGAGAACTCTCCCGTAGACGGTGACTATGTATGGGGCGTGTTTTAAACGAACCCGGAAAACAAATGCCTCTTCGCTCAATTGGATAGACCTAATAAATTAAACTTTTACCAAACCCCGAAGGAAAGACGGCAAAAACATATTCTCATTGACAAATGCCTAGATTGTGTTTCTCTGTTCCTCTTTCAAAATGAATGCGCTGTCGATTCTAAAACAGACTCGAATCGTAACATCTCAGCTCTCAAGCGGTAGCCATGTTTGTTGAAAACAAATTAAACTCAAGCGCTATTTCGTGACGTGGTTGGTTACGTTACTCTTGATCATCTGTCCATCATCTTATAAAGCCTGCGCTGACAATTTGATTGGTCCAAACAGCTCCTGTTCGGTAGGCCTATATAGTGTTTTCCGGACTAAGCCCCCCCAGACCCACTTTCCCGACCAAATCACTTTGGGCGGGGAGAAGTTTGGCTGGCACCCAGGCTAGTATTTTGTGTCCTAATCTCTTCATTTCAGGAGCAACCTTGAAGACGGACTGAGATGGCACCGGAGCGTGGGGCGCGCCAGCAAGAACAACTCCCGCATGAGAAAGCTCAACCCTCTTTTGATCATTTTGTATGACTGCACTGTATAATATATCCTGGGGCAGGGACAGATAGCCAGTTGGATTTCCAACTGAAGCTGATATTATCGGACCTCTGCGACTCCAGACCACTCTTTCTAGAACAGATTTTATGTTCCAACCGAGGGGGGCTGGCGGTGTCTTAGTGTCTAAGGCTGCATCAAATACCTTTTTTTAAATCGCTGCATTAGTCCACACTTGACCGGTGGGGATCTCATTCTAATATGACTGTAACTGTTAGCTGCTCCTGGCATTCTCTAATCCCTGCTTTCCTCTCTCTGTCCCCCCTCCACACATCCCCTGTGGTGTAGGGGATTTTGAGCTGTCAGCACCTGCCTGGTCATCAGTCCGCCAACGCTGGACCTGGTCACCAACCGGAAACTAGTCTCCGTGACGGGCAACAGCGAGTTTCCCGATCCCTTCCTACATCTACCAAGCTGGACAATGGATTTTGGTGTTTCTAAACCCATTGGCACTTCCCTGTTGTATTACTATGTTTAGCCTGTGTTCTACTCCTCTCTTTCACCAACCGTTTCTGGAGGAGGGGATCCCTCATTGAATTGCTCCTCCCGAGGTTTCTTCAATTTTTTCTCTTGCATTGAGTTTTTCTGGGAGTTTTTCCTTGTCTTCCTTGAGGGTTTAGGTTGGTTGAGGGGCAGTTTTATGGGCGTATGTGAAGCCCTCTGTGACATGCTTGCGTGTAAAAAGGGCTATACAAATACATTTTGATTTGATTTTGATCTTTCTAGAACACAGACTTGTGTAATTGAAAACTAGCATTACATAGGCCTATTGGAATAGACACAAAGAATTTCAGTCCTTCACTAGATAAACTATGCTGGGCCTGCTGAACCTAAATTTCTTCCACAGATACTGGTCAGGGAAACATTACTTCTGTCTCTGAAGACCCTTATTGGATCTGGTGGGATAAACGCTCTTTGTATAATCTGAACACCTTCATCCACGAAAGGGTTTTCAAAGAAGTGATAGGCCATAATTGATTGTAGCTTGTCAAGACGCTCTGCTTAGTTTCTAAGGCCTTATTTTATGTCACTTAACCAATGGCTTTTGAAAACAGTTAAAGTGACATTATTTCTTAACTTGTTTATTTAAATTTAGATATTTTTGGGAGATGAAGTATAAACACGTATATCGTTCATGTCTGCACTTCAAAAAGTCTGAATTTACGTTTCCAAACACTACATTTGCGCACAGGAATTTACTCGACGGAACTGTCGTTTGAGATTCTGTTTCCGCCTGTTTGAAATTATTTGCAACACATTTTAGTTGAACTAGATTTAACCAGAGCCTGTTTAAGGAGAGCCTTGCCACTCGTCATTAAGCCCCATTGTACCGAATTTTGTTGCAGTTCCACCAGAGTTCCACTGGGAGTGATCGCGGTCGAGTGCAGAATGAATGGGAGTCTATGGAGCTAAACGGCTAAATTTGTCTCTTTCACCTGATTGTCGTTGAGAAATCTCAGATTTTATTGTAGTTTTTGCATGTTCAACATGGGTTATAGGTCGAAAATTGGATGAACGAGTATTTATGTCCTTTCGATTTCTTACAAGGTGAGTCGTGGTTGCCCATAACACGCTAGCATTCTGCTAATGAATGCTGATTGGTTAGTGATGGACCGACTACGACCAGAGATCCCGCTTGATGGCATCCGAAGTGGAATCATAATGTCAGAGCATTAGCAACATTAGAAACAACATTAGCAAGCCCAAACTCGTTCTAGCATGTGTATTGACAGGGGGAGCCTAAGCTGTCAGCTGTGTTGTCGATGCCTCGAGAGAGAAAATAAAGTGACCGGAGCTTGCCGTAATACGGTATCTCTGGTCGTACAATGTGTATGACGTCTCTGACATTGTAAAAGTCTTTTTGAAAAAAAAACGACTTTAAAAAAATCTAACACCCAGCAGTTAGTATTTTCTTTGCCTCCCCTTTCGAATTCCAAATTCAAATGACTAGAAAAAAATATATATCCTGAGAAAAGTGGATTTTTAGGGGTATAGCTCCATAGACCTCCATTCATTCTGCACTCGACCGTTAGCGCCATCATATGGAACTAGTGTGGAACTGCAACCAGTTCAGAACCCGGAAGTATCCATAGAGTTATATTACTCAAGCCCCCACCCCTCGCCCCTTGGCTTGAGGCAACGGCCCCGGTGGATGTAGGTGGTATTGCATCTTCGACTTGACTTCCGTGTCTTCCGGTCGTTTTTAATCTATTAACTCCAGTCAACATTTACAAAACTATCTCCCCCAATAATTTTTGTTCGATACTCAAACCTGGCTCATACTACTAGCTTTTTCATAGAATAATTTTTCCAGATTTTTGCTATGTTTGAAACTAATCCGAAATGGGTAAACTAGCACCCCATTTATTTGCTTACGTCAAGAAAAGTTGCCTCGAAACGTGTTCGCGGATACTAACAGGGGACGAGCACACAAGGGAACATCAGCAAGTCGCTGATTTACCTGAGCTGAATGAGAACAAGGAGAAAGGACTTGGTAATCTAAAATTGCCTGACTTAATTGTAGCACGTTTTACAAATGCTTGCACATATAGGCCTACATGACGGTTGTTTGTAGTTTATTTCCGTTATTTTAAAGCATATTTAACCATTTTGTAGGCTAATGAACGCGATTATTCTCCTTGCATGACAAAGTAGGCTAATTATAGCCTAATATAATTAGTTATAATATCGTGGCATGTTACGGCGTCTTGGAAGACAATTTTGGCTTTCTCTAGTAATATAACTCTATGATATTACTAGAGAAAGCCAAAATTGTCTTCCAAGATGGCGTCCCCATTCATTTCTATGAAAAGTGCTCAGTGGCGCAGTGAGGCAAGCTAGAGCGCGAAACGGACAGCGCCATCTTTCCACTTCCGTGTCTTCTGGTCTAAACTAGGAAAAAAGTTTTAGATTACCAAGTCCTTTCTCCTTGTTCTCATTCAGCTCAGGTAAATCAGCGACTTGCTGATGTTCCCTTGTGTGCTCGTCCCCTGTTAGTATCCGCGAACACGTTTCGAGGCAACTTTTCTTGACGTAAGCAAATAAATGGGGTGCTAGTTTACCCATTTCGGATTAGTTTCAAACATAGCAAAACTCTGGAAAAATTATTCTATGAAAAAGCTAGTAGTATGAGCCAGGTTTGAGTATCGAACAAAAATTATTGGGGGAGATAGTTTTGTAAATGTTGACTGGAGTTAATAGATTAAAAACGACCGGAAGACACGGAAGTCAAGTCGAAGATGCAATACCACCTACATCCACCGGGGCCGTTGCCTCAAGCCAAGGGGCGAGGGGTGGGGGCTTGGAAGTATCCCGAGAGTGGGAGTTCTCTTTACATTAGACATTCTCTGATTATACATTCTCTGACTTGACTTTTAGCCTGACACGGGCTAGTTCCGAAGTATAAATTACCTTTGTTACGTAGAACTAAAATAAGCCACCTTAATGAAACGGAACTCTCGCTAAAGTGAGACTTGGCGAAATAACTCGCTTTTCCTTAATCTACGTTGATGGAACACACCCCTGGTGGTGGCTGAGTTTCACACTCATTGCTGTTGGGCTGGGGGTCAGACGTAGCGTCCTCTTGAACACTCTTCGCCACAAATCCAAATGAAGATAACTTGCCAGTTTTGCCACCCTTTCATCCTGCTCTTTGCGTTCGTGCCGCTTCCTGCAGCCACTTTTGTGTTTGAAGGGCATGGGTACTTATCTATGGAGGATTATAGGGGCCAAAACTCAATAAATACATAATTAATGGTTCAATACTTGGATAAATACATAATTAAATAACAAAATGAGATACTAAATATATACATGTTACATGTACTCGTGTGTGTGTGTATATATATATATCACATTTATTTATTTATACTTACATTTAGTTATATATACTTACATTTCGTTATTTACACTTACATTTATCCACGGTGTAAAATAAATCTGTCACCAAGTCAGGGGGCGGGTTAAAGCCTCTGATTGGTGAATGAACAGTATTACACACCAAATAAAACCAGCATCAATACATTTAAGTTTTCCTTAGTCCATTGTTTTAAGTGTCCAAAATGCTGCTACACAATCAGTATAAAATGGGGGCATGTTCTATGCTCATTTTGTCAGACTCCATCATCATGCTGGTGGCAGCTGGATATATTCTGCGTCAGAAACAGCCTTACTCCTGGGACACACTGGCTGTGACAATAGCGTCCAACTGCAGCCCTCTCTCCTCAAGCCCCTCAGACCATAGACTTATATACAGTAGACACAGCAAGCCTGCTCTTTCAAGATGGCGTCCTGATCTTCTAAGGAAAGTTCTCAGTGAGGCAAGCGAGGGCGCGAAACGGACCGCACCATCTTTCCAGTTCTGGCTCGTCCGGTCTTGCGCAGAACAGTGGCTCGCCTTGCTCCTAGCTCCGAGACCCGTGCACGCTTGCAACGAGCTGTACACTTCATACAACCTGTCGCGAGCGTGTGAGCTGCAGTAGAGTCAGAAAACTTGTAGAATGGGGTAAAAGTCAGATTAAGAATCAGATACATGATGTGAACTCAATAAAAATCAATGCTATCACTGTATACTATAGTGTTCCATTCACTTGGTTTTTAGTCATATAAGCCTATTCTAGATTCTACGACTTCGTGTTTTTTATATCACTGCTTAAGTATTGTGTCGGATTAAAGAAACTGTCAATTTGAATATCTGGCTCCTTCGTTGTTCTAGCTCGGCAAAGAAAACGAAGTTAAATAGGCATATTATGATGATGATGAGTGTCGCTTTACTATTGCTAGCTTACTGTTATTGTTAATGCCTTGTGGTGTTAACTGACATGACTTTGCATAACCATAACCATATTGTAGAGCCCGACCAATAAAATATTTTTAAGGCCGATACCCGATACAAATATTTGGTGATTTAAAAATCCGATATAATTTTTTTTCTAAAAAATCCAGAAACGCGTAACAAAACAAACTGATTTCCCTAACAGTAGTTATTTGTAGTTCACATTTAGTCATTTTAAGCAGAAGTTCTTATCCAGAGCGACTAAGTACAGGGACATTCAAGAGGCAAGTAGGGTTAAATGCCTTACCCAAGGACAAAACGTAATTTGACACAGCCAGGAATCGAACCAGCAACCCTCTGATTAATAGCCCGATTCCCTAACTGCTTAGCCGTGACTCCTGTTATTATTTTCTCACAAAAATAATATGATAATGCAGTTTCTGATAAATACAATTTATAAAAATACAAACTTAAGATATGAAACTCAAAGTCCTTTGAACAAAAACACAATTATAACAAATATTTAAAAAAATAAAATAATAATAATATTAATTTATCGGCCATTATAAATACCGATACCGATAGTTCGGAAAATGCCTAATATCGGCCGATAATATCGACCCGCCGATATATCGGTCGGGCTCTACTATATTGTGGTTGTCAGACATGATTTATCCATCTTCGTCTTTGCTCCAGAAGAACATGTCAACAATCTATAATGACGCCTTAACATGCCACGATATCACTAATTAAATTAGGCTATAATTACGTTTGTCATGCCATGAACATAATAGCGTTCATTACAAAATTGTTAAATCTGCTTTAAAATAACGGAAATAACGGAAATAGACAAAATGTATGTGTGCAACCATTTGTAAAACTGGCAACAGCAAAGCAAGCGAACTGTAGATTATCAAGCCCTTTCTCCTCAGGTAAATCAGCAATCGGCTGATGTTCCCTTTTGTGCTCGTTCCCTGTTCGAATCCGCAAGCACATTTCCAGGCAACTTTTCTTGACATAAGCAAATAAATGGGGTGCTAGTTTACCCATTTCGGATTGGTTTAAAATTGAGCAAAAATCTGGAAAAATTATTCTATGAAAAGGTAAGTAGTATGAGCCAGGTTCAAGAATCAAACCAAAATTATTGGGGGAGATAGTTTGGGATATGTTGACTGGAGTTAATAGAATAAAATGACCGGACGAATTGGGTAGCGAATCGGAACTGCAATACCACCTACATCCACCGGGGCCGTTGCCTCAAGCCAAGGGGTGGGGGCCTGGGTCTGCCTCAGACAGACCTCTCTCCTCAGGCCCCTCTCATGCAGGTGTCATGCACCCAACTTGCCTCAGGGGAAATGTCCCTGTACTTACTGTAAGCTCTGGATAAGTGACTAAAATATCAAATGTAAATTATTCAAGTAGCTGGCTAGATCCACATTTATGCCATAATCATAGTTTATGAAAATAAAGAGAGATAATGTTTCGGTTTCATTTAGTGAACAAATAGATAATTTTTTGGGCATAAATCAATAGTTAAAGCACACCCAACTAGGACCCGCTGTTCCACTAAAATTACAGATAATTGCTGAAATTACCAAGAAAAAAAGCTAGCCATCTGTGTGGCGGAGTTGTTGAAATAATGGAAGTAGATAGCCCTGGGGTCAAATAAAAAATCTTAAAAACATGCAAACATCTGCAAACACTGTTGATATTATGTTTTATTATAGTTAATCTGTTATGTAATTCCTCAATATCCCTAGGATTAACTATTAAATTGTATTCCAAATAAACCTATCACCAATTTATTCAAACTACGGAAGCGTACCACTCATGTTCAAATCCCATTGGTTTACGGAATTGGTTGGTCATATTCAAACCACATTGGCTCACAGAACTAAGGGTCATAGGATGGAGCTCATTCTCAATCCCCATTGGTCAAGGGGCCTGAGGAGAGAGATCTGCAGTTGTAAATGTAAAACCTGTCATTTAAAGTACACGTTAAAATGACACAATTGGCCGTCTTAAGACTACATAAATTGCTGTCTTAATACGGCACAAATGGTGCAAGGCTGTTCGTCTGCTGATCCACTGGCAGCAAATCGATCTGAAATTTGCCAGCTAAATTCTGCCTTGCATTCATTTTCAAAGGATGTCACGTGACAGTCCCAACAGGGCCTCATGGGATAGTTGGCAACGCGAATAAGGTTCAAATTTAGACTTCATTTGCTGTCAGTGGATCGACACCCTTACACCTCAACAAGAAATATAGTCACATTTTAATCATTTTGCATACATACCTGATGAATATGTTGTCTGGGCCTCAAGAGTAAATGGAATTTCTGACTCTAAAACAAAAGTGTGTGACAAGGTGCCTTGACATCTGCAACTGACCAGTATAGCATTCCTAAAATTATAAAAAGACCATCTACAATCTTTAAAATCTACAGTTCAACTCAGTAGTATCTGATGCTACTTTATTTAAAAAATCAGATCTCAGACTTATAGGTGTTGGAAAAAGTATTAAAGGTCATTACTATAGAAATATCATAAAACAAGCACTGATGAACAGTTAAAGGAATTGCCACTTTTGTCAAATGAACAGGTTCATGAGCTGGAGTGTAAAGGACACCATCTCTGGCTAAGCCAAATCTCCTCCTACACTACAAGAGGTCTCTGTAGACCGCTAGGGTGTGGGATTTTTTATTTTTTTTCCCCAAAACAAGAGATGCCCTGAGCTTTGCTATTTAACCCTTGTGTTGCCTTCGGGTCACATCGTTGTGTTGCGACAACTTTACCCAATACAAAAACGAATAAAAAGCATTTTCTTTTAACCTTCGTGATGTGGGGGGTCTGAGACAGCCTGACGGTTAAAAGAAAATGCTTCAGTTTGTTTTTGTATGCGTTTATTTTATTTAGTCATTTAGCAGACGCTCTTATTCAGAGCGACTTACAGTGAGTACAGGGACATTCCTCTGAGGCAAGTTGGGTAAAGTGCCTTGCCCAAGGACACAACGTCATTCGGCACAGCCGAGAATCAAACCAGCAACCTTCTGATTACTAGCCTGATTCCCTAACCCGCTCAGCCACCTGACTTCCCTTGCTATGCGGTCTTGTTGTCGCAAAACGACGGTGGGTCACAATGACTGATGGGTCAGAAGGACCTGAAGACAACACAAGGGCTACGGTATTTGTTCTGTACAACATTACACCAGAGACTGAGACAGAAAGAGAAATATGGATACAAAGACATTGAGCAAAATATGTTGCAGTATGCAAAAGACCCATTCATATAGTAAACACTTTTTCTTGATTATTCTGTCACATTGGACATAACTGACAATACCCAACCAAGGGAGATACTGATGCCGATATGTCCATCCAAGAAGAAACGATGAGTATTGTTGATAATCCAAACTTTCTTTTTGACTTTTTTCAATTACTATATTCTGTACACCACATAAACCCACAATACTTTTTCAACAAGAACCATGTCATCCATCCACACATGCCTGTTCAGAGTTTCTAAAGGCTTCACAGGATTGTGAATGTGTTAACCACAATACAGCTCTACGTGTGCAGTCCCATAGTCCTCAGAGCTCTACAGTGTCCCAGTTTTCTATAGAGAGACCGGAAAAAAATACATCACTGCAAAATTGCTTAAATTATCCAGAGGACAGCACAGTTTCAGGCAATAGGAATGTTCAATATACCTCATCCATCCCTTACTCTTCCATCTCTATTGTAACCGAAGGGTCCAGATCTGAAACAAGATGATGTCTTATATGTTTGTGACAATTGTTATTCTATATATTATTAACACAGTGAGGTTATAGTGTATGTTCAGCATATCTCAGCAGAAAACAATACCAGAACAAAATCATTTATAAACAGAAACGTTCCAGTCAGCCTCCCACTGCTTTGTTTCACACTCACCCAAGCAGCCTTCTTCTGACCCGTCCTCTTCCTCCTCCCAGCCCTCCTCATTTGCCAGTAAGGGGTTCATAGATTCACTTTGGCTCTTGAGGGGGAAGTAATGTCCGTTTCCTTGGCTGAAACGTAAGGGCCAGGAAGTTAAGCTGTTACTCCATTACCTTTCTTGTAAGTCGCTTTGGATAAAAGTGTCTGCTAAATGAACACATTTAAATGTTATCATTCATTCATACATTTTTCCCTCCATCTGTTTTTTTCCCTCCTTACATCTACTGTCGTAGATGCATGCAAAACTTCCAAAATATTTAGTTAGCATGCATATAATCTGGACGAAGGGAGCTTTGGAAACCTGGTACAGATAGCTTCAAACCACAGCCTCCTAACATCTTACCTGGTACAGACAGGTACAGTATAAACCAGAGCCTCTTGCCTCACCTGGTACAAACAGGGATGAACCACAGCCTTTTGTCTTCTCCAAACACTTGCTCCAAGTTCCTCTTCAGGCCTACGTTGAAGCCGCTCCTGTCTGGACCAGTTACAAAGACTGGTGCAGAAAAGGCCTCTGAGGGGATAAGGGGTATTAGACAGTGACAAAGAAAGAGAGAGAGATGTCGGATTCAGTTGTAACTTTTTATAGGATAATATAGAAAGCCTCCAATTCACTACTGAACCCCTCCAGAATCCCTGTTAACATTCAACAACTCCCACTGGAAAAAAGGGGGATCAGATTGAACTCTTACCCAAAGTGGACCTGTTCTTGGCCACCAGCCAGCAGTGGTAACCAAATAGGAACATAAGACTGACGAAGAACATGAGTGCCACAAACATGAGGAAGAGGACATGGAACTTAGTGCGTCCGTTGGGCAGGTCCCCCTGGGAGAAAACCAGATAGAGCTGAAGATCAGAACATTTCCATGATTACAAAGAAACCTAGATGGATACAGAAATTGCTATAAAAGTTGCACTACTTCAGCTGAAAGTACCAAGACATGTCTTTTGACAAATTTTCCCTTTGTTGAAAATAAAGTGAAACCTTCAGATGTTCCCGACTATATTTGAGGGTCCTCACTTTGAGAGAGGGGGATACGTAAAAAAGCCTGTTTACGCCGCATTAGAAACTGCTTTTACTGACTGTAATTATAACATACTCGCCTATATTTTGTGCTGTCATGTTAGGCTCTTGTAACACAACACAACACCCAAAGACGCTAAAGTGAAGTTGTATGTATTGTGTGTATGTTTAGTTTAAACTTTATTACCAATTGAACTGTGTGTTTATGTCTGTATATGTATCATATAACTTGAATTTACAAATAAAGTAAAGATTTGTTAAACATTTATGCATTTACATTTATTTATATAATTAGAAGGCGCTAATTCTTCTCTTCAATATGGAATAAACAGTTCAGGTGTATGATTTGATATGAAAAATGCATATTAATATCATTCTACAAAGGACAGGGCATTCGTATTTAGAGTTTCTCTTCCCTGGAATAGATTTCATGTTACAATCTACGAGGGCTGGCGCCCTGGTGTCTAGGGCTATATCAAATACCCTTTTTTGTCTTCTAAACTGCTGCACTAGTTCACACTTTACCAGTAGGGACCTCACCCTCACTGTTATTGTAACTGTTAGTCGCTCCTTTGCATCTTCTAATTCCTACTCTCTTCTCTCTGTCCCGCCTCCACACCTCCCCTGGGGTGTGGGGGTTGAGCTGTCAACATCTGCCTGGTCACCGTTCTGCCTACATTGGACCTGGTTGCCAATGGACATTGGTCTATGACGGTCTGCCAACATGGACCTAGTCACAGAGTGGATAACAGGGAGTTCCTGGTCCCTTCCGTTCCTGTCCATTCATCTACTTGGCTGTCCTGTGATGCTGCGCCGATCACACACCCTGTGGTTACCACTGCTTAAACTGTCATTCGCCAACTCTGACCGAAGTTGAACGTTGGATTTCTGTGTTTCAACACTGTGACGACCCTCCCCTTTCTTGTGCGACCATGCTGCCCAGGGCTGCGTTTCCCGATAACGATCGTAGCTGTTACAAGGATTCTCTACGATCAAAATAACAATCCATCGTTATTTCTTACGTGTGTTTCCCGAACATGCTCGTAAGGAGAACCATTGTACGTGCCTCTTAAGTTGCACTTAACAAGACGCTGTCCATTGTACTAAAATGTGAATGTTCTTCTGACGCAACTTTAAGACTTTAAAATTAAAACATTAACCAAAATAATTAACAAATTACGGTACACAAAAAATATTTTCTGTCGCTACAGAAAACCCATTTATCACACATTTATTATAGGCTATTTATTTGAGCAGTTTTCAATGTACATTGTATGATGCTACATGAAGGCGAAGACAATAATGTGAACGTGCAAACTATGCTGCATCTGAGTTTTACACCGGTGTCAGGACCCTGCAATCAGCGACACAGGATGCTAAATATCAAGAGGAGGTCTTGGAAATTAAGTGGGCTCGTCTCCAAATTGAGGTGAAGAAGCTCTTGTTTGAAGAGATGAAGTTCACAAGGCCCTCCATTTCTGTGCCTATTCTTCTGCCCAATCAACAAGGTAGTGTCAAATTTAGGTTACCTTATAGCCTAAGCATACAATGTTTATTTAAATTGAGTAAAGGCTGATTTGTGTATTGTATCAGATATTCAGTGTTGCCTGTCCAATCCTTACATTTTTTCACCTTATAGATCCATGTGAGTAGCAGGAGCAGGGAGAACAAACTCCCATAAAACAACTATTTCTCAAATTACTTGTGCCTTGGTTTTTAACTCTTCTTGGTACTCCACTTTCCATAGGCAAATATATATATATATATGAGTCCTATATTTACTACTTGATTGAACTACAAGGTAAAAAAACATGCATATCAATAGTATCACACATGGCATGTCCCAGCTAGCAGCCTAAATAATTCAATGTACAAATACAAGCATCTCAATCCAACATATTTACTGTCTTATTTTCTAGGGTTGACTATATCTACAATCTTGCATAGGCCAACAGCTTTCCAAGACCATGTTTGCAATCTCATGATTCTCACATATTGGCCACAAATGACATTGTGACAAATGACAAACACATAAGTAATAAGGACCCCATGTCTTCAACATGAAATCATTGTTTCTGACATCAATAATCAACTGTACTTGAAATGATGGTTGATCAATTATATTCATTATGAGTGTAAGATATGTCAGATAACGCCATGATATCATGATGCTCCTGAACCACATAGAAGCAGACCTGCAGAGGCTAACAAGGAGGTACTTTCCACTGACCCCTGCAACCCTACTGGCAGTGTTAAGGTTCTATGCCACTGGCAGTTTTCTGGAGGTTATTGGAGATGGACATGGGCTCTCCAAGGCCTCAGAGTCAAGATCTGTGCAGGCTGTCACAACTGCATTACTTTTCCACATCCCAGACCATATCCAATTCCCCACAACCAGAGGGGACAAGTCTGTGGTGCAGGACTTAGGCTATCTTTAATAGCTTTTATGATTTTTGTATGAGTTTTCACTCCCTCCCAGCTCCTTCACCCTGTGCGACTTCCCAGTCAACACTGTGGAGTCCTTCCATTTCCTGGGCACTACCATCTCCCAACATTAGGCTCGGCTCTGCCACCAGCCTCTTCATCCACCGGGCTTGGCGTGCTACCAGCCCTATAATTCTAATAAACATCTTCAATGTTCAATTGTTGTTGTGTTATTGCACTTGTAAAAGCGTTTAGTTAATGCATTTCTAGTTGAGTTACTTGAGAATAAACCGGATTCAGATATTTTTTCGGCACTTTAAATTGTATGGTACAAATATCCCAGTTCCAGCATAACTGGTGTAAAAAGATAATCGTATTTTCCATCGGAAGTATCTTTCAGCATTAGTTCATGGTCGGCCTACGTGTGTCTCCACTGAGTCTCTTTGCTATGATGCACTTAGCGATCTACGACTGCTCTGGAGCTGTCGTTAATCTACAAGCTTTTTCAAGTGCCTCTTTAGCTACGATGGCTTCGGGAAACGGCCCGTACAACTAAGATCCATCATACGATGGACTCTACGATCAACTTAGGCTTACGATACTTTCGGGAAACGCACCCCAGGACGGCTGGGCGTGGTGTTATTAGCTCGTCAGGGCTAATTGGACACAAGGTTTTTCCTTGTCTACCTTGAAGGTTTAAGGTTGGTTGAGTAGCAGACTGGACAATAGTTTCTATCCAAGGGTCATCAGGCTTCTGAATGGACATTGATATGGACATTACATACATACATTTCTCACTGGTCACTTTCAGCTCAATATTGCACTATTGCACTAACTGTACCCCACTTGTCTTTGGTTAGTATAGGTCTTGTCTTCAGGGGCGGTCTTTCCTACAGGCGGTTTAGGCGGTCGCCTAGGGCGCCCAGGGTTTCCGTGGGGTCTTAAAAAGTCTACAATTCTGAACTTCAAATTTAAGGCCTTAAAAAGTCTTACGTCAGCGCTACTGCTTGCAAACCAGCCATGATCCAGCCATGTCTCGTTGAAAGTACACTTTCCTATTTTCAAAACAAACTGAGGAGACACTGCAAATGCAATACCTGCCCACAAAATAACTCCTCAGAGTTTGTTAAAGTTCGGCTACGTGTGGAAAATGGAAAAGTGTACTTTCAACGAGACATGGTTAGATCACAGCGATTTCCGCTGTTTACAAGCAGTATCCAGCTCCAGGTACGAAGCTCGCTGCAAACTTTGCCCAAAAATATTCAATTATGGACTCTGGGTGCGAAAGCGCTGCAGTTACACGCCAGAGCGGAGTGAAAAGCTACACACACTCACTTTTCTTTCTCTCTATTTGAGGGAAAGTTTGTTTTAGCCTATTTTCATTTTTAGGGTAAGGTTTTGGGCATTTGGCACATTGGTTGTGGAAGGTTACTAATGTGGTTGCTTTATCTGTAAATTAAGTTAATGCTTTTTCAATGACTGAATTCATTGAAATATACGTTTTTTTTGTAATTAATTTTATTCTATTTTTTTTTGCTAATGCGTCGCGTAGGTCTTAAATTTCAATCTTTATGGTCTTAAAAAAGTCTTAAATTAGAAAAAATTCTGAGTCTATATCTCCAACCAATATTTTGACATTAAAAAAATGAATCTAACATTTGGGTAAAATGAGCCAAAAATCGAAAAAAGGAAGGGGTACGTACCTCCTTGGTGTTATCAGAACATGCTAGCACAGTGAGGCGTTTGGTTAGAGTGTGTGTGTTCAAGAACTTTGAAGAACAAAATAATGAAGAGGAGAAATTAAAATGGATTCTCGAAATTAAAATTAATTCTCTAAATTAAAATGGAAACGTGCAAACCCGAAAAATTTAGAGCTTAAATAACAGATTTTTAACATCCATTTTTAACATTCCTCAATGCAATCTAACCAACTTCTGACCTATCCAACTGCAGCACTAATGTCCGCTTTGTTAAACACTATTGACTTATGCTAAAACCGAAGTTCAATGTAAGTTATCCTATTAATATAAATAGCCTACAGTATCCTCCGACCAGCGGTGGTGCTAATACCTCGGATACACATGAAAAAAGGGGCCTGAGGAGAGAGTTCCGGCTTCAGGGGCCTGAGGAGAGAGTTCCGGTTTAGAGGGGCCTGAGGAGGGAGCATATGCAGCAGTATAAGTATGCAGTGGCATAACTACATCTCTGACGTTTATAAACAAACCAAACCGTTTAAAATCGGTTGACAATTGAGCAAGTGATGGTTATTCAAAAAGTACATGTAGCACCAACACAATGTTATGGGTGAGCGAGTTGCCTGTAGTAATATGGCTCCATGTGCGGACGTTCGACTCCGTTGGCCGGCAACGCAGACGAGACATCTAGTATTTATATACTGGTCATATTATTAGAATATCATCAAAAAGTTGATTTATTTCACTAATTCCATTCAAAAAGAGAAACTTGTATATTATATTAATTCATTACACACAGACTGATATATTTCAAATGTTTTTTCTTTTAATTTTGATGATTATAACTGACAACTTAGGAAAATCAAAAATTCTGTATCACAGAAAATTAGAATATTACTTAAGACCAATACAAAGAAAGGATTTTTAGAATTCTTGGCCAACTGAAAAGTATGAACATGAAAAGTATGAGCATGTACAGCACTTAATACTTAGTTGGGGCTCCTTTTGCCTGAATTACTGCAGCAACACGGCATTGAGTCAATCAGTCTGTGGCACTGCTGAGGTGTTATGGAAGCCCAGGTTGCTCTGATAGTGGCCTTCAGCTCTTCTGCATTGTTGCGTCTGGCATATCGCATCTTACTCTTCACAATACTAGCCTGGTCCTAACCAGACTCTCATGGTCCTTAAACCAGGTACTGGTAGCTTTGGCACTGTTGGCACAAGTCCCGTTGGAAAATGAAATCCGCATCTCCATAAAGCTGGACATGGGCTTCAACTGTCGCATTCCTTGTGTCAAGCCAGTCTTGAACAACAGCGTCAGAAGCGTCTCGCCTGGGCTAAAGACAAAAAGGACTGCACTGCTGCTGAGTGGTCCAAAGTTATGTTCTCTGATGAAAGTAAATTTGGCATTTCCTTTGGAAATCAGGGTCCCAAAGTCTGGAGGAAGAGAGGAGAGGCACACAATCCACATTGCTTGAGGTCCAGTGTAAAGTTTCCACAGTCACTGATGGTTTGGGGTGCCATGTCATCTCAGAAATCAGAAATGGATTTATTGGCCATGAAAGTTTGCACAGACAAGGAACCTCTGTGGTCCTCTTCTGGACCCCATGTAGTTTGCCTACAGAGCCAACAGGTCTGTGGACGATGCAGTTAACATGGCCCTCCACTTCACCCTACAGCACCTGGACTCCCAAGCATCCTACGCCAGGATCCTGTTTGTGGACTTCAGCTCTGCCTTCAACACCATCATCCCCGCCCTGCTTCAGGACAAGCTCTCCCAGCTGAACGTGCCTGATTCCACCTGCTGGTGGATCACAGACTTCCTGTCTGACAGGAAGCAGTGCGTTAAGCTGGGAACACAAGTCTCTGACTCCCGGTCCATCAGCACCGGATCTCCTCAGGGCTGCGTCCTTTCTCCTCTGCTCTTCTCCCTGTACACGAACAGTTGCACCTCCAGTCATCCATCCGTCAAACTCCTGAAGTTTGCGGACGACACCACCCTTATTGGGCTCATCTCTGGTGGAGACGAGTCTGATTATAGGTGGGAAGCGGCCAACCTGGTGACCTGGTGCAGCCAGAACAACCTAGAGCTCAATGCTCTTAAGACAGTGGAGATGGTTGTGGACTTCAGGAAGAATACAGCCCCACTCACCCCCATCACCCTGGGTGACTCCCCAGTCAACACTGTGGAGTCCTTCCGCTTCCTGGGCACTATCCTCTCCCAGGACCTCAAGTGGGAACTGAACATCAGCTCCCTCACAAAGAAAGCACAACAGAGGATGTACTTCCTGCGGCAGCTGAAGAAATTCAACCTGCCAAAGACGATGATGGTGCACTTCTACACAGCCATCATTGAGTCCATCCTCACCTCCTCCATCACCATCTGGTACGCTGCTGCCACTGCCAAGGACAAGAGCAGACTGCAGCGCATCATCCGCACTGCGGAGAAGGTGATTGGCTGCAATCTGCCTACCCTCGAGGACCTAAACACCTCGAGGACCCTCAGGCGAGCGAGGAAGATTGTGGCCGACTCCTCCCACCCTGGACACTCCCTGTTTCAGTCACTCCCCTCCGGCAGAAGGCTGCGGTCCATCAGGACCAACACCTCTCGACACAAAAACAGTTTCTTCCCTTCTGCTGTTGGCCTCTTCAACAAGGCCAAGGGTTCACACTGACTTATTGACTTTACTAAATGACTCTAATATTCTGCACTACATTACTGCATCTTGTACATTTGTATTTTTTGTCATATTTGTATTTTTTGTATTTTTATATTGTAAATTAGGCAACTTATATTTTATTGTATATTTTATTTTAAATATAATTCCACTTTAGTATAGATAGTATAGTTATATAGTATAGATATTTAGTATAGACAGTCCACATATTTAAATTTAAGGATACTATATGTTTATTGTATGCACCTTCCTGCCAAAGCAAATTCCTTGACTGTGCAAACTTTCATGGCCAATAAATCCCTTTCTGATTCTGATTCTGATTCTATTGAGGCAGTCATGAACATATCCCAGTCAGTACAGTCCAAGCACGCCCGCAGATCCTCCATAGCCTCACTGGTCCACTGTTTCGATGTCCTCACAACAGGCTTACAGCGCTTTAGCTTCTGCCTGTATGCAGGAATCAGGTGGACCATGACGTGGTCTGAGTGACCCAGTGCTGCACGGGGGACCGCATGGTATTTACTGATTGTAGAGTAGCAGTGATCCAAAGTGTTCCCTTCTCTGGTAGGACATTTGATGAATTGTCTGTACTTGGGGAGTTCTTGAGTGAGATTGCCTTTGTTAAAGTCGCCTAGCACAATAACCAAGGAATCCGGATTTTCATGCTCCACACACAATATCTGGCTAGCGAGCACACGTTGAGCCTCATTGGCGCTAGCCTGAGGCGGCATGTAAATGCCGACCAGTATGAATGAAGCAAACTCACGTGGCGAGTAAAAAGGTTTACAGTTTATAAAAAATGATTCCAGATCAGGAGAACAGTGTTGCAGGATCACTGTCACATCTTCACACCAGCCACTGTTAATAAAAAAAACAAATACCACCGCCTTTCGTTTTGCCAGAGAGCAGGGAGTCATGATCCGCTCTCAGCAGTTTGAAACCTGCTAGCTGTAGCGCAGAGTCCGGGATCAGTTCACTCAGCCATGTCTCCGTGAAGCACAAAATGGAAGATGAATAAAAGTTTCCACACCAGTAGCTGAAGTTCGTCCAGTTTGTTGCTCAGCGAACGCACTGGTGTTGGTCCACTGTGTTTTCTGAGGTCCAAGGTCTACGCAGCTGTATACCAGGAAGTTTTAGAGCAGTTCATGCTATCTGCTGCTGACCAACTTTATGGAGATGCAGATTTCATTTTCCAACAGGACTTGCCACCTGCACACAGTGCCAAAGCTACCAGTACCCGGTTTAAGGACCATGGTATCCCTGTTCTTAATTGGCCACATTGTTGAATGTTGAATTATACAAAATGTGGTTACCTATACTAACCTAAAACAACGCCTATACCTTGTATTGTTCTGTGCACCTGACAATAAAACTTGAAACACGAGTTGAACGCGGTTGTGAATGCCATAACTCCAAACATGGTATTATTGATGTAACCCAGTGGAAAGTTAGCTACTAAAATACTTGGTTGTAATAAATACGTTTAAAACGATGGCCAATTTTAAATAAAGGGTTACATTTCAATGGTTATAAATATATAAAGTTCATGTTTACAATTAATGAGGTTAAATATGCTGTGGACAAATAATATAAATATTTCATTATGAGAATTAGAGTAACTAGGGAGAATGATAGATCTGAATGTTTGTTTTTGATTGGTTGAGGCAAGAAACAGAAAGAGTCAAAGAGATTACTTGCATTTACAATTTTATTTTAGACATATCTCTCCATATCACCGCACCCAAGCGTCAACACAGGCCTGCAACAGGCTTTACTCAGGGGCGGACTTACCCATTAGGCAAGGTAGGCAGTAGTGATGGGCATTCCGGATGTTTTTCGTGAGCCGTCTCGTATGGCTCCCGAACATCTCTTTAAAACAGTTTTAACTATGAATTTGACTATGATAGGTGTGAAAACTATTTGAATTAAATTATTAAAATGAAATAATATTCTACATTAACCACAATGTCTTTAAAAATGCATTTATTTGTTATGGCTCTCCTCTGAGTTTCGACTACTCGTCTGAGTGTGTGTGAGTTGGCTCGGCCCTCCCTCATGCAGTATAATTGGTTGAGACCGCGTGTATGATTGACAGGAACAGAATGTGAGGATGATCGTGTGCGCCTTTAAGCCTACAAGTAGTTTTATGTTGTTCTTTGAATTAGACAATTATTTGAAATACAATTAAAATTCATTATTTCATAACCATTTAATTTTTATAGGCTATATTACTCCATTCAAATCTGAGTCAGCTCTTCAGATGTGCGAGCCAGCTCCCGACGTTCACCTACAAGAACGACCCATCACTAGTAGGCAGCCGTCTGGGGGCCCCAGCTGCCAGAGGGCCCCTTGAAAGACTCCATAAAAATACTATATGATCACTAATAACTATAATAATACTACAAATCGATTAAAAGTCCCCAAAAGTATCAACAAAGATACCAAAAGAGTGTTTATTCTATTTGTGCCAACGCACCCAGGCCCTTCCACCCAACACTACTGTGGACTATTCCATCGATTGCAGGACTGCGCAGCAAAGCACGCAGGGCTCGAAATTAAATTTTTGGCTTACCAGCCAAAATGGCTGGTAGATGAAAAAAGTTACCAGCCAATAATATTTTTTACCAGCCAAAATTAAACCTGCCATTTCAGACATACTCTAACATTGTTTGACATAAACAACCTTTACCTATGATTTAAATATCATTCTAAATCACTCAATGGACAAAATAAACCAATTTTACTTTTTGAAACAATGTATTAATTCAGGGGGTTCCAGGGGCCTACTACTAGGCCTACTCTTGCTCAATGTGAGATGGGTTGTCCTTGTCCATGAGGTTTGGTCTTCACATCCAGTGTTTCCCACACATTTAGACACTTTATCCTGATTTTTTTTTAACGCTATTTAAAACACGCAGCGTATTCGTTCAGCTGCATTTCCTTTCCCTGCTCTTCCTCCGACTCTGTCATTCACGTGTCTCTCACATACACAGTCACAACGTCATCACACTTTAGCAACGACGCTATGCGATATCAGCGACCCTTCAGCATTAGCATCGTAGCTAAGTCTAGGAAAGTTGAGGTTACTTTAAGATAGGTACATACGAACATGTCTTAATCTGCTAGACAAGCTTCCCCATCGTTCTTTTGGTGAGGTGTCTCACGAGCCCTACTTACCCGGCCGTGGAGCCTACCAGCTAAATAGTTATTTAGCACTAGCGTTGCTATACCTGCACATATGCAGAAATTGTTTACAATATTTTCAGGCTTCAACCAGTGCTGCTCAAGCATAAATACAGGGTCAAGAGATAGATTCGTTAGGCATTGAAGAAAGAGTAGGAGAGGAGGACAGTATCCAACATAGCTAATACAAATATATTTAATTTAAAAAAAAGTTATGTCTAACAAACCTGCCGCCTAGACTGTGGTCTATCTGGCGACGCACTCACTCAAAGACACTTTCAAGACTTTCGTGACCCAAATCAAAATTCTGATGTGACAGATCGATGGGGAAGTTTTCTCTCTTAAATGCTGTCATCCTCGACCTTTTTTGTCTTTTTAAATGTAACTATTTTTATCTGTGTCATTCTCTAGCGGTTATAAAGGCCATCTTCCCAGTTTTCTGCCACCTAGATGCGCGCACAACTGTTC
Source organism: Mallotus villosus (assembly GCA_903064625.1). NCBI lineage: Eukaryota > Metazoa > Chordata > Actinopteri > Osmeriformes > Salangidae > Mallotus > Mallotus villosus. Next base: position 277,916 of record CAEFZP010003218.1, read on the forward strand.
GTGTTGGCGTTGCATGCTTTTATTAACCATGACGGGCGCGGTAGTCGGGAGCTGTACTCCGCAATTTCACCCGCCAAGTGGCGGGGCATCGGACACAATTTAATCGCCAGCCCAAAAATCTACACGCCATTGGCGCTCGGCGGGTGCCAATTTCGAGCCCTGAAAGCACGTCATATGAGACAGTAGAAGTGAAAGCAAAAAACTATTTGCTAAATAAAACACAATTTCCCGAGCGGAGCGCAAAAGAGAAAGACAAAGGATGAGAGTAAACAAGTAGTTGCCAAACTGACTAACTAACTGTCTAACTACAGAAGGAAATGTAACTTTTCTCTCCACTGGTATCAAATGATGCGGCAGCTAGCACAAGTGCTGCTCAGTAAAGTTTAGCTAGCATGCTAGGCTAGCTTGCTCTTACAGTAGCACAAGTTAACAGGGTCAGCTTCTCCACGCAGGGCTCTAGACTAAGACCAAATTTGGCATTGTTACTGACAATGTTACTTCCAGCAAACTTTTTTGGAATTAGCCATTTCCCCCTAAATAAATGTCTATCTTATTGACGTTTTTGGGGGCATATTTTCAGTTAGCAGATGGTACTGTTTGAATCGCAATTCCATCTGAAATACTGCCGGTGACAATGTTGTTACAATAGCTTGTTTCAAAGGGGGGTTCTTAATGAATTAATGCAATATGAGTAGGCTAAAGGCTTGAAAATATCACCAGAAGGGAAAAACTTAAGATGAGATAGAGTCATAGAGGTCAGGACCGTTTTACACCGGATTGCCCAATATCTTCGTTTGATCCAACTTTTTAACTGAGGCTGCTATAGCTTATCAATATTCCCTCTCGCAGGGGAAATGAGAAGACAACCGTTTCATTCTACACTTCACTTTTTGTATTTTGAATTGTAAATGAGCAGCAACAAATGTATGCTTTTAAATCTATGCAATCTTCATAAATAGTAAGTAGGCCTACACATTTTTATATCAAATATACATAAATATCAGTTATAAATTACAGTTAATAAACGGACCCATCTGTAACCGACGCTAGCAAGCACACCCTACAATTTCCCCAGAAATTCCCCAGAAATTGTACCCTCTCCACATATTATTATTATATTAATTATTATATGGATTGAAAAGAGTAAGAATAGGAGTTAAGAGATGCCTGTCTTCGCCTGGGCCCCACAAATCACTAAATCCGCCACTGGTTTTACTGTTTGCTATAACGTTAGGCCTGCAGGCATGTGTGTGTGTAGGTTCATACTGAAAGCGTAAGTCAAAAGGTACATTGATTTAAAGGTATTGCTTTTGTAATTTGAATGTTGAATTATACTAAATGTGGTTTCCGTTAGAACACACATAGGATGAATTATACTAAATGTGGTTTCCGTTAGAACACACATAGGAAAAGTCAAGAAAGCAGGGGCCTGGAATTTGATCGAGTGGGAAGATACACATGTTTTTCTCTTCACTGGGGTCAAATTGCCCACGATCGGCACTTCTAGTGTTGAATGTAACTATGGTTTCATGCACTCTTCTGCCCATAGCATTGGCGGGAGCTATGTTCCATTCCATTACTAGACTCAATGTATACCTTGACCCAAGCTTATTTTCTTTCTTTAAGTTAGACTATTTCATTCTGTTCATTGAAACCAAACACATGTTATAACAAACTCCATCTAACTTGTTTATTTAATTTCATACCACTTTAACAAATTCTTTGTAAATATAATTTGACGTGTGTTCACCATTGTTACAATCTGCCCTACACTTAAAACACCTAAAATTATAAATTCCTTCAGAAGACTGATTCTTACATATGAAATTTGTTGTCCTTGATTTACCATAACAGAATATCAAGGTGGTGCCTTGACCATTTACAATAATTTACTTTACTTTAAATTAAGTATCTCTTATTCTTAACACCCACACCCTGCTTTACAATGATTCATATTGTCAAATTATCAGTAGTGGTGAATATATTCAAAGCATACAATTATCAATTAATGTATGGTGGCACCAAGGTAGACATTTTCTGGTAAAATCTGAGATCTTATTCAATTATGAATTTAGACTGCTGTCGGTGTGGTTGTTTTAGAATAGATATGATCTGTAGTCAAGTATTAAATCATCGGGGCACCACCGTGAAATAGTTTTAGGACCCAAGGAAACCTATAATTTAATATGTAATAATCAGTCTCAGTCGGTTTTCAATTCTGAATTTGTTCTAAGAGTTAGACCAGATCGTAACAATAGAGAATATGCACACGTCAAAATATATTTTACAGATAATTTATTAAAGCAAAGTAAATATGGATAGTATGAACAATTTAGATTATGAAGTTAGACAGAAATTGTACAGTCAATGATTCCATCCTTACAAATCATAAACATAGCTCAGACCAATGCTACGGAGAGGAAAGAACGTTAGCCATAGTTACGTTTGATGAGGCTTGTTCAATGAGGTTGAGAGCCGTTCGCGTCCGAGACCCATTTGAAGAATATGCTATGTCAAATCGCGGCTGCACTGCTAGGATCATGAGACCGAGTCTGATTTCAGTCAGGTCGCAATAGAATTGCGTTTTGGGTATTTTTTCTCCTCTCCCTGAGTCACCACCTTACCGTGGTGGAGGGGTTTGCGTGTCCTAATGATCCTGGAAGCTAAGTTGTCGGGGGCTTTATGCCCATGGTAGGGCCACCCAAGGCAAACAGGTTTCAGGTGAAGGATCATACAAAGCGTGGCTCAAAAAACCTATCATGAAGAAAAACAGCAATGGTTCCCAGTTGCCCGGACGTGGGTCACCGGTGCCCGGAGGTGTGGCTGGAGGGCGAGTGCCTGGTGGCCGGGCCTTTAATAATGAATTTAATTTATAGTGCCCTTTTCATCCGAAGATCTCAAAGGGCTAACAGAGTCAAGTATTCATTCAGACCCAGTCATACCGGTGGTGCAGAAGCGAGGCTGCCATTCAGCGCCATACGGCCCCTCTGACCACCAACATTCATTCAACATTCATACGCATTCATACGCATGTCTTTATGATGGTGGGGGAAACCGGAGTACCCGGAGGAAACCCACGCAGGCACGGGGAGAACATGTAAACTCCACACAGAAAGGACCTGGAGCGACCGGGGTTCGAACCAGGGACCTTCTTGCTGTGAGGCGACAGTGCTAACCACTGCGCCACCGTGCTGCCCACTGTATAAAACTCTGAGATGACAATAAATCTCTGAGTCCAGTGAAACCAACTATGGCATGAATGCCATCAGGATTGGTGTTCTAAAGGATATCGCCAAGCTTAGAAAAAATACAATACAGTTTTCCCATGGGGCCCGGCCGGGCACAGCCTGGGCTCACCATCTGCAGGATGGGGGGGTCGGGTGCAGTGTGAGACGGGCGGTGGCCGAAGGTGGGGGCCTTGGCGGTCCGATCCTTGGCTGCAGAAGCTAGCTCTAGGGACGTGGAACGTCACCTCGCTGGCGGGAAAGGAGCGGGATAGTCGGCCTCGCCTCGACGCATAGCATCGGCTCCGGAACCATTCTCCTTGAGAGGGGCTGGACTCTCTTCCACTCTGGAGTTGCCCTTGGTGAGAGACGTCAAGCTGGGGTGAGAATACTTGTTTCCCCTCGGTTCGGCGCCTGTACGTTGTTCAAGCATAAGGATGTCTATATGTGCACTTGGCACCAGGACACCCGAGGTCTCAGTTCGATGATCGACTTTGTAGTCGTGTCGTCGGACCTGAGGCTGAATGTCTTGGACACTCGGGTGAGGAGAGGGGCGAGCTGTCAACTGATCACCACCTGGAAGTGGCCGGGGAGAGAGAAGTCTGGGCCTCCCTGCTTAGGTTGCTGCCCCCCGCGACCCGACCCCCGTAGAAGCGGCAGATGATGGACGGACTGTATTTTTTCTAAGCTTGGCGATATCCTTTAGAACACCAATCCTGATGGCATTCATGCCATAGTTGGTTTCACTGGACTCAGAGATTTATTGTCATCTCAGAGTTTTATACAGTTCAGAGTTAGGAGGAGTCCTGTCTCTGAACTCAGAAGTTGAAGCTGGGTTCAACTCCCCCTCTTTCCTCCACACCTACCACATAGGGCTGCAACTAACGATTATTTTTATAATCGACTAATCTATCGACTATCTTTTCGATTAATCGACTAATCTAATGATTATTTCCCCCCCCCCAAAAAAGAATGACAAAATGTAGGCTATTGTATCATATTTGTGTATAATGCTAGAGTAGATCTCTCGTAATTGTGTTGATATGAAATTATTATTTTTCCACAATATTTAGTTTGACGAATGCTAAGTGGAGGAGGTTAACTATTCAGAACGAACGAAAAGACAGGCCACTCTGATAATTCACTGATTAACTACATTGCACGTAACATAACTGAAGTCGCGTTAGCAAGCATCCTCCATGAGACGTTCTGATAATTCACTGATTAACTACATTGCACGTAAAATAACTGAAATAGCGTTGGCAAGCATCCTCCATGAGACGTTCTGTTTTCCAACATGTAAGCGTAAATCTTACGATAAGTTAACAAGGCTAACGTTACTTAGACAGTTAACTTAAACTTATCCATCAGCAGGAGAAGACGTGGGGGCTCCAGGATGCCTCCTTTTCAAATGTTCATGCATTGCCGTGGTGCTGGAATGAAATGCTAATTCAATTTTGCAGATGTTGCATTGTACTTTTTTATTTGGTTTGCTGGTAAAACATTCCCAGACTTTCGAAGCTCTCGGTCTAACTTGCTTCGGCTCTCCCACACTCGATTCATGACTCACGTAAATACACTTATTATGTTAATTTTACATGATTCAAACACCTTCTTCTTCTTTGCCTTGGTGTATGTATGCCTATGCCTTGGTGCGACAGTGTAAGCGATACTGCCCCCTGCACTTCCACAATGATAAATCCATGGCACTGTCCACGGTGCTGAAATAGCATGCACCATCTCTGTAACTTTCCCCTTGGATCTGTCTTGCATCTCCATTCAACCTATAGGCTGTATAAGGGCCAACTACGGGTCTTCCCCCCCTCTGCAAAGAGCCATCGGCTCTGCACCTGCCAATAACTAAATCACTAGAAGCGTAACATAACACAAATGATTCACAGAATGAATGACAAACATCTATATGGTTGAATGAGCAGTTTTATACTGAATGAGCTGCAGAGAATGTGTGGTGCAGGCTGGCTCAATAGTCGAGACGAGAGCACTGTGGCCTGGGCAAGCTCCTGTGTGGAGTATGTGGTCAGGAACAGTCATATCCTTCAGATGTTGTAGAATAGATCAACAGGATCATGAGCAGAATCGTGCTTTACCCCTCTCCCATCAGACCAAAATTATTTATGGAAGTGTCTGGGTCACATGACCATCCTGGTGTGTAACTGGCAGGTCTCTCTTGGCCAAAACTCAAGGGTACTCACCACCCAGAATTTGATAAAGTACTGAAAGACGGTGGCTCCAATGAAGACGCAGTAGAGCATGGAGTACGAGAGGAACAGCAGGAAGAACTTGTAATTGGAGAAGCCCACGCAGTTGTTGACCCTTGAAAATAATACAAAAGTCATACATATCTTAAGCCTCTATCTAATTGAATGTAAACATGTTGAAATAAATTATTCAGATACATTCACAACACTTTCCTAATAAAATTGTATCTGAATCCTACTCCTAAACTTGAGGTGTGGAAACTTTTTTTTTGTTACTTTTTGATCTATGTTGCTCTATCTGTATGCTACTGCACTATGTTATGTTGCCCTGTGTGTGCTTACTGCTCAATGATTGTCTGTAATTGTAATTGTTTTTAATAACCTGCCCAAGGAATGTGGTTGTGGTTGTCCACTTTTACTGAAACGTTGATTAAGGTGAACTGTCACTGAAAAATACAATAAACTCAATCTCTTATCTTTTGTTTGCTGTGTCTAATCTGTTTGTGTTTAAAGGAGGCTCCTTACCATGGACAATGATGATCCATCTTCAACACACACCTATGTAGACAAGAAAGGACAGTGTCATAGAACAATTGGAAATACAAATTAAGGTTTTAACTCTGTTTTTTCCTAGCAGACTTTTTTTAAAGCAAATTTACACACTAGACATTCTTTGAATGTGTGGGCTGTAGGGGGTACCCTATGGTTGTTGAGTAGTCTGAACAGTGAAGAGGAAGGTGAACTGAGGAAGATCCATCATTACTACACATTGATTATGTTCCTATTTAGATAATAAAACTAAACTAGAGAGGGTACCATTTCTGGAGAAATTGTACTGTGTGCTTGCTTGCGTCGGTTGCAGAGGTGTCGGTTTTTTAATGACATTTTTACAACTGATATTTCAGTATATTTTATTAAAAAATGCATACTTATTATTTATAAAAATGAAGCAAATTTTTTGGGCAAACGTTGCGCCCTTTCCGAAGGCAAAGCATACCCAACTAGAGAGCATACAATTTCTGGGGAAATTGTGAGGGTGTGCCTGCATATTTTCAAGCATTTAGCCTACTCATAGTCTATTGCATAATAATTCATTAAGAACACCCTTGGAAAGAAGCTACTGTAACAACGTTATCACTGGAAATATTTCTGATGGAATCGCGATTCAAACAGTAGCTCTATGTCTGCTAACTTATGACATGCCCGCAAAAACGTAAATACGCTTGACATTTATTTAGTGGAAAATCGCTCATGCATAAAAAGCTCAATAGCGATCATTGTCAGTAACAACGCAAAATGCGATATAGCCCTTTGTGGAGAAGCTGCCCCGGTAAATTGTATACTACAGTGTTCGTCTTGGTGGCGATCGTTGGTTGAACTTTCCGTTGTACGGTTTAGGCTGAAATTAAATATTGCTTTCATGAACAGATTGACAAGTTTAGGCTGTGTCAATGAAGTTCGGGTTAGTAGTCAGACAGTTTCACCTATTGAAATACTTTTAATTTAAGGGAGTGCCGAACATGTTCTGTCGCCGTTTGACTTCCTACTGTAAACAGCTGTGGATGTTTTTGTTAGCTACACAGTGTCTCGCGTAGGCTACAGCGTTGCAGTACTGGTTTGAAATCACAGGTAATGATTATTTCACCAACAAATCGTTTACTTGTAATCTAATGTCATAATAAATCGTACAACGAAAATGTATTTGTGAGTAATGTTTATTTTAACGATTGAAAACAGATGCAGCCTAGACCGCTGTAGTATGTGTTGCCCGGGCAACATAGGCTAATGTCATGATGCTAATGCTTCAGTGAAATAGTAGACTACCGTTTCCGAAAGTCGATGTAGTTCCTCAATAATATTAGCTTATATTGTACATTACACTTAACAATTGTGTTTCATATCAGAAAGTAACATTAGTAAATAGTTATCACCCTGGCCTCTTTGCTTGTGGCGTTTCTGCAGCTGCCTTGCAGTAGCGTTAAAGCTATAGTTAGCCTATAGCTATCTCCCAGAAGTTAACAAGCTGCTAAACTAATGTTAGGCTAGAGGTAGTCACGCGTGTTTCGTGACGTTAGTAGCGTCAGTGACTGTGGCTAGCAAGTTAGCCAGGTAAATAAAAAGACAAGCAACTCAATGGCTACCAACTTTTGACATGACGTTTTCTAAGTAATCAAAATATTGACGGATGCTAGGGGGGGGCACGATACGATCCTTTCTGTGCTGCAACAGTCTTCTATGCACGTCGTATCTAATGCGTCGTTGCTAACATGTGCCGACGCTGTGACGTAGGCTATTATAACTGAGTAGTCTACCCTTTGCCGACAAAATCAACTTTATGCCACAAAAACGTTGTATGGTCCTAAACTGTGCAACGGAACGTAAATTCTGATACAAGCAACTCAATGGAGACCAAGACGAAACTTTGGACGTCGACGTTTTCTATGTAGTCCAAATATTGACCGAGGAGTAGGGGGGCAAAAATAATAATAATAATAATAATAAATATATATGTGAGATAACAAAGGTTGTGCTTCATGCCGAAGGCAAAGCACACCCAATTAGCATTTCAATTTACTGGTTCTCGTTGTACATATCTTCCAAAACTCAGGAAAGAATACAAGAATACAATGAGCAATTCCAATAGATTTTAGCTATTAACTGTTCATATGTTCAGTCAAAAGGTGACATTGTCAGCGATGTCATTTCTCATTTTTTTACATATTGTGAAAGTGCAGATTGTAAACTTTCAAATGATGTGTCATACATTGAAATCTGAAAATAGTTGAAGAAGATATGCTTATCTGAATGTTAATAAACCTAGAAAGCTGTAGCCCAGATAATCGGCTTCAAAGATTCACCTTCAGAGAGGTGTGGTCATTTTGTGCTTATCATTAGAAGCGTTGAGCGCGGGCCGCAGTGAAGAAAAGAAAAATAAACAATCACACTCGATCCTAGGTATGTGTGTTTTATTACCCAATATTTTTGCATGGACTACACTGCACTTTATCTGGCCCGATTATGGTTCAAGTTATGTATTAGTAATAGTTTCCGCTCCTGTGTTAACCCAACGGCAAACCCAGCTAGTTCACACAATCATCGCAGCATTTATCCAGCGACCGTATCGTTTCCAAGCACTGAACAAAACAGTTCAAAGCAGCCCCATTCACGTCCCTGGACGCTGGGCTTCAACAGGGAAATGCACTGTGACGCTAAGGGAAAGTATGAGAAGGAAATCGAGTCAGTCGACCTGCTACTATATGTATCTGATTCTGAACGAACTCGTCTTCGAGATGAACGTGTTCTAACACGTTTAAAATGTTAACACAATAGTAAATATTTGACCATACATTTTTTGACATTTTAGGGGAAGTCGAGCTTTCCTTGCAGTCTTAAAGAAATCACCTAGTGTCATGGATTTTATTGGGAAGGTGACCAATGCAGGAAGAGGAAGGAGTAAAACCAGAAGAAGTGCTAGAGTTTAATAAGAGTTTATGTCTCTGAATACAATTTTTTTTTGAATATTACAAATTAGTGTCTTCTGATCTTCAGAATGTAATTTTACTCTATGTGCCTATAGGGGTGGGCCAGGGATGACAGGGGGTTGGTGGCAATGTATGTATATGGATATTTGCCGCGGGGCGAGGGCTTCAATTACCTCTCTTTTTTGACGATTCATGTGCATCCCTGCAGTTAATGCAAGCGCGCGCATTTTTTCCACGTGCCCCAGTATAAAGGGTCTAACCACGCCCCTGCACGGAAGCGAAGTTTTCACAGTGGAAAGGAGACAGAATGTTTCAGTTATGTAGCTTGTTACTCCATAACCATTCTAGTCTATGGTGCAGTTCACACCAGACAAGGCGCGGTGTTTCAGAAGCATCCCAGGCACGGGCCTCCACGCAGCTTTGCAAGAGATAGGTTTTTAGCGGAAGTTATGTCCAAGCTTTAAGGTCAAATTCCAAAATAAAATTTGGGGCCTGTTCCATAAAGAGAGTTTACCAAATAAATTAGCTTTATGGAAAATGCCCCCGGTCACTTCAAAATAAAAACACAGTGTGCATTAAAACATTGTGTGCAGACTCCTTCACTACTTCAGTGGCAAAAGGCCAGAAATCTAAGGATTTTACATCATGGATGACGAGGGGTCATCCTAGAAGGTGATCAAAACTAGTTGTATGACACCACAAATAGCCTACACAAATTTGTATCTTGCGAACTCGCCAATACAGCTCGCCAATTCATCTCTTTTGAAATGCTGCACAACTAAACCTGGTCGCGTCGCATGCGCTGCAGACGTGTCTGGTGTGGTGAGGTTGCTTCAAGGACGGAACAACTTGCGTTGCAGCCGTAACGTGCCGTAGACACTGTGGTGTGAACATTTTTTTGGGGCACAAAGAAAAGTTGAGTGCTACCATCGGCCCTGTGTAATGCCAGCAGTAAAGCGTCCTGAGACCATTCATGTTGCTTCTCAGGCAAGGGAGTGGGCTCACTCACAATTTTGACTAAGAACACAGCCATGAATAAAGAATGGTACCAGAACATCCTCTGAGAGCAACTTCTCCCAACAATCCAAGAATAGTTTGGTGATGAACAATGCCTTTTACAGCATGATGGAGCACCTTGCCATAAGGCAAAAGTGATAACTAAGTGGCTCGGGGAACAAAACATCTACATTTTGGGTCGATGGCCAGGAAACTCCCCCATTTAGAAATTGTGGTCAATCCTCAAGAGAATCTGAATGACGTTTTATAGCCAAGTAAGTGTACACAATCAATGAACTTAAACATTGATGGGGAGGTGCATTCAGTTTTGGCAGTGACAGATGTGTTTAGCAAAGTTTGCTGGTTCAGTATTTGAGGAAAATGTTTTCACATGTTTCTATGGAACACTGGAAAACAATAATGCACATTGCATAGGTTTTAAAAACTTTTGGGGGCATTGATTTTAAATATATGCAAATAGTCCCCTCTTTTACAGCAGTCAATCTGCTGTGATTTCACCTGGCTAGAACAAGGGAGAACTTGGCTAGAACTCCAAGTTGTTTTACACTTATGAAATGCTTGTACTTCGGTATACAGTGCATCCAGGAAGTACTCACAGCGCTTCACTGTTTTCTACATGTTTTTATGTTACAGTTGTATTCCAAAATTGATTAAATTATGTTTCCCCCTCACAATTCTTCACACAGAACGCCATAATGATAACGTGAAATACGTTTTTTTAAATGTTTGCAAATCTATTAAAAATACAAAACAAAATAAATCACATGTACAGAAGTATTCACAGCCTTGTCCATGACGTTCAATCAGAATCAGAAAGGGATTTATTCACCATGAAAGTTTGCACAGACAAGGAATTTGTTTTGGCAGGAAGGTGCATACAATAAACATATAGGAACCTTACATTTAATTATGTGGACTATCGATACTAAGGGTACATAACTAGCAATACTAAGTGGAATTTGAATTAAAATAAAATATACAATCAAATATAAGTTGCCAGTAATTTACAATATAAAAATCCAAATATGACCAAAAATACAAATGTACAAGATACAGTAATGCAGTGCAGAATGCAATGTGTTTTGGGCAGGAAGTCATTAAAGTCAGTGTGAACCCTTGGCCTTGTTGAAGAGGCCAAGGGTTGACCTGTGGTAAATTCAGTTGATTGGACATGATTTGGAAAGGCACACATCTGTCTATATAAAGTCCCACAGTTGACAGTGCATGTCAGAGCACAAACAAAGCCATGGAATTGTCTGTAGACCTCCGAGACAGGATTGTATCGAGGCACAGATCTTCATAGCGTTTAACTTTTTCCACATTATGTTATAGCCTTATTCCAAAATGAATTCAATTATTTTTTTCCCTCACACAATACCCCAAAACGACAAAAGTTTGTTTCATATTTTTAAGAGATTTGCAAAAATTAAGAACAAAAATATAACATGTCCAATATAAAGTGTTCCCAGCCTTTGCTCAATACTGTGTTGAAGCACCTTTGGCAGCAATTACAGCCGTAAGTCATTTTGAGTATAATGCTACAAGCTTGGCACACCTGTTTTTGGGCAGTTTCTCCCATTCTTCTTTTCAAGCTCCATCTGGTTGGATGGAGAGCTTCGGAGCACAGTCATTTCCAAATCTCTTCAAAGATGTTCAATCGGATTCAAGTCTGGGCTCTTGCTGGGCCACTCAAGGACATTCACAGTTGTCCTGAAGCCACTCCTTTGTTATATTGGCTGTGTCCTTAGGGTCATTGTTCTGTTGGAAGATGAACCTTTGGTCCAGAGCGCTCTGGAGCAGGTTTTATTAAGGATGTCTCTGTACATTGCTGCATTCTTCCTTCCCTTGATCCTGACTAGTCTCCCAGTTCCTGACACTGAAAAACATCCCACAGCTTGATGCTGCCAACACCATGCTTCACTGTAGGGATGTTATTTGCCAGGTGATGAGCGGTGCCTGGTTTTCTCAAGACATCACGCTTGGCATTCAGGCCAAAGAGTTCAATCATCAGACCAGATTTTTTTTTCATGATCCGAGTCCTTCAGGTGCCTTTTGGCAAACTCCAGGCAGGCTGTCATCATGTGCCTTTTACTGAGGAGTGACTTCCGTCTGGCTACTCTACCATACAGGCCTGGTTGGTGGAGTTCTGCAGAGAAGGTTCTCCTCTCTTCACAGAGCAATGCTGGAGCTCTGTCAGAGTGACCATCAGGTTCTTGGTCACCTCCCTCACTAAGGCCCTTCACTAAGCGCTTTGAATACTTTCAAGATGCACTGTACCTAATATGACGGAAACCATCTTTGGGAAGAAAATTATTTTTACGTGCACTTGATTTTTTTATTTGGCTTATGTCCTATCAGCTAACAAGGAGGAGGCCGTCCATTCTTTTTACAATCAATGGTCCACATCACACGGACAAAAGGAGTGTGTCTGTGTGTGACATACTTACGTTTCACAAATGGAGCAGTGATGACAGCGGTCCGGCTTTAGAACCTGGCAGCGGTCACAAAACCTGACAGCTGGAGACAGGAGGGGTGGGTTGAGATGAGACAGGAAAGGAAGTATGCACTGTATTTGTGCATGATAGGCCTTCCAATCCCACACTCCCTGCTATAGGTCAGTTTGCACTGTAGAGCAGCTTTTCTCAATCCTGGTCCTCAAGGACCCCCCTTCCTTGCATGTGTTAGACGTTTCCCTCTTCCAACACACCTAATTCAAACGAATGGGTTGTTACCAGGCTTCTGCTGAGCTTGATAACAACCGATTCATTTGAATCAGGTGTATTGGAGCAGGGAAACATTTAAAACAAGCATGGCAGAGGGTCCCTGAGGACCAGGGTTGAAAAAGGCTAGAGAATGTGTTTTTTTCATATGCACAAAAGCTATATTAACCTGCTCCAGGTCGCCCCCCCCGTCGCACCCCCATATAAGATAATATATATAACTAGAGAGCATACAATTTCTGGGGAAATTGTGAGGGTGTGCCCGCTTGCGTTGCAGGTGGGTCCGTCCCTTTAAGTTTTTCCCCTCTAGTGATATTTTCAAGCATTTAGCCTACTCATAGGCTATTGCATAATTTATTAAGAACACCCTTGGAAAGAAGCTACTGTAACAACGTTATCACTGGCAATATTTCAGATTTCATATTTATGTCTGCTAACTAAAAGTATGCCCCCAAAAACGTAAATAAGCTTGACATTTATTTAGTGGGAAATCGCTCATGCATAAAAAACTCAATAGCGATCATTGTCAGTAACAACGCAAAATGCGATATAGTCCTTTGTGGAGAAGCTGCCCCGGTAAATTGTATACTACAGTGTTCGTCTTGGTAGCGATTGCGTTGGTTGAATTCGATGTAACGTTCCGTTGTACGGTTTAGGCAGAAGTTTTATTTTTTTTCATGAACAGATTGACAAGTTTAGGCTGTGGCAATAAAGTTCGGGTTAGTAGTCAGATAGTTTCACCTATTGAAATACTTTTGATTTAAGGGAGTGCCGAACATGTTCTGTCGCCGTTTGACTTCCTGAACAGCTGTGGATGTTTTTGTTAGCTACAGTGAGTGTCTTGCGTAGGCTACAGCGTTGCAGTACTGGTTTAAAACCACAGGTAATGATAATTTCACCAAGAAATCGTTTACTTGTAATCTAATGTCATAATAAATCGTACAACGAAAATGTATTTGTGAGGAATGTTTATTTTAACGATTGAAAACAGATGCATCATAGACCGCTGTGTTGCCCGGGACACATAGGCTAATGTCATGATTCTAATGCTTCAGTGTAACGGTGCAGCTGCCCGTTACCGCTAGCGATGGTTAGTGTGCACACGAACAGACAACATACCGTCTCGAAGGAGATCTGCTATGCATCGCATGGCGGAACAGTGTACGGCGGGATGAACAGTCACAAACTTCTTGCTGTGCGGTGGGACGGTGACTTCCGGAGTCAGGATCGATGAAAGACCCGACGGAAAGTCGGAAGGGTCTTTTAAACATTGGCGCACGGAACGGAATATGTTGTTGGTGGGATGATAGGGGGTTTGCGCTATGTAATTATTGGGGAACGATTTAGAGGGCGAAATAATAATTGAACGTGATGATATGTTTATTAACCTGTCTGTATTATTAAAGTGAATGTTTTTATTGATAGTTAGGCGGAATATATATTTTGGTAAAGATAATTGATTTAGGATAGGGATAGATAATGGTATGGGCTGGTTTATGGGCTGCGCCCCATAAAAAGCCAGAGCAGAGCAGATCGAGGAGAGTTGGGTCTGAGGTGGCGACCAGACAACACCCCTGACCGTTGGTGGAGGTGATTGTTGGTTTTTGTTTGTATCTATGTTTCTATCTATGTTTCTCCGTACAGGGACGGGTGCCTTCTGCCACTGGCGATTAAAACTTTTGGGAACTCATCCTAAGCTCTTTGGAAACACTGCCTCCAAGCCTTCTTACCGCCGCAAAGTCAGCCATCCAACATTCAGTGAAATAGTAGACTACTGTTTCCGAAAGTAGATGTAGTTCCTCAATAAAATCAGCTTATAGTACAACGGTACCTAGGAAAGGTGCTGGACATGATGTTAGTTTCTCCCAGGATCAGAAGGACTATTACTTAGAGACCCGCTGCTCTTGCTGGTTAGCTGTAACTGATTAAACTGTTGTTTGCTCTTCCACAGGTACACTCGTGCACTTTTAAGGTTCATGTTGTTCAATTGTAACTTGTTTAACTCCATGCTCTTATGATTCTTCCCTTTGGCACTTATTGTTGGTTGTTTCACAATGTACGATTCATGTTTGATTACTTGCAATGTTGGGGATATCTCGTTGTTATGATCAAGGACCTATGCACTATTGTAAAGCTCTCTCTTGGAAGTCGCTTTGGATAAAAGCGTCTGCTAAATGAATAAATGTAAATTACACTTCACAATTGTGTTTCATATCACAAAGTAAAATGAGTTAATAGTTATCACCCTGGCCTCTTTGCTTGTGGCGTTTCTGCAGCTGCCTTGCAGTAGCGTTAAAGCTATAGTTAGCCTAGCTATCTCTCAGAAGTTAACAAGCTGCTAAACTAATGTTCTGCTAGAGGTAGTCACGCGTGTTTCATGACGTTAGCGTCAGTGACTGTGGCTAGCAAGTTAGCCACGTAAATAAAATACATGCAACTCAATGGCTACCAACTTTTGACATGATGTTTTCCAAGTAATCCAAATATTTACGGATGCTTAGGGGGGGCGGCACGATACCATCCTTGCTGTGCAACAGTCTCTATGCACGTCGTATCTAATGCGTCGTTGCTAACGTGTGCTGACGCTGTGACGTAGGCTAGAACTGAGTACCCGTCGGCGACAAAAGACACTTTTTGCCACAAAAACATTGTATGGTCCTAAACTGTGCAACGGAACGTAAATAAAAGTAATAGCATATCAATCGAGACCAAGACAAAACTTTTTACACAGACGTTTTCTATGTAGTCCAAATATTGACCGAGCCTTAGGGGGGCAAAAATTATAATAAATATATATGTGAGATAACAAAGGTTGCGCTCTCGCCAAAGGCTTGAGAGCACACCCAATTCGGATATATATTCCAGTTAACAAAAACGGATACATAAAGGCAATTCGCTTTTTGCTCGTCGCCTCAGAAGTTCAAATAATTTGTGACAAAAGTTTGCGCAACGTTGCCTGTTATATACACCTGTTCGCCTGAGTACACTAGATACACTGGCAGCAATTTATTCACGTGAATTCGCCGATTCCGCCCTCTTGTGCGGCTCAGTGTGGTGCTGGGCAGGGTCGGACTGGCCATCGGGAGATTTACCAAACGGCCGGTCAAACAAACGGCCACGGCACTATTCAAGAAAAAATAAATAATAATTGCCTAATATTGACCGCTTACTTGGAGGACGGCCTGAATACCAAACAACTGTTTAACAGTTAAACAAGTGCACCTAACTGGAGCGATCTAAAATCCAAAGGGTGGGGGTAGGCATAAACTCCCCGTGTAAACTTGAAGAGTGCACAGTCCGTCCAGTTTATAGATCATGATTGGTCAAAAATCTATAGTTTACCGGGTATAGCCAATTCATTGGAGTTATTTTAGCTAACATCGTTGTTTCTTTAGGAAAGAAATGGAAAAGAAAAGGAGAAATGAGTGGTGCTGAAAAAGCTAGAGATAAAAAAACACGGGCACTGCAAGCAAATGCTACACAATGTAATAATAATAATAATAATAATACATTTTATGTAGAAGTATAGAACAAATGTTTAGGCCGTCAAAAGGCGAAGGAGGAGAGAGTCTGCAGCCAGAAGATGCGGCGCCTCTGGTACAGCCAAGCAACTGTGCAAGCAGCTGTATTTTCGACATTTAGAAAATTCAAATATCATTCCAAACCATATTGTTTTAGTTTTTCCAAAAACATTATACATTTTGTATTACCGTTATATACCGCCAATATATAGGCTATATATTTTAAATGAAATAAAATAAATGGCCAAGAGAAAAAGGCACTCATCTAAATATGCACATGTTTTTGGCTTTAAATAATAAATGTGCTATGTGGCTCAAATTAAAGTATTTTTCTGTTCTGTGTATTAAAACAGCCACAGGTGACACAGGGAAAGAAATGGAGCCTGCAGTGGAGAGACTATGACAGGTGCAGGAATGTAACTGTACACAATAGAGTCAGACTATATGTTAACAGGGTTATTATATGGAAATTAGTTTGTTGAATTGATTTTCATTATTGAATATAGTTTACTGATTACTCTTTTGCAACATCAAAAAGCAGATGCAGAAACAGAGACAAGTGGCCTATGGAAAAATAAAGTAAGGGAGAAAGTGGAGGCAGGGTCAAGGAACAGGATATACATGATTATTTCAAATGCCCTCAAACCAAAGACCTAGATATGTTTTTTAACTTTTATCCTCAACAACCGGCGGTCTGTGTTTCAAAGTCCCGGGCTGTTTTTCGGTCCCAGTCCGACTCTGGTGCTGGGTAAAGCATTTACTTCCTTGCATAAACTGTGGTAGTTTTGTTTTGACAGGCAACATACTGACGTTGCTCATCCACAAATGCCCTAATTATGGAAAGCAATATGTGCCAAAACCTGTAAGTTTGCGTTAAGACGATACATTTGGCAGCCTTAAGATTACAGAAATTGTCGTCTAAACACAGCTGTTTCAAACATTTTAAGACATTTAAATTGGGTGCTATGACTTCATTCGTTTGAGGGCAAACCAGATTATTGCAAGAGAAAACAATTCCCCACTCAACGGCTTGTTTTAATTCATGTTAAGAAAATTATTATGGCTGCACCAATATCGATACTAGTATCGGTATCAGGCCCGATACCAAGCTCAAGTACTTGTCTCATACTCATAAAAATACCCCCGATACCAAAGACCGATACCTCACGTTTTTATTTTTAAGTATTATGACAATGGTTTAGGTGAGAAATGAAATATATATATATATAGCCTACAGGTTGGTGCGTTGTGTTCGCTCCCGGGGAGTCTGTTAGAACACAATTCTTGGACACCGCTTGCTTTTGTAGCTCTAGATTTATTGCTAGGAAATTACCGGAGTTTTCAGTTTCTTAGCCTACATGAATGGTGGTGTTGAAACAACACAGAACGTAGACAATTAACATCACACTCCCGACACAGCATATTACAGAATATACAACAAATAATATGTTACCAATGCCATCATAATAAAACAAATAAATAAACATAATTTGCAAACTAAAATCAAACATAACAAATTAAATTAATAACATGGAAGGTTATGAAATGAAACAAGAGAACGTTTTGTGGATGTGAAGAGATGATTGGTTTAAACACTGATGTTTTTAAGAGGAAACTGAATATGGGTTTTTAAGAGTTTTGATAAAGGTATTAGATGTAATTTGGTTAAAAATAAGAAAGAGAACATAACTAAATGTACTTTTATTTGGAGTTTAATTGTAATTTGGTTTTAACTTTATAAGAGCCTGGCATACTGTTTGGGATAAACAGTTAGGCTGTGACAATGTTATATTAATAAATGCTATTAGTGCATGAAGAGGGTTATTATAACATTCAGTTCTGAAATAATTTGGGAAGCCAAGAAATTGTGGTTATGATGGTTTGAGCTAATTGGCTCGTTTTGAACTGCAGCAAAACGAGTTATGAAGTTCTACCTATCTGACCTTTATTAAAAAAATATAGTTGGGGAGGAATGTTTTGTTAATAGCTACATTAAGAACATTATTTGGTCTATATTTCATTTGAGAAGCATACAGATTACATTCTGGTTTGGTATAATGACAATGGTTTTTCATATCTTTGACAATAAGAAATGTGAAGGGAAAATACTGCCTGGTAATTATAGATATGTTTACTGAGTGGATTGAAGTCTTTCCTAGTCCTATACCAGATGCATTAACAACATTTGAATAGAATTATGGAAGATCATATGTAATTCCACAACTTAAACCTGATACTAATTAGAAAAGAGGTATCTTCTGCTAAATTCTGTTCCAGGTGAAGCAGTCAACCAAAGAGTCACGAGTCAAACGAGGAGATTGGGTATTGAGTAACTATACTATGGTTGTCTTTGGAACTTTATGCTGCACGTTTATCCCTAATAACACCGCACCAGACGGCTCTGTATTCAGGGCATTGAAGGAGCTAACATATTTGAGTAAGGAGCTGGCTGAGAACAGTGGAGTGGACAGCTACTTCACCACCGTGTTACAATCATGGTTCAGTAGATGGACATCTGTTATTGTCTCAGTGGTGGGGGCAGTGGCAGCGAGTTGGTGAGATTAAACGATTTTGTGAGGCAGCAGGTGACGGGCATGACTGGTGCAACAAGTCTTTATTTTTCTTATTTTCTATTTTGTATATTTCATAACCAAACACTTCCTATTTTTCTTATTTTCTATTTCTTAACCAAAACTTTCAATTCTTATTTTACTTTAGATTTTTCTTATTTTACCATATCCTCTTATTTTTCTTATAATGATTAATGGTGACAGCTTGGCTGAAGTGAAGCATTGACATTTGTGTTTGTTGTCACACCTTTAGAGGGAGGAATCCAATTCAATGAAACTTTAAAATAACCTGTCTAATTTCTAGTTTTTTTATATGTTTCGAATTTAATTAATTAAATTACATTTCTAAACTTTAAAGTATCTCTCTAATTTATAGAGTTTTTTCTAATGTAATTTTTTTAATTACAATTCTAAAAGCTTGGCTTAAGTTGTATGTATGTGGTGAAGGGGACCTGTGAGTATGTCCAGGTCTGCCGTGGGTACATGGATGTCGAATGTCCACTCTGCGGAGTGACGGTGGGTTTTCCCCTATAACATCATTAGGGTTTTCCCACTGTGTCCACACCACTTGGCCATAACGCTGCATAGTCTCATTATTATCGTTGTAAGCATTGTGTTCCATAATGGGATATTTTAAAATGTGTGTTTGTTGTCACATCCCGTTTTTAATGTTGACACCACGTAGTGAAAGGAGGGATTTGTGAAAGAATGATAACAATGCTGCTAATCAACGCTGCTATACCACTCACTAACTCAGTACATCAAATGTGTAATGCTTAAAAACAAACATCTCCAATTGGTAGAACGGAGTCTGGGGTTGGTGCACGCGTTTGTATCACCCCAGTCACAGGGAAAGGTTGAGCTCATGAATTGGAATCTGGAAAGCAGGTGGACCAAAATCTGTGCAACAACTAACATGAATTGGGTAGATGCTCTCCCTATTGCCCTAACAGCCATCACAAGTTCAGTGAACACCTCTACAGGATTCACACCATATGGACTTCTGACGGGGCGACAGTTTCTGGGACCGGGAGCTGGGCTGGTGAGTTGGCGCATCCACCGTACTATGATCAGCTGTCTGCTTTGGTATCACCCTCAACATAAAAAAGGTACAGGAGAAACGGGGGACAGTACAGGATCCAGTCAAGGCCTTCACTGCTGACTGGGAGTGGGTGAAAGCCATTAAGAGGAAGTGGACAGAACCTCAGTGGACAGGACCATTGAAGGTCATCGAGAGAACCTCGCACGCCCTAAGGGTGCTGGGGAAAGGGAGTACGTGGTACCACTGGAACATGTTCTGCTGCTCCAGAACCCAGTCGTACATTGCAGGAGTTGGTGGAGAAGGGCCAGTGAACCGTTTGTTATTGCTACGAATGTGAGAGTCCGGAAAAGAGGGTTACGACTAGGTCAAGAGTGATACTGCTTGACCACACTAGAATTGTACTGGACTAAGAAGGTTTCCGCTATTTTACTTACGAGTGTGTTATATCAATATCAACATGAATTGTCTCTGTCTTCCTCTCCATATTTAGTACGTTGTGCATGTTTGCTCTGTGTGGGTGTTGCTGTATCCCATGTATCAGGTCCCTGTGCAATCCTTGTCTCGGCTGTGGAGAACTCGAAAGGCAGGGTTCTAAATGCCATTGCTGGGGCTGGCTGACCAGGACGAGGAGGCTGTGGTTGGCCCGGGCTATGTTGATTGATCTCTGGTGTTTTCAGAGTTTAAAAAAGGGATTAAAGAGTGTAAAATACATTACAGCACAATACATGAACTGTCATCACCAGCTGCATCACGGGCACAGCACTTTCTATAATTCCAGACATCTGTGTGGCACCAATTATATCAAGGGCTATCATTATCTTTAGGCTAGTTTAAGTTATCAATATTTGTGGCATCTTAATCACTGAATGCATCATAGCAACAGGAACAATGGGCCTCATTCTCGAACGCAGTTAAGAAGAATTTAAGAAGTAATTTCTTCTTAATTGGATTTAGGAAAACATTTGGCATTCAAGAAAGTTTTCTCATCTGGGATTTGTTCTTAATTTTTTCTTAACTTCAGAAGACTTTCCGAACTCGAAATAGCAGTCGTAAATCGGCCAGAGTTGTCTCAAAACCACAAGGTGAATCGCATTTAAGAAAACTGTCCGTGTTAAAAGTGTTAATGAATTTCTGAGAAATCGTTAATGATTGCGTTCACATCAACTCTACAGACATCCGCGGGTTAAAATAATTATAATAATTTACCTTGCTTAGTATGCACACTGTTAGATCAAGTGGAGAACAATTCCACTGCTCATCTTACTGGTGTGATGTTGTATGTGACAAATAAAACCTTTAACTTGCACTTGACTTGAACATCATATAAATTCAACCAGGCCATCCAATTATCACTGATCACTCGACCTATTTAAAGGGACGAGTGTGCACCTTAGGCATACAATATGACACAATTACCGTTGCTCGAGCAAATAACTTGCGTTCCTGTTGCTTTCCTAATTGTTTTCTTAATTGTGGCGATTCTGACTGCACACGTCACTGCTGTTGTGTGCCCTTAAGGAGCTGCCGGGGCGTGTATGTATGCAAATTCAGAAGCACGAGGACGTGCTTTCAATTTAAGAAAACGTTTCCGGGGAGCACAGCTCAGAAAACTTCTGCTGCGTAGGAACACATTTTCAAGAGTTCATGAATTTGGCGGACGTCTTTTTCTTATGTTGTTTTTCCGAAGCACGTAAGAAACATTTCAGAAGAAACTTAAGAAAATGTTGGAGAATGAGGCCCAATGTTCGTACAACTTTATAAAGGATGCATGTCTTAAAGAATATATTGTGCTTATTAACATTATATATTGTCCTTATTAAAGTAATGTTTTATGAACTTACAAGTTTGCTTAGGCTTAAACATTGTGTCTCACACAGGGTGTGGGGAACAGGCTGTATTTTGTGTCTTAATCTCTTCATTTCAGAAGCAACCTTGAAACCGGGCTGAGACGGGACGCGCCAGCAAGAACAACTCCCTGATGCATGAGAAAGCTCAACCCTCTTTTCCTCTTTTCATCTTACTGCACTATATAATATATGCTGGGACAGGGACAGATAGCCAGTTGGACTTCGTGAACCAGCCCGAACACTGTTGCGGGTAAGGAAACGTAGACAACCCCAGAGCTCTGTACTTGTTGATTTCCAACTGCTGCATTAAAGCTGATATTATCGGACCTCTGCGACTCCAGACCACTCTTTCTAGAACACAGACTTGTGTCATTGAAAACTAGCATTACTTAGGCCTATAGACCCCTTATCAGTCTACGTCACACAGCGTCACTCCCCGCTCTACTGCGCGTGTCCGCTGCAGAAAGAGACAAGAGCGACACGAGCCACATACATTTAGAAGACGAATTGACCGCCAATGTTACTGTAAACATAGTCGCTACTGTACTGACCACACGAGACAGGTATGACAGCTAGCTAATTTTGGGACAGAAATGGCAGAGATCAGTTACATTGGCAGCCTAAGTAGCTCGGACTGCATCGATTATCTCAACAAATTAGTAGTCTAAAAATCATCAATTTCAGCCGACCAAAGACACATCTCATAGACTTGCCCAAAGTCCATCACGCGCAAACACCCCAAATCAAACCAGGTAGACAAGAGCGCAATGACACGCTGCTCCTCTGTAAACTATTATTGACAGCCGTCCACAGGTGATTGAGTGACTGACAAATGTATCAATGGGATTTGCCGATGGGCAGGCCCTGCATCTGACTGACCCATAGGCACATCCAATTGGTAGGCTAATACAATTGTCAATCAGTGATATTGATACTATTATTGGGTAGCAGCAAAGGCAAATAATCTTACTTACAAACCCTCTTTAGTGCACTAAGATATGTCCACACATTTCCTGAACATGATTATCTGTGACATGACTGTAGGCATCCAGTGTCGTGTGGGACTTCAGGCTCTCTCGGGAATAGAGATGTGTGTCTCGATCAGGTATGAATGGATGTCCGGACACGGAAGTCGTCGGGGCCATTTCTTCTCATCATTTATCTACTCAACTGCCGGCAACGCGTATGGGTCATTAAGACGTATCTCGTTCAATAGTGTTAATGTTTCCGCAAAACCAATGTTATCACTCGCTGATAAACTGTTTTTAGTAAGCTGACAACATCGCTATTTAGCACCATGGACCTATAAAGAAACACCGCAAGTGCAATATAACCAAACAGGTAACCATGGCAACCAGCCAAACAATTTTTCTTTCTGCAGCGTGGCAGCGCGCGCATCCGCCATGTTGATAAACAGAAAAGGGGTCTAATAGACACAGGAATAGACACAAAGACTCTTCATTACTCACCAGCGTCTCTTAACGGTACGTGTCCACGGCACGCGTTATCGCGTTGCTCTCATTGGGATTGAATGGAAGCGATTTGCTGCCTAGCGAGGAAAAACTCGCCTTTGCTGGCTGCAGAAAGTTGGGCATTCTTCAACTTTATGCAAATGAGAGAGATTTGCTGCCTGCTGAGAGCCAATCAGTTTGTCGTGTGTGTGATTTGGAGGACAACGTAGCTGAGGGGCGGGAGTAATCAAAAATATCGAAACAAGATGGCGGAGTTTCGGGACTCTGTTACTCAGAAATATTGTATGTGAATAAAGGTTATCTGCACAACTTTTTAACTTCTAACCACGTTTAATCGACTCGGTTTGTTGTTTATGCTACACGAATGCTGTACGAATGCTGTGAGGTCAAACAGAATATTGTAGGTCTTAACTGAAGCTCTTGACTATTACTGCTAGCTTGCCGCCAACACTTAAACCGAAAACCCATTGGAACACATAGTGGCTAGCTAGCTAGCTGCTAATAAGTTACCTATAACGTTTAATTGATTGTTGTTTACTTTGCAAATGAGCACATTTTGGGACAAAATGACCCACTCCAATATTAGCGATCTCAGTCACTACGCGGAGTTTGAATTTAAATTAATCAGCACATTATTTTTGGGGGAGTTCACAGGCTTATGTGCTACGTTAGAGCAGCACTGCAACCGAAGTTTGCTACAGCTAAACATGATTTTTCGCCCCCCCCAGGCGATTTTTCGCCTAGAGATTTAACGCATGTAATTTGTGCCGTGGACATGTAGCGTGAGGCACAAGTCTGAATACAAAGGAGAGTCTTTTCTTGAAGGCCCGTCTCAACATCAGTGAAGAAACCAACGGCAAACAGAGACTTAGGGTGTGAACTAAATAGGCTAAAAGATAGGAGACAGTAAGCAGGGAAAGGTAGAAAAGATGGGTGACCTATTTAACAATGCAAGCCCCTTCATTTACTGTTCTCTATGGTTAAAATATGCAATGATCTGCAAGGGAAGATATCGATTATGAAGAATTTGTTTGCTGTACTAGAAGTTCATACTGATAACATTGATTTTATTTTTCTGGGAATTCTAAAGGAAATTTGAATGAGACTTGAGAGATATGCAGGAAGTGTCACCAAAATGGTGGGTTATGTAAATTCACAGGAGGAACTTATGTTACTGAGGAATCTATTTCGTTATGTGCTGATTTGAGCCATGGGATGAATCATGTCTCAAAAAGAAGGGATGGAGAAAACAAAAGTGTGTTTACAGCATATGGATTTACAAACTATACAAGAAAAACTTTAAGAAAAACACTTTTTTAGCATACCCTATTTGAGAGAGAACAAGATATGCATGAACTTTGAGCTGAAGAACTGTTGTAAAGATTCAGGAATGGAGCGAGGAGTCAGTTGCTTTCAACTGACCACTGTGAGAATGTAATTTTAATTACTGTGTAGTCTATTTTGTTCTGAAATTCACAGACAGGCGAGAGATGCTGTCTCAATGCAGTGAGAGGTCTGCTGACCTAAGGAGACTGGACTGTGGTGAAGGATTTGACACGTAAAGTCCTGGAAATGACCAGAGGCAACGGGGTCATTCCTGGTTAGTTTCAGAGGAGATGGCATGGTACACGTGAGTGCATTTTAGTTTGATGACGTCAAATTAAGGAAAACTCTGCACTGTGCCTATAGTACAGTGGTTTGAGGTTGCCGTTTAATCAACTTACTAGACGACATTTTCTATGAGAAGATTACACAATCACCATGCATACACAATCATGGCATCCGTTTCATCAAATTGGACTTGTGATAAAGAAACAATGGGAATTGTATTTGAAATAACGTTCCGTTTTGTATGTTGAAATACGTATGAACTAAATGGTGTTAGGTTTCGGATATAATGATTTAACTGTTTCATTGGTAACAATGCAAATGGTAAAGAGATTCAGAAGTGAAGTTTTAATCTTGAGATTAGTTGGAAACTTTTCTGTGGAATAAAATTGAGGTACAAACACTCCTATCATGATACGTTCTACCTGTTACGTAAAGATGTTTCAGTTGATTTGTTATGTTCCAGGGCAGAAGTTTGAGAACAGTTATAGACTGTCGGAAGAGGTGATAACAATCCTGTTTCATTTATGTGACTTGATGAAGTTTTATTTTGGAGTTGCATTAAAGCTTAATGTTTTGTTTTTGAGAAACCTGTTTGTACTACAAAAAGTTGATATTCATTTGAAAAGAAACAGAAATTGAGAACATGTAAGGATTTTTCAGGATATGTGCCAAAGTGATGTGTCTTATCATGCAGAGGTTGTAAAAGAGTTGCAGCAGGCTGGAGAAAAATGTCTGTTGACCTAAGGTCCCAACCGCTCTGTAGGAGATCACCTTCGGGGGAGGGTTTATGACTCCCTGACCTAGGAGAGAACTGCTTATCACCTAACCTGGATTCTGGAGAGAATCAGGGCCTGGGTTAGACTGTCTTAGAATAACCTGACTGACAGTTTACTGTATGTTCGGTTTTAGAGATGACCATGTAGACAACAAGACATGTTCACATCCTGATCATTTCAGTATTGGTTTCTTTGTTGCAATCTTTGTTTCTATTTGATCTGAGATGATGTTCGGGGGGCTGTTGCACGAAACCAGGATAAGGGATTAAGCCGGGATATTCAAGTTATCCTGGATGACTTTAGTTTTGACTTGGTTGCACGAAAGCAGGTTGAATTAAGCCCAGCCAAGTAACTATGGAGATGTATTCTTTGCAGCTAGCCTGCTCCAGAGCAGGCTAACAGCCAGGCTAAGATTAATTCTGAAGTCTCATGTGTTAAATCAGCTGACGCTCTGATCCGAAATAAACGTGTTTAGCAGTTATTTCGTTGTCTTCTGAATGTGTTCTGGTTTATTTTCATTAACATGCATTACTTGTCACCATTGCTGTCTTGAGTTAGATTTTAAACCCTACTATTGCAGTTGTTTAGATGGTTAGAAATGGTTGAAAAAAGTCAGTGATGAGGGCAATATATAAAGTATCTGTTTCTTCTTGCACCATGGCATTCCCATTTCTAAACGACATGTTGGACAAAGAAGCACTGATACTAAGACGTGCTTTTAGGCATGAAAGGGTGTTTCGGGACAAATCTGACCTTTTAGCTTTTTCGGACGAGTAGGCTACCTGCAGTGACGTGCGGTCAGGGGAGGCAGTGTCATCATATGTAATAAAACGAATAACATAAAATAATAATATGTGTCCACTGATCTGTGATATAAATATAATTATTGGATGATTCCAAGGGGTTTTATAGCCACTATCGCTGAATTTAAGTATTTTCCTGTTCAAATACGGGGAAAGAAGCGAATATAGCTGTGCCTCCACTCGAATTGCGCAATCCCATACAAACTGGGCTGAGCTGCTAATTTTTTGGAACACATTTTTATTATATGTCCTCACATTTCATAGTCTTGGTCATGTATTTTACGTATTTGTAGGCTATAACATATTAGTCTTGCTGATCGTACATATTATTAATTGTTGCTCAGCGGGTGAAGAATGCTGCACGCATGTGCTGCATCAGTGAATTTGTGATCGATACCTTGGTCTATTTAAGAAATCCGTGAAGCTGCACTTATCCCGACTATGTACACCTGAATTGACATAGCTTTACCTTCTCATCCTGGCTCGGCAAACGTGCAACCGATTAAGCCGCGATGAGCTGATCACACTAAGTCAAGCGGCGCCTTTTCAGTTATCATGGATATCTTTATTCTACTTTTGTGCAACAGCCCCCTGGTCTGCCGGTGAATGCATCAGTCGTCAAATGATCACCCTGCTGAGTGATGACGGGTTTTATCCCAATACCATGGGTTTCCCGTTGTGTCGAGTGAATTCACACCACTATAATGCTGTATAGTCTTATTGAAAATTACACATTTTTTATTTTTATGAATTATTTTGATTTTATGTATTTTTTATTGTATTGATTGTGTGTTGGTGTGGTTTTGGAATAACACATTTTATTCAGGATCAACAGGAAGGATATGTTGGACAAATTGAAGATGTAACATATTTATCCTGTGTAAGAGTGATTCTGTGTTACAGTATTCCTTGTGTGCAAAGAGAGGCCTAACCCCAAATCTGAACTCTGGGTAGCACTAGACTTACGTAAACAAACTGACCTAGGTTGACCATTAGTATGCTTGAGGTGCAATACATGTGTTAACCTTATCTGTGTTGAGTGAATCATATGGTCAAGCCTAGGGTCAGAGAATTCTAAGTTTCCAGGTGCACTCGCGCCAGGTCTATGCAGAGGACCCAATGAAGAAGAGCCATGGAACATTTGCATGCTTGTCTTAGCCAATAACAGTCAAGAGCGCCTGTGTTTAAATTGCTAGCTAGCGCAACATGCTAGCAGACAAACTTGTAGCACAATGGCGTGTGATGTCTCCTTGTGGCCGCAAGCAATAAAGCTTTCTTAACTTGTTCACTGACTGGCTGTGCAATGCTTGATAGATTAATATTTGACATGCATGCATTAGCAGGTTAGCTGTGGTGACGTATAAGGAGGCCGGTTCTGGATCAAAGTATAGGCCTATTTTTATAGGGCCCATTATTTATGAAATGGTAAAAAAACAGACTGTCTTATTTTTTGGAGCCCCGAAGAGCCATTTGAACCCTGCAAATGTATGTGACACAAATGCACTACTTATAATTAACTGGTTAATGAGTAGCGTCACAAATATGTGATTATTCAAATGTGGGTCCCACAGCGTAATATCACAAATATGTGATTCGAACATTCCAATAAAATATTTTCTGAAAGACAAAAACTATGCGACAAACGCTCTAGTGTAGCTTCAAAATGTACAAATTAGAAGGCTAGCAAGTAACGCTTGCATGGTAGTAGCATTGCTACGAGTTTAATGCTAGGTAACTTAGCCCGGAAGCTAACTAAGCTAGCTAGCTACTGTTTTTGAAAAAAATTACTTACACTGTGGGGTCCATCGGAAATATATGGAACTCACTTATTAAATTCTTGTGATCATTTTGCACATTATACACTGCTCCCAAAAATTTAAGGAACACTTTGAAAACACATCAGATGTCAATGTGAACTACTGATATGCCATACCCTGATAAAAAAAACGGTTCCTTTAATCTTTTTGAGCAGTGTATATAAACACATATATTAGGTGTATTTAAACACTATTGGTCCTATTTAAACAATCTGAAACTACGTAATTTTGTGGGCATAACTCGAGCACTGTTGCTATTATACTATTATGGTCTGAAGTAGCAATATTACTCATACGTGTGGTTTGGGCGTAACGTGCAATAAACCAATCAGAGCGTCATCTCACATTCCCTTTAAAAGCAGGCAAGCTTGTTCCATGGTGGATTCCTATTATAATGGCGGATTTGCCAGGCGCACGCCAGGAGTGGTTCACAGCCGAGGAGACGGACGTTCTCATCAGGGCCGTAAAACAGAGAAGTGACATTGCATGGGGATGGGAGAAACCCACCCAAATTAGCTTCATCCTTATATCCCTATGTGTCTTGCCAATATTGGTAAAACAGATTTGATTTGTCATTAGTGCAATTATCCTGAATAATTTGGGTAAATGTGTACGCTAGATTTATGCTTTTTTTCACATTTTCATGGACAGATGATTTCCACAATTTCCTTTGTGTGGTAATATTTTGCCTTGTAATCATATATGGTTTGCAAAAATGAGAACTGCTGCGTCTGTAGATGAGAGAAGCAAAGTGTATGCGCCTTGTGCACACGCTACATTATGGCCAAGCATGCACCCTAAAAATAGCATCTGAATAACGCGCCACTGACTTTAGACTACGTTTTTCCTGGTCTGTGGCGGAATTGTTTTCTGAAACCAAAAACAGCACCCGGGAACGTTTGGGCCGGAACACGCCTCCTCTTTTTGCTGAACCACCCCCCGGAGCGTAGGTTAATTTACCAATTTACAGACGTGCGTCTGTGGAGGGAAAAGTCTGCTGTGCGTACAGTCAATCGCGCTATGTGAAAGATAGGGCCCTATATATTAAACTTTGTCTGAATAACAGAAGACTCGTATATGGGAGCCCTTGCAATATCTGCTGATTAGAATGCAGGAAATAGATGCAGATATCTAGGAAAAGTCTAGGAAATGAAACTTAACACAATGAAACTACCCATGAAAAGTAATATTTTTTGGCATATTCGACTAAGGTACAGCTCATTTGCATATTACACTTCATTTTCAAAGAAACTTGTAATACAAAACATGTTACTTTTCATGGGTAGTTTCATTGTGTTAAGTTTCATTTTGATAGGAGTAAAGGAAAAAACTAGCCCCTTTGGGGTGTAATGTTGCCTGGCCTTATTGGCACATATCTCGTATTTATGAGAATTAAACATATTTCCACAACTAGGATTTCTTAGGACTTTTAGTATGTTGTTCAGGACACCTCATAGAAATGATCTATCTTTACAATTAGTCTATCGTAAAACGTTACTTTGCCTGGATTATTAGGCAGTCATACTTAAAACATGAAGCAAAAAAAACATATGGCAAGTTCCATCTAGAATAGGCCTATATTTCTAAAAACCAAGTGAAAGGAATACTATACTGTACTGATAGCATTGATTTTCGTTTACATGATGTATCACTGCGCATTTTCCATAGAAATGAACAGTGGTGCCATCTTTAAAAAGCTCATTCGCTTGGTCTACTTAATAATAAGTCTATTGTCTACCACCCCCCCTGAAATAAATCCTGGGGGAAACACTGCTTCCTTATTTTTCAACACAGGATGATACAATAACATTAGGAGGTGGTAGGACGCAAAGACAGAGAGCTTGAGAGAAAGAGACCGCTTGTCCTTTCATAAGCTTGACCTTCAGCTATAGACTACAAGACAGGTATTTGTGAGCTGAAGATTATACCATAACCTATCCCAGACAGGTTGAGAAATCCAGAGAGCAGTTGGCAGGTCCTTATAGTCATATCACGTCTTAGATTCTAAAAAAGAACAGCTGGACAATTGCACATAAAGACTAAAGCGCAATCAGGTTTGATCACCTCCGGATGCAGCTCGAGTGAAGATGGGCAGGTTCTTGGCAATGTCCACCAGTATCTGTTTCTGGGCGTCTGGCCTCTCCTCCATCTCATAGCGCTCCTTGTCAGTGTAAGAGAGCTGGAACTGAAACAGCAAGCTGATCCAGTCAACAAGTCTTTACTTTGTCTGATAATTTGAGGAAACAATTTACAGCACAGCAATTATATTTTCCAGGAATGGACTGTAGCTCTAGTTAACACAAGTCCAAACCAACAAGTTAACCGTAAAACCCATTATAAGATTTCAAGTTAAAATATCAATAAGTTTGTTTACCTTCTTGAAAGGAGATGCTGGTGGGGTAAAGATTGCCTTCCAGTATGTCCAAGAGAACATCCCGAAGCAGATGTGAAACACTAGCAGGTAGGCCACTGTATACACGACAACAAATCATTTTGCTAACAAACAACCTAGCTGATTGTATGAAACTTTACAATGTGCACATATCAACCTGGCTTATGTAGGGACGTCAAATTGTAAGACTTGAAGTCCAACTCAGGGACTTTAACTCACCTTTTTCAAAACTTTTCGTTATTGTAACTGTAAAAACAAAACACGAGATTTCAGCTAGTTACAAAAGGGATGTCGTCAGTTGCAATACAGGTTTATGATGACAAAGGTACTGTAGGCTACATAGCTACAGTACGGTAAAAAATATTAGGTAAATTGTTTGTCATGTTTTTTTAAATGTTTTAGATCAACGCTGGGAACTAAAAGCTACATGTCGGGGAAAGAAATACGGAGAGTTCATTATTTCACGCACACAGTGCGAAAGCGACCTAGCTAAATTGTCAGGCGTGCATTTTAGCCTACGTCAATTTCAGATAATCATTTTAAGCTAGCTAGACCGACCAACACTTCGTGTTAAGTACTATAGTTGGCTACCTAGCTAGAGCTATCTACTGTGGCTTTGCAATCATTTCATGCCATTGTTGTTGTCCAAGCTTGTGACACTGCTGCAATCGTAGTTGAAAACCAACGTAATGCATAAATATACCGTTGTTTGACTAGCTTTTTAAATACGTGACACACTACTGACTGTACTTACACAAACATAGCTCAAACACGTAGGCATAGTACGACCACAGTCCAACTGAAGTGATGATTATGACTGGTATCCAGGAAAAAACCCTTTGACAGCATCTTAAGCCCCTGGAAAGAGCCATTATTCCATTTCCTCTAGCCCGGCATATAGCTCATCCATCCGTTCGATTACACTTCCTGGAAATAATCTACCTGTGTGTGATTCGTAGATTGATTAACAGCTCTGTGTGTATCCTCTGGAACTGTCTGCACCCAAGCCCCCACCCCTCGCCCCTTGGCTTGAGGCAACAGCCCCGGTGGATGTAGGTGGTATTGCATCTTCGACTTGACTTCCGTGTTTTACGGTCGTTTTTAATCTATTAACTCCAGTCAACATTTACAAAACTATCTCCCCCAATAATTTTTGTTCGATACTCAAACCTGGCTCATACTACTAGCTTTTTCATAGAATAATTTTTCCAGATTTTTGCTATGTTTGAAACTAATCCGAAATGGGTAAACTAGCACCCCATTTATTTGCTTACGTCAAGAAAAGTTGCCTCGAAACGTGTTCGCGGATACTAACAGGGGACGAGCCATAGAGGTAATATTAAGTAGAGAGAGCCAACATCGTCTTCCAAGATGGCGTCCCCATTCATTTCTATGAAAAGTGCTCAGTGGCGCAGTGAAGCAAGCTAGAGCGCGAAACGGACAGCGCCATCTTTCTACTTCCGTGTCTTCCGGTCTAAACTAGGAAAAAAGTGAGCCCATAGCTTTTAACGGGCTCACTTTTTTCCTAGCTCCAAGCTGGCTCCGAGACTCGTGCACGCCAGAGCCATAGAAAAAGAGAGTTGCGACACTTCCATAGACTCCCATTGTTATCGAGGAATGCGGAGGTAAAGCCACCATGAGGCGACCAATAGTTCCTAGCATCGTATTTTCCACCGTTGAACCCTATTCATTTTCAGTAGGTGCGTTCGACAGGGACTGCGGCTGAATGAAACGACCGGCGAGAGTAGCCGCTTGCAGTCGGGGAGGAGTTGAAAACGGCTCTGTGAAGTTGGACATTCCAGCTTCTCGTGGTTTGCTGCGTTGATGTCAGTCATGGCCGGTCAAGCGCTGTTTGCTTACGTTACTTTATTTTTAATTGAACTTAGTCTTTCCGTTAGTAGAAGAGGTGGCCCAAAACCCTTTCTTCAACAAATGTTTTATTCAATCAAATTGTTTGGTCCGGATTTGAGCATTGGCGAAACTGAAGGTGTCAGAATAATTACAAAACAAGCGTCAAAGTTGTCGTGTGTGAGTCTGGCCAATCATGAAATAGCTGGGTCGTCATTTGAACCCATGCAGTTGCTCTTGAGAAAATGCGCTCGGCTACACAGCCGGCAGTTCTCGAATCAATCTCACGGTACTTTGATGGCTTCGTCACAGTGAACTAGCCTCGGCGCCGTCTGAAGTCGGACAAAAAGTCTAAATTCACTGTTTCAAGTCAGCCGCCTGCAGCTGCATGAAGACAGTTCATGTCGAGTGCACCTATTTTCATGTTTCTCACAGGTTTGTTAGCTTGTTGGTACTTTTATTTTAGTGTTATCACATTTTAAAAAACAAATCCAAAGCATGCAAGATATCGTGACTCTGTAGGACTGTGACTCAGGAATGAATAAAACAATTATAAAACATGAATGCAGTATAACAGAATAATATCTTATAAAGATCTTATGAAACATATTGACAAACAAATGCAATGTTTTTCACTCGTGGACAAGGCACCCTTTTTCATTATTCAAAGGTTTTACTCATGGAAACATGGACTTTTACCGAAAAGATTCCATTACTCTTTTAATAACGTCATATTGTTCCAAAGTCACTTTAAAAGAATCTGAACCAATCTTTGGATGATAAAAAGCCCCCTAGTAGGAGGCGATGCTCAATCCCCCACCCCTCGCTCCTCGGCTTGAGGCAAAGGCCCCGTGTGTTGGTGGTACTGCATTTCTGATTAGGTAACCGGCTCATCCGGTCGATTTTATTCTGTTAACTCAAGTCAACATATCCAAATCAATCAATCTTCCCCCCAGAAATGTATGTTCTTGAACCATACTAGCTTTTTCATCAAATAATTTCAGCTACTTTTTCAAGAAAGGTTTCTTGGAACTGTGCTCGCAGGTACGAACAGGGCACAAGCACAAAAGGGAACATTACGCCTGGGACACCGGTAGGGTGACAAGACGTCCTCTTTTACCCGGACATGTCCTCTTTTCAAAACCTTAAAAATGCGTCCGGCAGGGATTCCAAAATTGTTTCTCTGGGTCTTTCACAAATTATTACACCCTTACAAGTTTTGGAAAGTGTATCCCCTCAGAGAACTGTCGTTTTGATCAGATAGTGCGGCATGCAATACACGACCACCCCTTCACTGCTTGGCCCCTAATAATAATAAAACTAACAAAAACAATAGTGCCCTAGCAGTTTTGCAAAACGGATCACAGCTGCCAGCTGTACAGGTAGCGGTGCTAAATAACAATTTATGAGTGTTCAGTTTCTTTCCATCTGCTACTGGCCTCTTCAACAAGGCCAAGGACTCCCATTCACATTCATTTATTTAACTATAAGTCCATCTAATGGCAATTACACTATGCATAAGCCAATAATTTTATTATAATAATGAACTAGTAAGACTATTTTCTTCCCCTTCCGGTCAGGTTCGCGTTCATTTTGAGTTTAAAATTCTTCATATCAACAGTGTACAAGTATAAATAAATACAAGGAAATCATATTTAATAGCCTAAATAGGCCTACATTAATCATAAATCGTCTAGCGATGGTAACTGAAAATTTTCCGCTAGGTCTATATCCGAAACTTTTTCCTTTTTTTACCCAGAATCGATGAGGAATTTCTAAATATTCACACTATTTCGCTTTCATTAAAGATATTGGAAAAATTAAGGTGAAATGCAAACTGTGCCCGAACAAAATATTATCTACTGCCAAAAACAGCACTTCAAACTTCTCAATAGTGTCCACAGAGAAACAAAGCTGAAAGCTAGTGAAAAATTCACTTTAAACCATAAGAGAGATGGCGACCCATTTCCACAACTCGCTACTAAAAGTAAGAGTCAAAGTATTATAATAAATAATAATATTACTTTGTACAGAAATTAATAATGTAACTTAATCACACTACTTTTACTGCACAATAATAAATGATAACTCATACATTAATTATTTTGAGTAACTTCCCCCAACACTGGATGTATGTAGAAGATTGTACGAAACAATAAGTCAGTGTTCTTAGGCCTGTATGACAAAAAAGGTAGAAGGGCAGGGAAAGAAATGACAGAAACATTTAAAAGCCAATATGGATTCATGTGCTGTGGCTGGTTGCTGGCGTGTGATGTTTATGACTGTTTTGGCTTGATGAGAAAGAGGTGTAGAAACTAGATAGATATCCCTCACTCCCACCTTGTCCTTCTTGTCTTGGCGGGCATATGCGAAGCAGGGAATAACAGCGGTGACCCGGGAGGCAATCTTACAGGCGTTGATCATAATCAAGAGTTCCATCAGATTATCATTGATCTCCCCGCAACCGCTCTGCACAATATAGACATCCTCTCCACGCACACTCTCACCAATCTCCACGCTTGCAGAAGAAAAAGAGATATTGAAAGAGGGAGAATAAACAGCAGATCTCAAACATGCCACTTCAGTCATTTGTGACATAATAAACATATAGATGGGCCCTGGTGTGTGGTTCTTGGATCAGTGACTGCTGCTGTGGTGACAAATGAACAGTGTAAGTACATATGACTAATGGTCTCTCACTTCTTGGCATAATTCATCAAACAAACTGCTGTGTTTTGACTGAGCTGCATATACTGAGTGTTACGTTCCAAGACCCCTCCCTGTTTGTACTGCTTGTTTGCCCTCTGTCCTGTCCCTGTCTGTTCTCCAGGGGTTCCAGGTCCTGCCCTCCTGTGGTCCAATCAGTGGCATCCAATCAGAGACATCCACCAATTACACATCTGCTCCAGCACCACCCACTTTTGTTTTGCTATTTAAGTTCCTTTGTTCTCCCCTGTAGGAAGGAGGGTTTTTTGTTGTTGCCATTGAGACCTTGACTGGGTGATGTATGGTTTCTGTTCTGTTCTGTTCCCAGTGTATGCCCAGTGTTTTGCTGTTTATTTAAACCCTGGGGGGAAGGGGGATTCCTATAGGTAAGACGCCCATGGGCTTACATTCCACCCGTAGGAATACTCTGTCTATACACCCTAGGTAAGCCCCTTTCTCCCAGCCCCATCGTTTGGTCCTTGTCGTTCATTGTGATTCCGATTCCA
Organism: Mallotus villosus; assembly: GCA_903064625.1. NCBI lineage: Eukaryota > Metazoa > Chordata > Actinopteri > Osmeriformes > Salangidae > Mallotus > Mallotus villosus. Next base: position 313,489 of record CAEFZP010003218.1, read on the forward strand.
TGTATTTGTGAGGAGACAATAAACTCAATTTATTTTCTGTTACCCCGGTTGTTCTATGTCCCCATCCTCATTTCCCACGTTCCTCCAACCTGGTTCTGCGGTTAACAGTTTATTTGTTTATTTAGAAGGATCCCCATTAGGTCTACCCTAAGACAGAGCTACTTTTAGTGGGGTCCACATATAAGACTTACATACTAACAACAAACATTTGAAACATACATTACAATACCAATATCAAAAGTTAAAATACATGAAAATAATGATCATACAATTTCACATAAAAAAAAATATATATATATATATATATATATATAAGTACCTAGTGGTTATGCGTAAGCTGCAAATCATATAAGAGAGTACAACACATACAGTATATCACCATCTGGTGTCACGAGTACGCTGTACCCAAGTGTTTCATTATTTGCTTTTTGAACATACATTTACGTGTTATGTTTATAATTTTCGTCGGTAGTAGGTTCCATGACTTCATGGCCCTGTATCCCACTGTACGTTTAAGAAAATTGGTATAAGCTCTTCTATTGATCGTCTAGTAGCATAGCTGTGTGAGGCTATATTTTTATTTAGTTGCCTATACTGATCAGCTGGTGTTTTGGACTGCAAGAGGCGCCATGTTGACAAAAGAAGTGCAGCTATCATCCTGTCTTCAACTTTTAGCGAGTGGAGACTGGCATGCATACTTTCTATGCTGGTTCTGTAAAGACACTGTAGAGCAAAGCGTGCAGCCTTGTTTTGTACAAGCTGAAATCTATTCAGGTCTTTCTTGGTGGCATTTGCCCATACTATCTGACAATAATCCAGCTGTGACAGAACAAGAGAGCTAACTACCAGTATTCTTAGATCAGGTGTAAGATGATTTCTGCATTGTCTAACTGCAGCTAGTGCTTTGCCCATTTTATTGACTACAGTGTCAATATGCTGTGACCAGGACAGTTTATCATCTACTACTTTTTCCTTTACTTGTTTGATGGAAGTTCCATCTATGCACAGTCTAAGCTCTGGCTCTGTGCTAAGAGAATGATTAGACCCAAAGGTGGAATTCCACTTCCATTAAAGAAGACTCTTCGTGATCTGTTTAATAGGTAACTTCCCATCCAGGTAGCTGCAGATGGTTTAAAGCCATAGCACACCAGTTTTTCCAGAGGAAGCCCATGTTCAAGCAGATCAAATGCTGCTGTAAAGTCCAAGAGGACTGCTCCACATAACATTTTGTTGTCTAGTTCTCTGTACCAGTCATCTGCCATTTGTGTCAGTGCTGTGCATGTGGAATGTCCCTTTCTGTAAGCATGTTGGTACTCTGTTAACAGATTGTTTACTGAGAAGTATTCCTGTATTTGCACTAAATGATGATTTCTTATCTTTGGGCAGGGGAATAATTTTAGCTTCTTTCCAGGCTTGAGGGAAGATTGACAGTATCAGACAGGTGTTTAATATATGACGGATTGGCTGTGCAACATAATCTACAGCCATTCTTATCAGTTTACCATCTATCCCATCCATCCCTGGTTGTTTGTCACCACATGCCACTTTCACCAACCGAGCCACTGTTTCCACTGTTAGTTCACTAAACTCTGTGATGATTCTTTCCTTAACGTGTCTACCTTGTTTCTGAAAAAAGTATTCAAGTGATTTGCAATTTCTTTGGGTTTTGTAATGAAGGTACCCCCACTTTCAATGAAAGTAGGTTGTGGAGAGGTGTTTCTTCCCATTATAGCATTAAGCATACTCCAAAGCCTTTTGGGGTCATTCTTTGTCCTGATTAATTGCAAAGCATAATATTGTTTCTTTTTCCTTTGATTGAGTTTTGTAACTTGATTTCTCAGTTTACAGTAGTTTTCTCTGTCTTCAGTACAACCGCTGTTCTGTGCCTTTTCCTTGGCCTGATTCCGCTGAGACATATAGCCCTTTAATTCCACATCAACCCATGGCGCCCTACAAGTCCTCACTGTCACTTTTCCAACAGGTGCATGTTTGTCAATGACTGGTACAAACTTTGCAATAAAAAGATCCAGTGCTTCATCTGGTTCTTTTGCATTGTAGACCTCAGACCAACATATATTATTGACCTCTTCCAGGAAGGCTTCCTCAGAAAAACCTCTGTAGGATCTTTTATAGATTACTCTAGGTCTAGCTTTGGGAACCTTCATTTTCCTTGCTACCACTACAATATTGTGGTCACTACATCCTATTGGGACTGGTACAGCCTTGGTATATAAGTCATCTGCACTCAAATAAATGTGATCAATACAAGATGCTGTGTACAAGATGCTGTGTTGATGCCCTTGTTGTTTGTGCTTAGTCGTGTTGGTTGTGTAACCACTTGTTTCAAACAGCATGCATCAGTTATGGTGGCCAGTTGGTTCTTTAAGGAACAGTTAGGCGATAGTCAGTCAATATTTATATCTCCAGTGAAATGTCCAGTGACAATTTCCATATTCAAATCACACACCTTATCCAGCATCTCACCCATGGCTTCTAAGTAATGTAGATCTGAACTTGGTGGCCTATAGCAGCAGCCCACCAAGATAGGTTTAATATGGGGCAGGTTCACTTGAAGCCATAGCACCTCAATTTCATCATTGTTGGACGGCTGACTTTGCGGCAGTAAAAAGGCTTGGAGGCAGTGTTTCCAAAGAGCTTAGGATGAGTTCCCAAAAGTTTTAATCGCCAGTGGCCGCATAGATACAAAAACAACAATCACCTCCACCAACGATCAGGGGTGTTGTCTGGTCGCCACCTCAGACCCAACTCCCCTCGATCTGCTCTGCTCTGGCTTTTTATGGGGCGCAGCCCATAAACCAGCCCATACCATTATTTCTCCCTATCCTAAATCAATTATCTTTACCAAAATATATATTCCGCCTAACTATTAATAAAAACATTCACTTTAATAATACAGACAGGTTAATAAACATATCATCACGTTCAATTATTATTTCGCCCTCTAAATCGTTCCCCAATAATTACATAGCGCAAACCCCCTATCATCCCACCAACAACATATTCCGTTCCGTGCCCCAATGTTTAAAAGACCCTTCCGACTTTCCGTCGGGTCTTCCACTGATCCTGACTCCGGAAGTCACTATCCCACCGCACGGCAAGAAGTTCGCGACTGTTCATCCCGTACACTGTTCCCCCCTGCGATGCATGAATTGCCTTCCATTGCTGAATTGCCTTCCATTGCTGGTCCTGGGACTGCACCACATTCTCCCATCTTTGATCTTGTCGCGCTTGTACCTGTAGTAGTGTCTTCATAAGCCCGGCCAGTTCTGCCACTGCCCCTTCGGCTGACTTTGTAGATGCCGAGGCCTCACCTCCATCTTCTGGCTTTGAGGTGGTGTCCACCTCCTCCTCTGGCTGCGGACGGGCCTCGGCCTCCTTGGCTGGTTTGGGTTTAGGCGGCATCTTGAACACTGCCCTCTCTTAAGGCGCTCCAGTTTCTTCTGACACCAATTGTTGGATGGCTGACTTTGCGGCAGTAAAAAGGCTTGGAGGCAGTGTTTCCAAAGAGCTTAGGACTCTAGGGATCCTGACTCCGGAAGTCACCATCCCACCGCACGGCAAGAAGTTTGCGACTGTTCATCCCGTACACTGTTCCCCCCTGCGATGCATGGCGGATCTCCTTCGCGACCGTATGTTGTCTGTTCGTGTATACACTAATCATCGCTAGCGGTAACGGGCAGCCGCACCGTTACAATCATACATAATATCCTCCCTAACTTTCACTGGAAGATGGTTTTGAACATAAAAAGTATCACCTCCCCCATATCTGTTTCTGTCCTTTCTATAAAGATTATACCCTTGTATGCCCAACGCCTCATCCTCAAAAATGTCATCCAGATGGGTTTCTGATATTGCAAGTATGTTAATTGAGTTTAACACCAACACGTCAGTAATGTCATGCACTTTATTCCTTAAGCTACAAATATTCAGCTGAGCAATCTTCAAACTTGTCTTTGGGAGTAAAGCAGCAATTGACATTAAATATGTGTCAACACTTCTTTACCCTTCCACCTGTTTAAGCGTCACTTCTCCTTCCATTTGCTTCCTGTTTGTGGACAATCAGCTTATCATACCTTAAGACAGCAAAGTCCCCTCTTTCTCTTGCAGCTTTCATCTGAGGAAGCAGCTCCCTTCTCTTCTGGCGAACTGCATCAGGGTAGTCTTCATTGATGAAGATTCTAGATCCTTTAAGCTTTCTTGCGTTGCTCAGGACTTTGTCTCTGTCCTTAATCCTCAGCAGCTTCACCAGTAGAGGACGGGGGCGAGGCCTAGGAAAGTCTTCCTCTGCTTTAGGTGCTTTCCCAGTCCGTTGGATTTGTTCTATCCCAATGGTTGTGGTGATCTAGCTCCAGTTGGTCTTTGAAGAGTGTCAACACCTTCTCCTCTAATTCAGAGACCTTCTCCTTCTCTGTTTCAGGAATGCCATCGATAATCACGTTGTGACGCCTGGATTGACCATCGAGAAAGTCTGTTTTGTTGTCTATTGCAGTCATACATTCTGCTAGCTTGTGTATGTCAGTTTCATTTGTTTTATGATTCTGTGACAGACTAGCGTTAGTGATTTTTAAGTCATCCACCTCCTTTTGTGTAAAGTGGAGACTAGCCTTAAGTTCTTGTAGCTCTTTCATCATAGCATCCATTCTGGAGTTAGTAGTGTCCATCAAGGTCTGCACGCATGCTTTGAAGTTGCTTTCCTGCTGTTCTAGCATTTCTTTATAGACAGCTTTTTGTTGGTCAAGTAGTTCGCGCACTTGTACCGATGATATGTACTGTGCATTGTCCTTATCTTTGTCCTTTCCCCACCCAGCCATCTTAGGAGCTTGGCTGGTAGCCTCGTAGCCTGGTAATAGCCAGGCTTGATATCTGAACGCGATGGCTTCTTTCTTAAATTAGCCAATAAACAGTACTTCGTGCTTGTTCGCTTGTTAGGTCCCGGTACAGTTGCAGCTGCCCATTACGTTTCCCTGCCCTCCAGGGATTCGTAACATAAATTCAACATAATTGATTCGTAACACTGAGTGATTAAATAAGTGTTATCAGAGGTTGGCCTTGAATACTGTATTTTTCGGACTATAAATCGCTCCGGAGTATAAATCGCATCAGTTAAAAAATGCGTCATGAAGAGGACAAAGTCGCATTTATTTAGAAATGTTTTCACAAAATCCAAGACCAAGAACAGACATTTAATCTGGAAAGGCAAGTTATTCAACTACACAATAGCATACAGAACAACAGGCTGAATAGGTGTCCGGTATGTTAACGTAACATATTAACAGTTATTCAGCTACACAATAGCATAAAGAACATACCTGGGAGGCCGAATAGGCTAAATTAACATAACATGCTAGCGAGTACAAGCAAGTTACCGGTAAACTAGTTCACCAGGCTCCCAACCTCATTCCACATCACTGAAGCCGTGGGTTCATGTCAGTCAGTATGAATTAACATTTAAAAACATGTTAAATTATATTTTGATATACAAGTCGCACCTGACTATAAGTTGCAGGACCAGCCAAACTATGAAAAAAAGTGTGACTTATCGTACGGAAAATACAGTATGGCGATGATGCTGATCACTGAATACGAACCTTGATGAGCAGGCCAGTTGCTGATTGGAGTGCGTCTGTGGGAATTTATGCTCATTCCGCCATTACAGCATTAGGGAGTTTGGGCACTGCTGTTGGATGATTACACCTGGCTTTCAAATGGCATTTAGCCTGGGTGCCAGCCGAATTTAGCCCGCCCACAACATTTGAGGTTGGGAAGTTTGCTCTGGCATTGCTCCGTTGGGGAAGAACTATGCCAGAACCAGAGCTGTTTGTACCAATCAAATTGTCAGGGCGGGCTTTATACGATGATGGACAGATGATCAACAGTAACGTAATAAATCACGTCACCAAAGAGCGCTTGGGTTGAATTTGTTTTCAACAAACATGGCTGCCGCTGGAGAGCTGAGATGTGTAGATTCTGCCATCGAGTCTGTTTTAGAAGACATCAACAGCGCATTAATTTTGAAAGAGGAACAGAGAAACGCGATCAAGGCATTTCTCGATCGTTTTTGCCGTCCTTCCTACGGAATTCGTCACATACTACGTTGCTCTGATTGGTTGTAGGTCTATCCAATTGAGCGAAGAGGCATTTTTTTCCGGGGTTTGGTTGAAACACGTCCCATAATCACAGCCCAATGGAGCAGTATCAGACTCATATTCTGACTAGAATTATAAGTATGACAACGTCAGGCTAGATGGCGTTAGAATTCTTCCCAAATGTGTTTGATAGTGTTTAGGTCAGAGATCTGTGCAGGCCAATCAAGTTTTCCCACACCAAACATTTCTGTATGGACCTTGCTTAGTTCATTGGGTTCAAGTCAATAATCGAAAAATTTAGTATTTTTCGTGATTTTGGGCTTGAGCCTTAAATCTATTGATGGATTTATTCATGTTACTCAATGTTGTCAATGTTACTGATATAGGTGTGATGCAGTGGAGGCTCGTCAGGGGAGAAAAAGGAGGAATCATCGCCCTCATGGGGATGGGCAGTATGGCCTAAGATGTTTATCACAGTATAATTCGTAAGCACTGACGGTTTCGGTATTTATCAAAATCCATATCATGGCACAACGCAATACTGGTATTCGCCTTTATACCGGTATACCGCCCACCCCTACGCCCTCAGTGTAATTTGTGTGTGAAAATGTGTGACTTTGTTGTTGGATTAGTTAGAGCATTTTAGTAATATTATTCAATTCAAATGAGGTTTTTCACATCACAGGAGAGTTTATACATAGTTTTCTTGGTTTTAGAAATGTATTTTTGTGTTCAGTCACTGTCAAATGTCAGCAGCAGTAGCATCTAGTTAGCCTGGCTCTGCCCTACTAACTACTTCCGCTCAATTTTCATTTTGGTTCTGTACTAGGTCTGGGAATTCGGCATATAAGTCGGGTTTCTCAAATCAACTTTTTGTAGGTCCAATCAGCGAACAGAGGGAGTGGCGTTGAATGATGACGTTGATGTTGTGCGCTAGTTTAAGTTGTAGTTCAGTAATGGCGGCAGAGAAAGATGCTAGCGAAGCTATTTGGTCCATTGTAGCAACACTGCAGAATATCCGCAAGTTAAAGCCAGAGCAAGAACAATCCTTGCTGAGTTTTGTTGATGGCCATGATGTTGAGGCCCTCCTCCCCGCGTGGTTCGGGAAAAAAATTATTTTCCAGCTACGGCAGCTAGCTCCGTTACAGTAGTGGCGAAGAAGTTGGCTAAGGTGAACGCTAGCGATTGGTTATGGCAGATCAAAGTGGCTTTGGGCAGATCCGATAGTTTTATACTTCAACAGAGTACCCGCCTTCAAGGAAGTTTTATGACATCAAGACAAGAACGCTTGTCAATGGAGCAATCGCAGACTGTACAAATGAAATGTACGAGAGTCTGGTTAGGACCAGGCTAGCAGCGAGTAGCATGTGCAAGAGCAAGCACTTTTATTCTCCAGATTGGTGAATTTCCTCACAGAAAATGTTGTGGATGTTTAAATGAAGAACCCCTTTAGTTTCTGGGCTACACAGAATAGGTGAGAACATTATAAGTGTTTCAAGTACAAAAGTTTGAGGGGTACTCTACTGCTGCCTTGTAGGAATATCAGCATTGCAAAAGCAGGGAGCATATTGAGCCTGAATGTTTTAGGTTAAAATTCATTTTCAGCAAATATAAAAATATGAGCCCAACGTAATATTTATAGCCTATTACATAAAGCTCAAAAAGCCCTTCTGTGCTCAAAATAATACAAAATAAAAATCGTCTGACTCCGCCCCTAGTCAAAGGACTGGGCCAGTATGAACTCCAACTATGTGTGGAGAGAACTACAAGTCCAATGCGCGTCACAAGTCCCAAGTTTCAAGAACACTAGAACATGTCTAGCAAGCAACACGTTGAGACGACGTGCATCCATCCATACTTATTTTATGTATTTATTTACCAATAAGGACAAATATATTTAGATATGCTCACAGACAAATACAATATTACACACATCACTCACCACGTTTCCTGGTTGCTAAATTTCTTGGTGACAACCTTTCCTAGCTCGAGCCCTACAATGCCGTCTAATAGCGCTGATCCGTGCACTAACGATTCTGTTCAGGGGAACTGTTGGGAATCGATTGTTAGTTGGAAAATGCTGTCATCGAGCTAAATGTGTTTCCTCCATATCAACCCGCCTTTACCCAGTCATGTATAGCTGCAGCATGTGTCTGTAGTTGTCGGGGGCGCGCACGGCCAGCTACTTTTAAACTCGCTTGTACAAACGTCACTTTTTTTTCTTCAAAACCCGCAGAAATCATCCTTCTTATCCCACAGCAATCCGTCCTATCATATGAGTTTTATCCTATAGCCTATGTTCAATGTCTTATACTTATGATTAAAATCAACAACATCAAGGCTGTGTCCCAATACTCCTACTTCACCCTAGCACTTCACACTTCACACTCCGTTTGCGCGTTCGCGTGAAGTGGTGTCCGAATTCTCTTAGAACGAAGGGGAAGTGTTGTTCAACCCTTCAAACAATCCCTTCAAACGGAGTGCGATCAGAGTCACACTACGGCTGAAGGGGAAAGATCACATTTCCCAGGATGCCTTGCGAACACCTTGGTAACCGACTGACTCCAAAAAATACGTTTACAAATGTTGTATATCTTCGCAAATAACTATTAAAAAAAATTTGAAACACATCGGGATATCTACCTGATCATCATGCAAAATAATATTCCTTACAGTTCCTTACGATTGTTAGAAAAAGATCGCTATTTCACAAATGAACGTCTGTCTATGCAGCTGAGAGTAGCCGAGTAACGTTAACGTTAGCTAACGTTAGGATGTAAAAAACGCAATTTTATTATGACAGGTGGGTAAATATGTTTGCCAAAACCTGAAGACCTGACGTGTGTTCAAATTCGCAAACATAGGAACAGTGTTTGCCTTGAGTTTTTGGCAAACGTAGCTAGCCTACAGTGGAGCTGGATATGAGCTAATAATGACGCAATGACGCATAGAGTGGTGTCCCATTTCGTAGGTAAAGATTTCAATCACTTCACACTTCACACTCCGTTGTGAAGGGGCACACCCCAGTGAACGAAGTGTGAAGTGTGAAGTGCTAGGGTGAAGTGGGAGTATTGGGACGCAGCCAAATACAGGCAGCCTATTTGAGGATATAGCTGAATTTATGGGTAGGCTATTTATAACTTTATTGCTCTTTAAACATAAATTACTTTGTTGGCAGACAGATAACCACAGCGAAGACAAGATTATTGAAACCTAAAAAAAGAAACAAAAAAGTGCACATTAAACATCAATCAAGATAGGCCATAAATGGGTCCTCCATTATGCAAATACTACACACAGGCAGTTTAGTTAAAGCAATGGAACAAAGATAAAATACTGATAATAAATCTTAAAATAAATATAAATGAATAGTTATACTATCATGTTGAGAAAGAAACATTTTCAGGTCTTCATGACAAACTTTAGCCTGTAAATATATGATATCAAATCAAAATGTATTTGTATAGCCCTTTTTACACACAAGCATGTCACAGAGGGCTTCACATACTGTACACCCATAGAACTGCCCCTCAACCAACCTAAACCCCCTTCTCTAAATATATGATATCAAAATAAACAGGCCCCATGCTTTATATTATACTCATACTCTTTAAAATATATGTTTTTACTATTAGTCTCTATGTACATTACTAAGTAATACAATATAGATGTCTTTTCTCTTTTTTTTACAAAATAGTGATGAACTTTGCATCACAAGTATTGGATATTTCAATTGTAGCTCAGGCTCACATGGAACTCTACGTATTCCAATCTTATCTTACAGCAGCCTACTTAAAACAGCTTTATAAAGAGTCACCATTGCAACATATGAGAAGCCTCTCTTTCGTGAGCAGTTATAGGGTAAGGTTCCTTCACACTTTTAGGAATTTATTCTGTATATTTCACTCCCACTGAGGGTAGCTTGGTAAGTCTGTGTCTTTCACTGTAGGTCCAGGCAGAAGGGAGACAGCTAGCAACGACATAAGAATGGTAGAACTATACAACAAAAGGATAAACATTCTGCAGAAAATGTAATAATGGTCAGAAAGGGGTTTACAGATGTGTAAAAGAGCTAGTCATTAACTTGAGGACCGATCTAACTGTTTCATGATTTTGAATGAACCATGATGAAAAAATTAAGAGACAAAAAGAACTAATGAGACATTAAGCACACGTGCTAGCTTTATTAAAATACATAGAAAACTACTTTGTGGGTTTCTGTGAGGGTGTTTCTTTCATATCTCCTTAATTGCACATTGAATAACAGCACATATAGAAAGCAATGTTATCATACTAGATATACAGTATACGCATAGCCGCGTGCACTGAACCTTTTCCTTTCCAAATAATTAGATAAGGAAACTTTTGGGTGAGGGACAGAAGGGTTCAACTTGCAGTGGCCTCTCAAATGAAAGATTCTGTTCCTCACTCGAAATTGTCATTGGAAAGAAAAAGGTGCAATGGTCTCTTAATTCTTTCCAGAACTGTATATGCTGTATAAATATTTATAGATTTCTGATTATGGAATATAAAACCATTTCCACCAGTTCACAGACTGTCAATAAGAAAAAGCCTTGGGCAAAAAAAAGGGGATGCGTGTTTTTTATTTTATTTTTTATTATTATTGTACAGCGAGGTTGTGCAAAGGTCTAATTTGTAAGTGTAATTATTTACACTGAGTGAGATGCTAAGCAAAGTGTAGTCCACAAATGTGTGTGTTTGTCTTTCTGTGTAAAATCCTTTAAAATCCTCTCCAAGGCAAAAGGCAAGATTAATTAGAATTTAAGTGGCCAGTGAGTTGGATGTTCTGCTACATATTCCACAGTGAGCAAATGTCAATAACTGCTGTAATCATCTCATGTCTCATCTACACATGAATGGGATTGGCATGGTCTTCTGTGATTTGTGTATTTTCTATATTGCACTTTCAACATTGTGAAATACAGTACAATACTTTCGGTTCGCCATACACCAAGTGCAGGGGCATAGGTTTGTTTTCAAACATGGGTGGGACAGCTTATTTTAAGAACTGAGGATGTGGCTGTAAAAAAAAATATATTTAAAAAAGTGAGAGGGACAGATTTTCAAAACGGTTTAACATACAATGAAACCTGTGCCCCTGACCAAGGAGATCTCCATTTAGTGTCACAATAGTATACATTGTAAACTAACTAGCAAACACATGACCTACTAACCCACTGAAGCTTGAGGTGGTACCTAATTAACATATTTGCTGCTTAACATTCTCATAGTAGATTTTAGCACATCATCATTTATGTCTGACAGTAAGCATAGATATACTCTTTATAGTTCTCATCAATATATATTCCAAATATTACTCTCATCTGTGGGTTTCCACAAACTGTATACTATTTCTCAAAAAGATAAAACGTAATGGTACAGTACATACGAAAAATGACAAGGTCAATGTTCTGGCATCCACTGCTCCTTACGTTTTGCTGTCTCACCATTTTTATGCTATGGTGATAATACTGGTCCATAAGCTCCGTAAAGATCCACTACAGGTTGCCACATCCCTTGTAAACATGGAATGGAGCAGTTGCACTGCAATATTTTATGTAGATAGATCATTGCACTTCCTATAAAAAATGTAAACAATAAATACGTTATTGATTAGGTGAGCACCTGTCTTGGCTTACCCTATACTGCAACCTATTATAGCTGTTACTAACTACCAACCCCTACGGTTAAGGTATTTACTGAATGGGCAAGGTTTTAATTGGACGGGTTAGAGAGCTCATATTTGTAGTAGAAGTACGGACTTGAGGACTGACGCTCTTAGTGGGCAGGCTGCTAGAAGTTCCCATGGACTCCTCTGCTGCACGTAAGAGTAGAGTGTAGTTTATGGCCACCTCCTCCACTTTCCGGAGCAGCTGCAGCCGCTGCGCCTCAGAACGCAACCCTCCCACCAATTTTATAAAGGTCTGGGTGAGGTCACACAGGACTTGGAAACTAGCTGTAACAGCGCTCAGCATCCTCGAGGGGCTCTTCTCCACACTTGCCACACGACGGCACGATGCCCGGAACTCCTTGAAGCGTACTGCCAGCTCTTGCTTGTACTCGGCAATACGAGATGGCTGGATGCGGTTGTCCACTTCCACTTGGGGGCTGTTGGCGCACTGGCGTAGGATGGAGAGCAGCTCGTTTGCGTCCAGCTGGGCATTGAGGAAGCCATCGGGTAGGGTGAAGTTCTTCCCCTGCAGTGCCTCCACCCTTGCCAAGCTACTCTCCAGAGTTCCACAAGCCCTCAGGTCTATCTCCTGAGTCTGGGGCTCCTCCTCCTCCTCCTCTTCTGCCTCATCCCCACTGCAATCCTCTGCATTAAGCACTTTTAAGGTCTTGCTTACCACAGGCAGAGTGCCAGAGTCCATCTGCATGCCTGGCAGTACCTTAAGAGGGATGGAGTAGGACAGCTCATCCTTCTCACTGCTCTCATCTGCCGCCTCACACTTCCTGTAGCAGAAGCAAAAAGAACAGCATTTCTCCCGATCATCGTTGTCCTCGCATGGTATGTTCAGAAGCACCTCCGTGCCCCCCTCTCCTTCTCTCTCCCTCAGCATCTCTTCTCCTTGTATGAAGAACACTCCCTTCTTTCCCTTACCATCTACCTGCTGGGACTGAGTGTGGACTGGTTGTACAGGAGTGGGAAGCCTCAATCCTCCCATGGCCCTAACTCTCTCCATCTCTTTCTCCAGGCTTTTGATTTTGGGTTTCACCTCTGCATAAAGTGGCATGCTGTCACTGTTTTCAACTTCTCCAATGCTATATCTCCTCTTGAGCTTTGTGTACTGGGGGGCTCCTATGCACTCTAAGCGAGAAGAGCATGTCGGCAGACAAGAGACCTGCTCCCCTCGAAGCTCCCTGGACTCTAGGCTAGTGGAGCGGATGCGAGTGGTCTTGATCTCTAGGGTCTGGGGTTTCCTCGAGGCGCCATGGATGTCAGGGGATTTGGTGACAGCTGGTGGAATTTTGGAGATATTCCTCTCTCTTCCCCGGTGCTGCTGAGGTTCTGCAGTGGAGCCTACTGGTGTGTCAGGGAGGCGCATGCCTCGACACAACCTTTTACAATCACAGCTCCGTCGCTGCTCCCTAGAGATGCCAGGGGCCTTCAGGACAGGACTTGTGCGGAGCTGGCATGCGCAAGGGATCCCAGAGGCGACTGGAGATGAGCCCTGGGGCAAATACTCTCCTTGGGAAGACTTTGGCTTTAGCAGCTCCTCAAGGAACTCCAGCTCATATTGCCGAACCTTCTGAAGCTGGGCCCGCCGTTCATCTGTCTCCCTTCGCATCCTTGCTGGGAAGGTAGCCGAAAGCAAATTCCTAAAGCTTAGGAACGGGGCACTACGCTGGGCTTTTCCCTTACCCCCATCTTGCTTCTTAGTGTCAGCGGCGGGGAGGGTGGACACCTTATCTACTGAATGGGTGGGGTGGATGGGATCCACCAGTAGTGGTAATGACTTGGGAGTGCATTTCTGCTGCTCGGTGGGAGCTTTATTCTGAGAGCTTTCTGCCTTGTTTTCTGCTGCTTCCTTTTTATCTGTTTTCTGAGACAAGTGGGGGGAGTGCTTGGTTTGGACTTGAGGGCTGGCATTTGCCAGAGTGGGGTCAATTATATCTGCTCTCACTGCGGTCTCTTTACTGCCAGCCAGTTGCAACCCCTTGGCTCTTAGACACTCATCATCGGTGGGGGAAGATGAATGAAACAAGATCACTTTCTGGGTCTGAGGTTCCTTTAATCTGAGTTGGGAACCCGGCTCCGCACGCACAGGGCATGTGCAGAACAGGTCTTCTACTGGAAGTAGGTCTTTGGAGCTGGGAGGCTTTGTGGTCGCAGTAGAGGCAGATTCGGCATCTTGGCACATGTTTGTGGGGCAAATCTTGGCAGAGGATGTTCTGTCCACAGACAAGATTATAGGTAAGGCTTTGCTGGTGGGATCAGGGCCAGAAGGTGCCGATGTTTTTCCCCTGGCTCCTACAGCAGAGAGATTAAGGCTCAGTTTCCCCCCTGCAGAAAATGACAACTTCTGCTTTTTACTTACTGGGAGGGTCTGAGCCTTGGCTGGGTCTGATGCCTTCAGCTCCCCAAGTAACTTAATAGGAGGGTTAGGGCTGCTGACGTTGCTGGGCTCTGGCTTGGCTTTCTGATCTGTCTTTTGCATGCCTGATGCTGGTTCTGGACTTGTCTTGAGACCCTCCAGGTCTGTTGCCAGATTACCCTGGGCCGTGGCTGTTTCCGGCTCAAGGCTGGTCTTCAGGGGAACCGTTTTTCTGAGGATCACCTCTTTAGCGGGGCAGCCAGCGCGGATCTGTCCCATGGAGAAAGCACCGCCTCCTAGTGTTTGGGTGGTGCAGCTGGGGATTGCAAGAGGGAAGTCTCGCCTAGAGAAGATGCGCTCCTTGTTGATGTGGTGGGCCAGCAAGTAGGCCTGATTTTGATGCTGCTTCATAGCTGACACCATCTCTGATACATCCGTCAGCTCGGATGAGTTGGTCTCGTGGCCAGAGTCCAGTGATGACTCAGGTGTGATGGCTGCCAACACAATGAGACCTGCAGAGAAAGGAAATACAAAATACAATCAGGGTCACCAGGGAGAAGCCACATAATCACACAAAGTTGAGTAAATTAAGCAATACAATTGTATTTACACGTGACTGACTCACAAGTTTTTCACACAACGGTTTGTCCAAAATGTGAAATAGCTTTTACTTTAATCCTTTGGTTATTCAACAAATATTTATTTTTCTCAAGACTAAATTGCAGATATATGTGTTTACCACACACTTCTGAAAACCATTTATCTTTCGGTAGGAGGGACCATCTTCAATTTAGATTTTAGTCTTTATTTTTATGAAAGTATGAAAATAAATGTCTTTCCCCACATTGAAATATATTATCTTGTGGCACATGAGAAAAAGCACGTTTTTCAGAAGCATGTTCAACACAAAGATTAGATTTTTCTCATGGTCATTTCTTATGGTAAAAAGGATTGGGACTTTAGGTTTGAGATCCAGAAGAAACATAGCCTCTCTTCAAGACAATATAATAACAAAACTTCAGCTCTGTATTACAAATGACAGCTGTTTAGTTATACATATATACAATTTCTTATAAACAATGGCAAAAGATCACAATTATATTTCAGATTTAAGAGAAATATTTCTATATGAAAGGATGTATTTGATATAGTGGCAAATGACCAACTGTACATATATAGTAAAGACTATATTTATCTGCTTATCTAGGAGTCAGGTAGACTAAACTAGCCCCTCTCTGTGAGAGACCTGAATCCTGACATGACTAAGTGGGTTGACCTGTGGTCTGGGCGGGCTGTTGATGGTGGTGAGGATAGTCCTCCGAGGCAGCGAGGGCTTCCAGAGCCTGCAGGGTGGACACAAGAGCATCATCCAGCTCCTGAGCGTGGTCTCGGACTGTCCTGGTTGTCACGTTGTCTATCAATGTCACCGGCACTTCCTGCTGTGGCTGGTTGCAGGCTCGTTGCATCTGTGAGATCTGTGACATCTGTGCCCCCTGTGCCACTTGGCCAGTGGCGGCCACAGATGGGCTGTTAGTAGAGGCAGTTCCAATCTTTTTCCCTCGTTTGCCGTCATCCTCATCCGAACTGTTGTCTCTAAAGCCAGGAGGCGGGGCCGCAATGGCAGGTGGTGGAGGCTGTAGCTTCTCCTCCTCATCATGTGCTTCCTCCTCTTCCT
Organism: Mallotus villosus; assembly: GCA_903064625.1. Lineage (NCBI taxonomy): Eukaryota > Metazoa > Chordata > Actinopteri > Osmeriformes > Salangidae > Mallotus > Mallotus villosus. The sequence goes on from CAEFZP010003218.1 coordinate 329,328, forward strand.
CTGCCTCGTTTCCGCCAGGGGGTGGTAAAGCCATTAGGTCTACAGCCCCCCCTCCATCACGGGAAGCACAGGTGCTGGAGCAGTGCTTCCTCGAGCCACCACTACCGATCATGGTCATGTCCTCCACCTTCAACCGTGCCTTGCATGTGTCACAGAAGAATCGTGTTGCCTTCTGGGATTGGCTAAGCGTGTGAGCCCGGGTTCTGAATCCAACATTCTCCACTGTGGGACTCACTGGACCTTCAGCAATTGCCTCTGTACTCTTAAGGGTCGGATCTGACTTGGTTCGTGGCCGTCCTGGTAGAGAAGGAGGATTTGGGGAAATTAGGTTCTGGTTGATGTCAAGTTCGGTCTCAGTCTGTGTCTGCAGCTCTTGGAGCTCCTGATGCTCTCGCAGATGGATGTGGCAGAGGCCAAGGTGTTGGGGCTCCACGGGGGCCACAACTCTCTGCGACCCCCCTGCATCTCTGTGATGGCCATCCCGCTCCTCCGAGCGCCGACCGCCACTGGATGAGGAGCCAGACAATGCTCCAGAGCGAGGGTGGGCATGGTGGGAGCTTCTGTAATCTGAGGACAGAATGGTCAGAGCAGTTGAGAGGTTGAGAGGTAGACAGTCGCATGTGGTGGTGGGTGGAGTGACGTTCTGCATTGTACAGCAAAACAGAGCATGGCGGTTGATAGCCACATAAATAAAAGTACTTTCAGAGAGATGAATGCTGGAAGCTAAAGTTGAGATGACGAGGAGGGAGAAGAAGGACAGCAGAGAAACTATGGGATGCATTTCCATGGTTACAGTTGTTATTGTTTGTGGTCCAGGTATGGATGCAAATGCAGCAGACACTTAGTTCAGGTACAGATTGAGCAGAGTAAAGTAGACAGAGAGAAGCTGCACTATAATGGCTTGCATGCGATGTATCAAAGTTTGGGCAGGCTGAGAGGACCGAATGCCAGATGTCTATGAAGTACACACTGTAGCCTCACAATACTTATCACCGTTAGTATGACAATAAACACAAATATAAATGTTTATGATGTAGCCAAAGCAAACGGAATTACATTTCTAAACACCCTTTGAATACATGGAGTTTTAATCCAATTCAGTGCCCTGAAAATTGTATGATATGTTCTTAGTAAAATATACAGCTCATCTTACAAATATTATCTTACACATTTAGATTTGAGAGAACTAGAGTTCAGTTCATGTGAGTACTGTGCCTCTGTGTTCATTTTGTATTCAGAGAGTGTTTTGCGAGTCTTAGTTTGATCCCATAGAAACATTGCTAAAAATCAAGGAGGTGACTACTACCATACCTGCCTTGATCATGTAAGACTGACCAGGTGTCCTGAAGTATATGGTCTTTTTGGGGTCAACAAACAGCTTGTAGTATCCAGAAATGAGGCAGGCAAAGTTACTGGCATCAGGCCACTCCATAAGCAGAACAAGGGGCTGGAGTCAGGGGGAAGGAGGAGAAAGGACATCGAGGAACTGTTTAGGACACGAGTAATAAGCACTGCCTGTGATGACGACAATGTTCTTTCAAGGTCCAGAATAATTGTATCCAACTAAAACTTCAGCTACATAAGGTTCTACAAGGATTCAGGTAGCTGTAACTTAAAAGCAATAAAATAACTTTGCTTGAAACTGTGTGTGTTTGCATGTGAGCGTGTTACCTTGGCCTCGTGGATGGCTACCTCAACCCGAGCTACTCCCTGGTTCTCCCGGTACAACTGGACCTTGGTGACCCGGCTGAACTCGGTCAGAACTGTGGTCAGGTTGTTCTTCAGATCTATCACATGACTGATGCCATGTCTCGGACCAACCAACAGTGTTGTAGCTGACTGCTTCTCATCCTTAAAGAAGGGTTCACAAAATAAAAAGTTAAACAGAAAGGGCTTATAGAATTGATTAGGGATTGGGTACAAATACCAGCAAACTAGCTCACAAACTTGCTCAACCGTTTCCCCTAGGGATACTGTAGATATAAAATGCAATCCTTGTGACTCACAGCACAGTGGAAAGACTTTAAAGGGGTCATTGACTGCAAACCGAGTTTAACTTGTCATATTTGAATAACGACAGTTAGGTGGGTAAAATGGATATACAGTGAATCTCAAAGTCCATTGACATCTCCAAAATTTGCTACGCACTGATCTGTGTACTTCCACAGAATTACAAAGAAGAATGTTTTTCAAGGATATTGAAAATGGACTATGGTCGTAGATGCAGTGTTCCAGGCTGACACTTTTCAGTCTTCCCAAGGAACCAACACTCGACGAGCTGTGATGTTTGTCTATGAGAAAATGCAGTTTGACCCTCAATTACACATTTGCTCGAACCATTTCACAGAGGACAGTTTTGAAAACCTGGGACAATGTATAGCTGGATTTTCTATGAAGCTGTTGCTGAAAAGAGGTGCTGTTCCGACCTTATGTCCATCACAACCGCAAGCTGTAGTATGATTTTGTCGCTAACAGTTATTAGCAATGCTAACGTATCCTACCTGTATCTAGCATAGGTGGAATGTGCGATAGTTTAGTTTATTGGCAATGGGGCTAACGTTATTTCATGTTCCTGACTGTGTTTCATTTGAATAAATAAACTGTGTTGTCATGTAATCAACAATTCGCGATGCATGTTTGTCCAGATCTTTGTCAGGTTATTATTTTTCAGCAAGATAGCTAGAGCTAACTGAAGCTGAGTCGAATTACAATAGTTTGGTTGGTAATCTGTAACGTTACCCACCTAAGTCGATCCCGTTTGCTTCGACAACAGAAGTGGAAACTACTAACGTTATTACTTAAAATGATATCTATCTAGTCAATGTGTTGAAAACAGTGTTGTGTAGACACAATAGATTCATTTGTACGTTTTTATTTCATGTCTCCACCTTCGATGTTTCAGTGAGTGCTGTTAGCCGTGTTGCGTCTTTGCTCCCTAGCTTCACTCGCTGTTGTTAGAGAAATTAAGGATGTGATGTTTTATACTGAACAGTACAGATGCCTAAGCATTCTTTGTCAACAGATAACAGTCTCCAAACTAAACTCTAGGATTCACCCTGGGGGAAGGGTGAGCCTTTGTTGAGACTAGAAGGTGTTGGGGGTTTGTTTTAAGGAGATGCTGTGTGACAAGAACTAAGGTGGAGACGTATGGTCTGGAGACCATCTGCTTGACACCTTTGTGAAGGAGTTTTTACGACATCTGTAGATCCTGTTATCTTTCTATCAGGGTTTATGTCGTAAACACGCACACACTCAAACACGCACGCACACACACGCACCAGGTCTATGGAGAGGAGCCAATGAAGAAGAGCCATGGAACATTTAAATACTTTGTATTAGCCAATTACAGTCCTGAGCGCTGGTGTTTAAAATGACTAGCAACAACGGTTGCTAGTCAGACAAACTTCTAGCACAATGGCGTGTGATGTTTTTGTCTCCTTGTGGCCGCAAGCAATAAAGCATTCTTAACTTGTTCACCGACTGACTGTGCAATGCTTGATAGATAAATATCTCTGACAGCTGTAAACCAACCAATCAGCGTGCAGCTCATCTATATATTCATGAGGATACCATAAAAGGGAGAAACCATCTCGTTTTTTTCCAGGGCTATTTCCCAGGGTGCATTAGGGCGCATAGAACAGCACCCGGGCCATTTTCAGCCCAACCAATGTTACATACCCTATTCGGAGACCTTAAGGAACCGTGTGGAATACCCCCAAAAATCAGTCAATGAACCCTTTAATGCAGGTGTTGCCAGGGTATTTGAGTTAAATTGGCAGAGCATTAAGAGCACAATAATACACCCCACATTACTCACTGGCCCGCCCCAGCAAGTTTGATCAACATGCATTTTTGGTACATTTTTATTATTCAAATGTATTTAAGAAAATATATTAATGTAAACCTGATTTATTTACTGGCGTGTGTGTTTAATTTGTTTTCCGAATAAAATGGGACTGTTGAAGCAAGTTGTAGAACGTAATTGGATAAGAGCATCTGCTAAATGACTACATTTTATTGGTAGCTATGGTTGCCACGGGTTCCGAAGACTCTGGGGGGCCTTTAGCCAGCTAACTTTGCTAGACTAGCTGCTTTTTAGCCAATGCACTAACATCGCCACAATAATGGCTAAACAAGTTACCTGCCCCGGACCGTTTTTGCCCTAGATTCCTCTACAAGCCTGTCGTCTGGTACCTTTACCGGGTCATCCTGCCTCATCGTGTACCGAACTCTGCCTAGATTCATTTCTTGCCTTCTGCCTGCTCCGTTTTGTGCTTGTAATAAAAGTGTGCGAGGAAAAGTTTTCTGGAAATGTGCTCGCGGATACAAACAGGGCACGAACACTAGCCGATCGCTGATTTACCTGAGCTGAATGAGCACAAGGAGAAAGGGCTTCATGATCTACAGTTGCCTGCCTTAGCTGTAGTTTTAAAAGCCAGTTTTAAAAATGTTTGCAAATATGAAGCTTCGCGCAAGTTCAGTCAGGCAAGACCAATCCCTGCACTCGGGTTTAATCGTAGTGTACACTACTCACTCCCCCCGCTAAGATCACCCCTTCCTTCCACTCGTCCCTGGTCGGGCGGTCACTGGGGTTCAGGTTGATTAGCATTCCCGCCTAACAATCAATGGCATCACATGATCCGTGCCTTTAAATAAGATTCTCTCCCTGTGTAGTTTGTCCATGCTATCAAGTGCGCGATGCTGCGTGTTCGTGCTGGCTGGACCTTTCGCTCGTTCCGTGTCACTCGCTTGCTGTTTTGGCGATGTCGGATTCGGAGCTGGACCTGTTGTGGAGGCCGTCCGGTTTTGGGTTCCACGCCCGGTTGCCGGCGTGGCTAGCTGCTCGTCAGGGCTCTGAATGCTTCGGTCGAGTCGGGGCTGCACGCTCCGGTCGTCTCGGCGCCCGGTTCGGGTTTTTTCCTGCTCTATGCGGTTTCGTGCGGCTTTTCTCCTGGTGGGCCTTAATTGGCCTCTTTTGGGGCTGATCTCCTCGATTGAAGTCTCGCATATTACGGGGCAGGTATGGTTTTCGAATTCTGTGATCCTTGTTCCTTTCTCTAAGTGCAAGGCTAGGGTCTCCACCAGAGGTGATTCTGCGTATCCTGAAATCAGCTTACCCTGTTGGCTAGGGACTCGATGGGTGATCGTGTTGCGTGGATGCTCCTAGTATTCCGCTTAGTCGTGAGCTCTGTCTTTTCCGACGGATTCGATGCGTAGGACTAATTGACGTTGATCGGGGATCCCGTTACGGTAAGGTAAGATGTGTATATACACCAGGGTTTTCAGCGGTGCTGCGCTGCACGTTTCTCGTAACTTGGTTTAGCGTTTTTTCAGGTCGACATAATTGATCTGCCTGGTGCTCAAACCCTGCCCTGAATGCCTGACTCTAGTTTTGGGTGTACACGGAGAATCTGCTGCATTGTCGGTTCCATAGTTTCGGTTCCATAGTTTCGGTGCATTTACTGGTGGATATTGTTCTGTTTTCTCCATAGCTAGGCTGTTATTGTTTGATATTGCTGCTTCCTCTCGACTGGGACCAAATGGTCGGATTTGGCGTTGTGCTTCCAATGATCGATTCAGCAAACTTATCTCGGATCAGATTCTAATATCACGCTTTTAACGAGCGTGTTTCCGATATTTCCGACACTTCTCCAGAGTTATTTTGGCAAAACGGAAGCTAGCTGGATTAGTTAGCTTCCGTTACCTAACAACCTAGCATAATACTCGTAGCTATGCTACTTACTGATAGTGTCACTTGGTAGCCTCAATTTTGAAGCATACTATAGCGTTGTCATATATTGTTAATCATCGGAATAGTTGGTTGGTAAGGTTCAGACCTCACGTGTGTGACAGTACTCTGTGGGGCCCGCTTTCTAACGATCACGTATTTGTTACGCTACTCTTTCACAGGTTATCTAGTTTTGGGGGGGCTTATTTCCCGTAGCTGATGGTAACGTTTGAATCGCAATTTCGTCGGAACTACTGCAGTAACTCTGTGTAGGATATAGGATATATGTCCTAATAAAGGAATGCATACTGTCGTAGGCTAAATGCTTGAATATCTCTAGAAGGGAACTTAAGGTACGGACATCATGGAGGTTAAGACATATTGGCACCAGGTTTCCAATATATCGGTTGATCATGTTAACTATCGCTTATCACTATTCCCTCTTGCAGAGGAAGGAGGCAACCGTTTCATCTACACTTCTCTATTTATATTTAGTTTTTTTCCAGTCCTGCTAAATGTGCCTAAAAACGCCTAAACAGCATACCCACAGTAAATTGAAAGCTGTTCTTGAACCATTTGGAGTACATGCATGTAAATAGTCTCTTTTGAAAGCTGACACTCTGAAATTATGTCCCTTGTTGTCAGGACCCCTGTCAGTCTTACTGGTGTTGAGTTATAGCAGCTTAAACACAAGGAAAGTAAAAGTTTCTATTTCCGCCTAGTTTTTGTTTTGAAAACAGAGACCTAAAGAGGCCTAGAGGTGGTAGGTATTAGCTGGAACACAGCATTGGACCACAGGTTGAAGCCTTACCCAATTCAAATCAAAAGTCAAACATAATACCACAATACATTCATATTTTACACATGTTTTTATAAGAGTACATCCATGCGTTTTCTAAAAGGGCATTTTGGAGACTCCAAAATGACCCTTTGAACCAAGGTCAAATAAAAAGGTATTCTTTTTCATACTTGTTATCTCTAATGAAAGGTGGTACTTAGAACTATCATATATAATAGCTAAATCCCTCATTAGTATTACTGAAACACAAAAACTGAATTATGAACACATTGTGTGCTTCATCTGATTCCCAGGATTGGCGCACAAAGAACACTGATTCTGTCAACCAGATTGCGCAATAGACTTTTATTTTGAAGGCTCCACAGAAACTTGGCATGTTGGGTATTAGCGTTTGCTGCATTTCCTTAGCTACAAGGCTAACAAGCTCATTTCAGAGCCATTCAAAGCCACGTGTTAGATATTCGTGTAGAACGAGTGTGTGTGTGTGTGGGAAGCTCTGATTGGGTCAATCTTGGTCAATCGAAAGGGGAGGGTTCAACGGACATTTTGATGTCTTCCTTTCGAGAATACTATACTGGCAAGCGGAGAAAATACTACTTTACTACTCCGGACAAAGACGTTAAATGTACTTGCTGTTGCGACTTTATCTTGAAAAGGTTTATTTCAATGGAAGCACAAGAATCGTAGCTTTCCAATGATGTGTCATTTGTGTAGCCGTCTTAAAAATATATTAGTTAGAATTGAGTGCTTTGTAACTGAGGGAGGGAGGGGACCGAAATTAATGAGCAGCAACAAATGTTATGCTTTTAATCAGTGCAATTCTCATTCATTATAAGTACGCAAATGTATAGGAATACAGAACATCAGTTGTTAAATTAGCTATGAACGGACCATCTGCAACCGATGCAAGCAAGCACACCCATTCAATTTTCTCCAGAGTTTGTTCCCTCTTTTGGGTAAATGTATCTTCTTCCCTACATTGGAGGTGCTAATGCTCCCCTGCTCCTGCTCTCATCGCTATGGACGGTCGTGTAGGTTGTGACTCTTTCTGCTCGCTATCCCGTTTTCCCCATGTTATGCGGTTTCCATCTCTGCAGCGCTGGTCGCAGGCGTCATGCAGCGGCCGCTCTTAGAAGTCGCCCGTTCTGCCTCTGTGTCAATATTTGTACAGCAAGTAAAAGTGAGCTTCAGTTGCTTGGGCTAGGTTATCGCGGATAAGGCATCCCTGCTTGCTGGTCTGCGTGGACGCGATTCATTCTCCATGCGAGTTGGGTGTTGCCGGCCTCGTGCCGATTTGGGGCGGCTGCTCCTCTGCCCGATGCCAGTGGTTCAGTGGATCGCGGGTCTCTGAAACGGTGCGCGTAGGCCGTGGTTCGGTGTTGTTCCACGCGATTGCTCCCGTATTATGCTCCTTAGGGTTTTGGGGAGGTTTTAGACTCAGACGACTAGACTATCGATTAACGATTGTACTCGCTGTCATTTGTTATCGTGCTTGCTTTCCTGCAGGCAGGCACACTCTTGCGCATTTGAGGTTCATTTTGTATCTTGTTTAATACATGTATTATGGTTCTTCTCATTGGCTCTTATTCGTTTTTTTACAATGTATGTTTCTGGTTTTGGCTACCTGCATGGTTTAGGCTCTCGTGTTTAAGATCATTGACCTATGCACTTTCGTAAACCTCTTCAAGTCGCTGTGGATAATAGCGTCTGCTAAATGTAAATGTAAGTGTACATCTGACACTACACTAGAAGCGCTTTCACTGTCGTCATTTTCGCACAGGGGTCCTTTATGTCCTAAGGGGCTATCTAGATTGGGCTTCCTGATTTCTGTATCGTGACCCTGAGAATCTGTGTCAATCTTTGTTTCAGCCAACATGTAGAACAGCTTGTCGCTAAGTTCTACCGGTCGGTATTCAGGCTTCTTGGAAAGCAATACGTTCGCAGGTTGTCGTGTGTGTCCCAACGCAGCTGTGCGTCTTCGTTGTCAGCATACATGGCATACGTTTTGTCCCGATGATGCTGCGTCATCGATGCCAAGATCGCATTTACAAATAACTGGTGGTGGTAGCCACGTATCTTGCGTAAACTGTTCCTCTGTCTGCAGGCATCGATGCCCTCCGTTGATTCCTAGGCCTTCCGCAGCATGCCATAACATCATTCAGAGGGCATCGGTCCTGTAGCATCACAGGTTATCACATAATACATGAGGGCGTCTGTCCTCTATAGCTAACATGCTACACATCATACATGGGGGCGTCGGTCCCATGGTCTTTGCTGGCTATTGCACATTCAGGGCTTTGCTAGCCCCGGCCTTGACTGGCTATTGCACGTCAGGACAACGTCCTCTAGCCTAGGCTGGCTATAGCGTACATACCCATTAGGCACATGACTCACAAGGGCGTCGGTCCTCCAGCCAACAAAGGCTCATCTGCACAAGGACCTCAGTCCTCCAGCCGGCACAGGCTGATCACACTCAAGGGCGTTGGCCCGCTAGCCTACATGGGTCATGTATACGGGGACATCAGTCCTCCAGTCTGGCGGGCTGTTCATTCAGAATAGGCGCTGATGTCCGTTGCTTACAAGGGGTGTCCAATGCGTCTCTGCAGCAGCTGGGCTGCTGGCCTTCATCAGCATATTCTTCATAAGTTCGTCCTGATTCTGCTGCCTTCATCGAGGCCCAAAGATCGCTACGGCCTCACGGCTCGGTGAGTACTTGCAAATAACTGGTGGAGGTGTCGTTACTGTGTCTCTCGTTAAACTGTATCGTGTTTACAGGCTCGATGCAAACGTTGCCTGCGGATTCAGCGACTCTGTTGCTGTATGTAAACTGAGGTTCCCTGGTTCCTTCTTCCCTGGCTATCATAAGTCACGAAGGCGTCGGTCCTCCAACCATCATGTCGGGGACGTAAGGCGTCTTACTCTACCTTCCTTCCTCAGCGAGGATCATTGCACCCCAGCCGGCAAAGGCTGATCACACACTCAGGGCATCGGCCCGCTAGCCTACATAGGTCATGTATGCAGGGACTTCAGTCCTCCAGCCTGCACAGGCTTCTTCACATAGACCCAAGGGCGTCAGCCCTATAGCACATCTAGACCCACGTACACGGGGACGCCGGTCCCCCAGCCAGTGCACAGGCTGTCACATAGACTCAGGGGCGTCGGCCCTATAGCCTACATAGGTCATGTACGCGGGGACGCCGGTCCTCCAGCCAGTTGCACAGGCTGTTCACATAGACTCAAAGGGCGTCGGCCCTATAGCCTACATAGGTCATGTACGCGGGGACGCCAGTCCTCGAGCCAGTGCACAGGCTGTCACATAGACTCAAAGGGCGTCGGCCCTATAGCCTACATAGGTCATGTACGCGGGGACGCCGGTCCTCCAGCCAGTGCACAGGCTGTCACATAGACTCAAAGGGCGTAGGCCCTATAGCCTACATAGGTCATGTACGCGGGGACGCCGGTCCTCCAGCCAGTTGCACAGGCTGTTCACATAGACTCAAGGGCGTGCGCCCTCTAGCCGACCAAGCCGGCTAAGGCTTTCAGCTTCATTTCTGAGGGCGTCGGGCCTCATGTCAGCCTAGGCAAAACTCTGATAGCATTAGGGATGTCGGCCCTTCGCACATTCCCATTCATGCACTAGGGCTCGGCCTCTGGCCTGAAGGCTACAGCCACAGTCATTGCTTCTCTGGCCCTCGGCATCTCTGTATAGGAAGGTCTACGGATCTTTCCGTGCCTTGACATCTCCTGGAGTATCCGTCCCGGGTATGTATGCTTTTTGCCTAGGTCATACTGTATTGCTACTCTCGTACTGGTTGCGGTCGCTCCGATCCGTGCTGTGCACCCATGTCGGTCGCTATCCGTGTTGTGTTTGTGTTGCTTAATTCCCAGCGGTGTCATGGTTCCTCCAGGTTGGTGAGTATGTTTTTGTTGCTCTACTTTCCTACCCTTTTACTTTTGGGGATTCTTCTTCGGGCGTTGGGCAGGCACCCGTTGATTTATATAATTCCCCGTGGGGTCCAAGCTCCAAACACTGTAGTACATTTATCATTCTGTAATAAATGTATTTCACTCATCCCAGGTCTCTCCTGATTGAAATGAAGCTTCGCGCAAGTTCAGTCAGGCAAGACCGATCCCTGCACTCGGGTTTAATCGTAGTGTACACTATTCACTCCCTCGGCTAAGATCGCTCTTCCTTCCACTCGTCCCTGGTTGGGCGGTCACTGGGGTTCAGGTTGATTGGCGCTCCCGCCTAACAATCAACGGCATCACATGATCCGTGCCTTTAAATAAGATTCTCTCCCTGTGTAGTTTGTCCATGCTATCAAGTGCGCGACCCTCCACCTCCCTGTCGCCGCCTGGTTCCTGTCTCGGTCTTCGGCGTTTGGTCGTCGGCTGCTGCCACCGCCACCAGTGTCTGGACTCCGTGAGGGGATTTTTTTTCGGGCGTTGGGCAGGCGCCCGTTGATTTATATAATTCCCCGTGGGGTCCAAGCTCCAAACACTGTAGTACATTTATCATTCTGTAATAAATGTATTTCACTCATCCCAGGTCTCTCCTGATTGAAATACATGACGGTTGTTATGCCAGATCTGAAAGCCATGTAAATGCAATGTTTGCATGGGCAGAAAACAAGAAAATGAGTGACAAAAATACCTCAATGTTGGGAATAATGGATGAGAAAAATAAGAAACAGGTGATTGAAAATCAAAACTACATTAAAACACTAGCTAAGATTCTAGTTCTAACTGCCACAGAAAACACATCCCAACGGGGTCACAGGGAGTCATCTGACTCAGAGAAAAAAAAAGAGCAAATCTATTTTTTTCTAAGATACTATTATAATGGTGTCGTTCATGAGATCTTCCTAGAGTTTGATGTGGCAGAACGCCTGGATGCTCATGCTGCCGTGTTAACTGAGAAGATGATATGCTTTCTTGAGAAGCATGGGCTTGAGTATAAGGAAAACCTTGTAGGCCAGGGCTATGATGGCGCTGCAGTGATGAGCGGGGTACATTGCAGGTGTCCAAGCGAAAATAAAACAAGTAGCCAAACATGCTTTTTATGTTCATTGCAGTGCACACTGCTTGAACTTGGTAATAGTAGACTGTAAAAAGTGTATGCGGGAAACTTCTTCTCATTGTTAGAGTGTATGTATTTATTGTATTGTCTGGGTCTTATGTACATAACAAATGGCTGGAAGTGCAGCGGGAGATGTTTGATGGTCCACCAATGGAACTCCAAAGGCTTAGTGATACACGTTGGGCCTGCAGGCACATAGCATGTCGCAATGTTATGGATAGGTTGCCTGCAATAATTCAGGTGCTTGAAGAGATAGCATCTGAGAACCATCCACAAAGAGCTGTGGAAGCAAGAGGGTTATTGGTCAGATTGATTTGAACTTCCTTGGATGCCTTGTACTGTTCCGAAAGGTTTTAAGTGACTCTAATTATTTTTCATGCTCCAGTCTAAAAAAGTGCACAATGCTAAGGCTGCCGAACTAATTAAATATAATTAAATCGTTGTAAAGCATCTTTTGATGAAGTGTGGAGGGAAACACTTGATCTAAGTCAAAGAAGTGGTATTGATACCACTCAGCGAAAGCCAAAGAGGTCCAGACAGACAAGGGCACTTCAAGATAGTGTCATCGCTTCCACCTTGGGACAGCATGTAGTTCTAGATAGCAAACACACGTTTTGTGTCAATGTGTACTATCCAGTTATGGATAACATGATTGGAGAAATAGAAAGACGGTTTTCTAACACAAATTGTAACATAATGCAAGGTTTCCAGGCACTAAATCCGTCAGGTACTACTTTTTTGAGAGAGGAGGCTGTTCTTTTATTGGCTAATGCTTATGATTCAAATATTGAGGATCTTAAACATGAGTTACATCAGACGAGGAGAGTACTAGAGTGAAAAAAGAAGGAAATGGAGTGTTCTACCACTTTTGGGATTTTTTGGACCCATACCAGGAAGTTTTTTCCGAGTTGTTCAGGTTGTGTAAAATAGCAGTAGTTTTACCTGTGAGCAGTGCATCATGTGAACAAAGTTTTTCAACTCTTCGGATCATAGAAAATTACTTGCGGTCTACTATGACAGACAAGAGATGATCAAGTTTGGCTGTACTCATTGTAGCATTGAATCAAAACGCACTAAAGCTTTGGATCTAAATAAGTTTGTGAGGCGTTTTGCTGAACAACATGGTAATCGCCGCATTCAGCTCTTGTAGGAATGCCAACATCATGCTCCGCTTACTGGTGAACTGATATGTAAGTGTATATTTTTGTGGGGGGACTGACCCCTAAAAAAACTTTTTAAATTGTTATAATGTAAAGTATGTATACTGGATGTAAGTTAAAACAGTATTTTTGTTGTAAGGCCGGATAATCAGTTATTATTCATTACATTTTGTCTGCCACCTAATGTTTCTAAGGCTTTAATAATGTGCAATAATAATGTAGCTGTACTGTATGTAATGTGTTTTACCTAAAATGTCTTAATTTGGGGGCATTCCAAGTAAACATTGTTCAAGTTAAAGTATTTTGTCTTTTATTGTTATGTACACAGGCCACCATGGTTAGACTGTGCACTGAAATTCTTAGGGCTACACAACGCAAAGTAACCTGGCATATCATGACATAAGTACTTAGAACAAATGTAGACCTATGACAAGCTAACATATATATACAATATACAATAAACCTCCTAAATATCCCAAATGATAAGCAATAGAGTAAACTAAACCTAATACCCATAATATCCTATACTAGCCTTATAACCTATACTAACCTAGAGACAAGTAGGGTACACTTAGTGCAATATTGCTGATTGTGTAACCATTAGCTAAAGTGACAGTGTGTAAAGTGACTGGTGTGACTCTGTCGACAGTGTATCAATATACAAATCAATGTTCATTCAGAAGCATGATGGCCCTTGGAAAGAAACTGTGGTTCAATCTACGTGTGCGAGACCGAATGCTTCGGTATAGTCTGCCAGAAGGCAACAGGATAAAAAGACTGGAAGATGGGAGGTAACAGTCTGATTGATTAATAATATAACTGCGATTAAATCTGCCCCGGGGTGCTACCCCTCAAAATCTCCTGCCACCCTCTTGCCACCACATGAATATTTTTCTAGATCCGCACCTGATTGATGTGTTATGACTCTCCTCTGAGTTTCGACTAACTGAGTGTGTGTGAGTTGGTTTGGCCCTCCCTCATGCAGTATAATTGGTTGAGACCGCGTGTATGATTGACAGGAACAGAATGTGAGGATGATCGTGTGCGCCTTTAAGCCTACAAGTATTTTTTGTTGTTCTTTGAATTAGACAATTATTGGGTATGCTCTAGGCTTCGCCAGAGCCAACCTTTGTTATCTCACATAAATATTATTATTATTATTTTTGCCCCCCTAAGGCTCGGTCAATATTTGGACTACATAGAAAACGACAGTGTCAAAAGTTTCGTCTTGGTCTCGATTATGTTGGCATTACTTTTGTTTACGTTCCATTGCACAGTTTAGGAGGATACAACGTTTTTGTGGCATAAAGTTGATTTTGTCGGCAAAGGGTAGACTACTCAGTTATAATAGCCTACGTCACAGCGTCGGCACATGTTAGCAACGACGCATTAGATACGACGTGCATAGAAGACTGTTGCACAGCAAGGATGGTATCGTGCCGCCCCCCTAGCATCCGTCAATATTTTGATTACTTAGAAAACGTCATGTCAAAAGTTGGTAGCCATTGAGTTGCTTGTCTTTTTATTTACCTGGCTAAATTGCTAGCCACAGTCACTGACGCTACTAACGTCACGAAACACGCGTGACTACCTTTAGCAGAACATTAATTTAGCAGCTTGTTAACTTCTGGGAGATAGCTAGGCTATAGCTTTAACGTTACTGCAAGGCAGCTGCAGAAACGCCACAAGCAAAGAGGCCATGGTGATAACTATTTACTCATTTTACTTTGTGATCTGAAACACAATTGTGAAGTGTAATGTACAATATAAGCTGATATTATTGAGGAACTACATCTACGAACACTGTAGTATACAATTTACCGGGACAGCTTCTCCACAAAGGGCTATATCGCATTGTGCGTTGTTACTGACAATGAACGCTATTGAGCTTTTTATGCATGAGCGATTTTCCACTAAATAAATGTCAAGCTTATTTACGTTTTTGGGGGCATGTCATAAGTTAGCAGACATAGAGCTACTGTTTGAATCGCGATTCCATCTGAAATATTTCCAGTGATAACGTTGTTACAGTAGCTTCTTTCCAAGGGTGTTCTTAATTAATTATTATGCAATAGACTGTGAGTAGGCTAAATGCTTGAAAATATCACTAGAAGGGAAAAACTTAAAGGGACGGACAAGCAGGCACACCCTCACAATTTCCCCAGAAATTGTATGCTCTCTAGTTTTAAATACTATTAAAATTAATTATTTCATAACCATTTTATTTTTATCAGCTATATTAATCCATTAAAATCAGAGTCGGCTCTTCAGATATGCGAGCCAGCTCCCGACGTTTACCTACACCTACAGCTCTTAGAGCCGGCTCATTCGCGAACGACACATCACTAGTAGGATGGGTGCCCAAGGGTTTCAAAGCTGTGCAGTTGTGTAAGATATATGTGCCCATGGAGTATTTTCGTAAAGGATTTCCTGATATGGACGCAAGTAGAAGTTTTTGGCAGTTACCAGGCCAACAGTGTAGAAAAGCAGTCCTCCAAAAGGGGGAAGATCGTTGAGCACACGCATGTACTGCAGCTTCCCCTGGAGTGGAGGCACCTGTTAAAAGATTGGAGCAGAGAGAACGGGAGGCTGAATCTGACACATGTTTATTGTAGTACCATATATATTCTCTTAGGGGCATTGTTTACCCACACAGACAGTTCTAAAGCAGGAAGTGCCAAAGAGAGCGTGATGGCATATTAAAGATGGATAAAACTCATTGCTTATACAAAAAGGCATCAAAGTTTCAATATCATATGCAAGAATCTGACTGTATGCTCGCTATTGTAATGTAACATCACAGCAAATAATAATCAACCTATTCATACTACTTGCCACTGTTCCACTGCTCCATAATGCTGAACATGAAAACAGCCTTCACAGTGGATGACAATTTGAGGTTTGTGTGCGAGTGAAGGAAAGTACAGACACCTTGTTGCCAGAGGGAGGTGGGTGTTGGTAGGTCTTGAGAAGCTGGGACAGTGTCTTACACACATTTTTCTCCTTGACTGTTGGCAGCAGAGTGAGAGGGAGAAAAGGCTCAAGGCCCCACTCCTTCCTGACAAAAGAGATAGGGAGGCAGACATATAGACATCAGGATACAATAACAAGAGACTGGGAAAAAATCTCAGTCTTTTTCCTCAAGAATACGATAGATGCTTTAATTAGACTCTAAGCCAGGGGTGAGCAATTCATTTTTCCGAAGGGCCACATGAGAAATTGTGACCGTTGTGGTAGGCCGAACAATAGGCTGAACTTAATTCCGCTCAATATGAATTTGATTACTTAAATGTTTTTTAAACAGTAAATTATATGGTTTTAAGCTGCTATTGGTAATACATGTTACATGAAAATGTCAAAAGTGTTTTTAACATACCTTTAAACCTTCATGAAAATACATAAGATGTATGTTAAAGACCAGCAATTGATAAACTTTATACAAAATCAATAAGTGCCTTTGATGTTTTCCAGTTCAGTTTTTTCTTACTCAGTGAGAAAAATCCAGTTTGTCTTGGGCTTGAACAAGTGCTTTGAAGTCTGGTTGAATGTCTGAGGTACATATACGAAGGACAGCTGACAGGTGATCATCAGGGTCTGCAGCTTAACTGGCAAACCATCAGCGGCCCGCGCCCACTCTGCATCAGTCAAGTTCTTGAATTTGTCCGGGTGTTTAGTCCCGTAGTGCCGATTCAAATTGTAATCCTTCAACACAGCGACCTGTTCTCCACAAACTAAGCGCAAAGCTTTGCCTTTGACTTCAGTAAACAGACGCTGTCCACTGTTCAGTTAACAGAACTCCATGTCTTGTTAAAAACTCTACATTCTGTATCAACATTTAGTTTTTTACTGTGAGTGGACATTTTCGAGGGCTAACCAACAGCTAACTCAGTATCTCCTGTCGGTGAGGCTGCGTAAGCGCACATGTGTAAATCGCCTGATCACTGTAGTCTTTCAGGACTACAGATTTTCTACTGCTTAACACATTTATTTATTTTTTATTTACCTCACGCGGGCCGAACTGGGACAGCCAAAGGGCCGGGTGTGGCCCGGGGGCTGTAAAATGCCCAGGGGTCTCATTTATAAAACTGTGCCTAGGATTCTTACTAAAGGTGTACATAAGTCTTAAAGCCTTAAATGGCATACAGCCCAAAAAAATCAGACTTGACTTGCGTACGCACACCTGTAAGCAATGTTCCCTTTATAAATCACAGATTACCCACAAGTGTGCGTATGTGAATCAGCATCTTACCCCGCCCTGAACACACCAATTTTTTAACGATAAATAGTCAATGCAAAGCACCTCATGAATGCTGATCCAGTATATTAATGGCCCTGGCATGCGATTGTTCTTACGTTACGTTACGGTGAATCATGGCGTCAGGTGGGAAAAGACAAAAGGCGCAACTTCTCAAAAACTGACATTGAAATAGCCTACTTGTAGGCAAGGTGGAGGCGCGAAAAAACACATTAGGCCTGTATGGTGGCCACAGCAGCTAACCACCAGAGTGAGTTTCAGAGGGGTGAATGTAACCGGTGTGAACTGGTGAAACTCACTCCTCAGGTATGTAATGGGACACCCGCGTCAACGAATAGCTAGCTTTTCTTTGGCGTAGTTGGTAGTGGTCGCGCTTGGCAAGTCAGAGGTTGTGGTTCGAGCCCAGCGAATGGTGAATGACACCTTGTTGTGACGGAGTGTGGCTACGTCCGTTACATACCGTCACACATGCAGTCGGGGCATATCCCCCTCCTGCACTCCCGTAGTGGACAATCTGATGGCAAGACAGCGCTGAATTTTGATTAAATTTGAGTTGGATTGTACAAGGTGTTTATGTAACAATTATCACTCAGTACAAGCGCAAATACCACTGCTGGATTTAATCTTCATGATAATGATGAAATGGAGTGAAAAATACGAGTGAGGAAAACAAAATATGTAAATATCGTTCTTCCCACATTTACTTTCTGCAGTCTGACTACAGCACGGTCATCTGCGTCGCCAATTCCCACTGTCTCCAAAATGTGAGTAGGCCTACGCATTGGTCAGAGTTTAAGTGGAGGACCGCACATTCTCCCGTCAAGTTTGTTTTTTAGAAATCACAACCTTTGCGTGGGAAGTGGCGTACGCACATTGTCAGCCCCATTTTAAACGCAACGTTTATGAATGAGACCCCAGGTCTGCTCTAAGCTCTTGTCCTTTCTCCCCAAGAATTGAGTTCCCCTCAGACAGAAAGCTGTACAAAATGTGTGTGGGAGTCAGCAGGGCAAGTTAGAGTGGAAAGGGGTCATGGAAACTATGTGAGTACATTGACTCTACATTTAAATGGGATTTTCTTGTGTCAGAATAACCTCAAAACCATAATTCTGGTTTCCGTAAAGTCCGTTTTTAGATTCATTTTCAGATCCGTTTTGTAATCTTTTGCCATACCAAAAGAAAAGTTGGGTACAGGAACAAACAAATATCTGTGCCATTTGAGCAGATGTTTTTATGAAACAGACATACAAATGTTAATGGAATTCACACACCTGTACGCATGCACGCATACACACACTTACTCAACGTGCTTGAGAGAGATCTTCTGATTAGGCCTAGCAGAGGAAACAGTGATGTAGATATGCAGTGCCGCCAGACGTAGTGTGATGTCAGACTTCCAGTCCATTCCAAAGCGTTCTTTGATGACATCATTGCGACTCTAAGGTGAGGTAAAGATGGGTTCAGTGAGGTCATGTAAAAACATATTTTGATTAACCAATTGGCCAATCAATTAACCTAAAAACAAAATGTAATGTTCTGATCAAACAACCAACCAACGCAACAATCAGGCCCTCATGTACGTACATTTGCAAACGTAGAGTTATCAGCGCCATGGCCAAATCGCAGAAAGTGCACACTTTGATACTTATTTCGTATTTACCAAACCTGCAGTTCATCAGGTAATCAGCACCTTTCTCCGCCCACTATACCGTAAATTGCGAGCATTTAAACGCGCAATTGAATGGGCCTCCTCTCTTTCTATCATGGATCAGCCACCAAAATCAAAACAGCAAAAGCAAAGATTTAGTGATAACGAAATTGATGTGCTTGTTCATGAGGTAACAGTGAACTTATATACTACAAGTCCGGAATTCCACATTGACACAAAAAAAATCCATCTGGACCGAAATTACAAATTCCAATAACTGTAATAAGCATGTTAAGAATGGCTGCTTAACCTGTAACACGTAATGATTTTGTGTTCACTCAACTGAAAAAGTGTGATCCTTGTGGCAAAGATAATTTAAGCTCATCTCCTTGGCCCAAGTCTTCGTCTTGCTCGGATTACGGCTGCCATGTCACCAGGAGGCATATGCGAGGAAACCCGCATCCTGGTTTACACCTTCTTTTAAGAGGCGCTGAATTTTCACCACAAAATTGAGCCGCACTTTCACAGGCGGTTTTTGTTCATACCGCTGAATACATAATTAGGCAGAATTTGCGCATCCCCTCCCATCTCTTTAAGGGAAACTCCCACTTTCCCCTTGACCCTCCTGTGAATGCATATGCATGGCACGGAAAAGC
Organism: Mallotus villosus; assembly: GCA_903064625.1. NCBI lineage: Eukaryota > Metazoa > Chordata > Actinopteri > Osmeriformes > Salangidae > Mallotus > Mallotus villosus. Next base: position 348,651 of record CAEFZP010003218.1, read on the forward strand.
GGAATTTGCCGATTTCAGTTCCCGCGACAGGAAGTCTGCGCTTTTACCTCAGTACGGCATGTTTGTACATACCTCGCCATGCTTTTACCCGCACGTTGCGAAACAAATCCGCCTGAAGTGGGTGCAAAAGCGGCAGTACATGAGGCCCTCGGTGTACTAACAGATCAATCACTAATCATTTCAGGTAATGACTGAAGACTTGATTTCACTTAATGATCTGATTTCAATAAATGCAATCTAAAAGTCACCTGATTTGCTTTTCAAAGCATTTAGAACTCAGATGATGTAGGTATTTACCTAATTTGGTATGAGTACATCTGCGTGGGTCATATAACATGCATAGCCCTGATGTGTTTGTAACCACCTGTATGTAGAGGTACTCAAAGGCAGCAGGGTCTCTCCTCAGCAGGTCTGCAGGGTCCTTGGGGAAGAAACAAATCCTGAACAGGCACTTCATCCCCTGGAAGTATGTTCTGTGTACCACCTGAGGGAAGGATGCAGTCACATTATGTATGGTGAAGTAGGCACTTCAGGAGTGGAAGAGCCGGACATGAACGTTAGACATTAGTAACATAACCCAAGGGTGCCATATTGTCAATCCCATTGGTCAGACACACAAGGCTGACTGTACAGTCAGGCATTATTACAAATATAAAAGCAGGGCTCAAACAGTTATGATGGACGACATCCCTCTCACTGTTCACACACCTGACAGCACTGTATCTGATAAGCTCATCTACTGTGGCACTTCTAAATGTTTGAGGGGGGGGCTGGCAAGTACCTCTCCTACACCCCAGCACCATCCTAGACATCTGTCATAGAGCTAGCAGCGGCCGCCTGACGCCTGTGACACACTGCCAGCGATCGGCTGCGATCGGCTGCGATCTGCTGCGACGCGCCTGGAAGCGCCGCCTCTTTTCATGTCATCAAATGGGACCGACCACACTGGCTGTTTCGACAGCAGGTCTAATTTTTTCGCGAGACGCTTGCGAAATCGGCTGCAGGACGATGAAATACACCATATAAGTTGATGTATGTGAATAAAAAAACATGTTATTAAGATTTTACTACATTAATTGTAGACTACGGTGAACATTTGTAAAGTTGTAGACTTTTTTTTGTAGAGACATGTTGGTAACAAACGGCCTTTACATTTGGTTACCCTGATGAAAATGAATGAAAATACACGGATTGATCTGTTGAGCTAGCATGCCCGTAGTTGTTTTGTTTGTTTGTGAGAAACGAGTTGTCATGCGTTGCAGACAACACACGCGTGCAGATATAGCCTACCGAGAGAGAAACCCCAAATCGATTTCTAAAATCTGCGAGAAATTCAAGGAGTAGGCCTAGGCTGAGACATCAAATTAATTCTCGAAGTTGAAAAACACAGGGAGTTGTATGACCCCCAGCGACACTTTTACAAGGACAACGTAGAGGATCAATGTTGGGATGCTGTTGGGGCGGCTGTTGGAATAACACGTTTCCTAAATATAACCTATGTCATGTTTATGTACCATCAGTGAAAAAGGAAAGCTCAGAGCTGAAAGGCTTGGTGACCGTCGCGGAGAAATTCGCGTCTGGTGTGAACAGCTTTTGCTCAGTCGTAGCCGATCGTAGCCGATCGCGGCGCGTCCAGGCGCTTCGCTGGCAGTGTGTCCCAGGCGTAAGACACAATACTCTCTACAATCTCTAACAGTGTGATGATAAACTACATTCTGAACATTACATGAACACGAAACCATGATTCCATGATGCATTGGAAGCATACCTAAGGACATAATATTGAACAGTCATTATATGCGCCTGAAGAATTTCAGTGCCTTGCAAAAGTATAATAATCAGCTATATCTGACAGTAATACGACCCCCATCAAATTGGAAGTTTGGTGGGTCTTTGATTTGAGAAAAACTGTTTTTTTTATTCTGACCATGACTAACTCAGATCCCTAACTGAAGATTTATGATACACATACATGTGATAAAGGCTGGTTCTCCAGAAGCAGGTGTAGTCTCTGGTTCTGGTCCAGCCCCCCAGACTCCAGGACCAGGGCAAAGTGCTCAATATAGCGCAGAGTGAGACGGTCCTGTAAAGATGAGATCACATCCTAGAGGCAAGGTGGGGGAGATAGAAACAAAGAAACAGAGAAACAGAAAGAAGAAGGGGAGAAAGAGTGCATGAGAGACGGGTAATTATGAAATTATGCAGGAACCCTAACCCCGGTGAAACTTGAAATGCATATTTTTTTTACAAAGATTTCGAAAACATTTAAAAGGGTGCACATTTCAGATTGACTTGTGTATGTTGATTGTTTTATGTGACGGCAGGGCCGGTGTGGGTAATCGGGAGAATTCCCGGTGGGCCGCTTCATTTTTGGGCCAGTCTAAAACAGTTTTTTTTACATTTACAATTAAGATTAGTCTTCTGAAAAAAAGGAGGATGCTGCCAAATGTGCCAAGGGTACCGATTCATTTTCAAGAGGATAAACACAAGTGGCAAGTGGTATTGAGAGATTTAGGCCGAATGATTAGCATTAGCAACGTAATTGTGTGGCGACCTGGGGAAACCCTTCACATGGTAAAGAGTGGACTCTGGGTGGTATACATATTTGGAATCTACAAACTTTTCCTGAATACAAATCTGTTTAAATCACTCAGATATCTTTATCACAACTGAAGTTACATCATTTTGAAGTTGACCTGTGTCAAAAAGTGATAAGGGAGAAAACTGCATTCAAAGATTCCACTCTAATTCATTCTAATTCTATTGTGATGCATGAGGGACACACCAACACTCAACTCGACTGTTTCAAACAGATTGTCAATCTGTTTACATTAATAACTTCTTAGCAAGTTATTTTTAAGTTTAACAGCCTGACTTAATTGATCAGTTGTTTGGGGCTGCTGCAGCACTCAAGAGAGCAGACGAACTGAGCATTTGATTTGACATGGCTTGAAACTCTTGCTAGCTAACATGTCCAAAAACCGTTGAAATGAACTGTTTTTCAAAAGTATACCTTTTGTACATTACAATTAAGTTGAGGGTTTTACAGTTTTTTACAATCACTATGACAATGTTTTCAATACTTCAAACACATTTTCTAAACTCTTAACGCAACACACCTACCACACACAATTGGCAAAACTGTTAATTTCATGCTCAAAATCACACATTGTAAACTAAACTCAACACTAATTAACAACTATAACACAAATTTTCATACATTTTGAGCATCCTAGCGACTGTAAACTCAAACATTTATTGTCATAACACAAAAATACACTAAACATGACACCATGGGGGTATTCCAGGGGGGTATTCCAGGTAGCCGGTTTTGTGAAAACTCTGAGTTGTTTAACCCTGAAAACAGGCAAACTCCGAGGTTTCCGTTCCAGAAAGAGAGGTAACGAAACCTTTTGGTAAGTTGCCATGGTAACTTACGCTGTGAAACTAACCTGGTCGCTAGCAGGTTAGTTCCATGCCAAACTCTTGAGTTTTACCTATCCCCTCCCACTTTCTGAGTTTATTAGCGTTGGAAGACATGGGATATCGTTTCCTGGTTCAGCCGAGCGATCTCGAACAAAATTAAATTCGCTTAGTTATACGCCAGGAGACGATTTTAAGACTGCGATTTGATGTGCTTTAATTCCCTGATGAATGCCTAAGTTAACGTTACCGTTTCCCGTCACAATCTGTAATTTATTTGAGCAAGATTCTCAGCCCTTGGGTCTTCATCGCTAGTGTTATACTCCGTGGACGTGCACACATAATTGACCAAAAGCTTTTTGGCACTGAAATAAAGACAAATCATTGAAATTGTAGGATTTGGTCTTCTTCGTTGCCTACAAATAAAATCTAACAATGAGTAGGCCTAGCCTTGGTTTGAAGGAAGATGGGAAACTGAACAGTGTATTAACATTAACCAAATAATGCCAATAGCATACCAATTGCAGTTATTTGACTGTTTGGGTTAAATCAAAGCAAGAATGGTCAAATTAAGGTGAAATAATATAATCATATAATCATGTAGGCCTAATCATATTGCAAATGAATGAAATCAATGAAGGTTAACTAGGCCTACTCTACCATGACTATTGTAAACCAGAGATACAAAGCCTGAGCTGAGGAGAAGGTCTCAGGAGATCAATCATCCACAGAAAAATACTTCACAATTCCTTTTAATACCCAAGAACAACTACAATCACACCACAATCTTGACCCTTTCTTATCAACATGACAATGCTACAGTAAGTTACACAATGAGATGTGAGAGCCATCAAGTTGAGACTCCATCCAGTAACTCCATAGTTTACCATATGAGAGGTGGGGGCAGGTTGATACCTTAAAAGGTCAGACTTTATTTTTCTGCCCTAAGTACACCATATCTTGGTCAAAATATAAATTCAGCAAATTCAACAATTAATATAGGTTATTGTTCCTACAAATAACATCACCTGTGACCATGCATCCTCCCGTAACTGGAGTTCCAGTAAATCTTTTTCGAGATGAGTCTTTATTCGTCTACCCTAAGTAGGCCTACACCATCTTTTGGTCAGTTTTTGGCACTTTCTTCATGAGGTACAGTTTGTACAACTCATTTATTTGTAACTATATACGAATACATGAGATTACATTAGCTACATTTCACAGTTCCACATGCAAAATACACCTGCCATTAAATGAACATCTCACTGTAGCATCCATTCTCTGTTCAACAGGATTAGAATGTGCACATCGTTTTTATACGATGTAAATAATAGTAGGCTACATGGGGAGAGAACTACCAGCTACCACATAATTCTCTGCATCCATTTCTGCGGCAGCAGTCAATGTCTTTTCGTCATCATCATCTTTTGATGGAAAGCATTATGTTGGGGGAAACTGCTTGAAATAGCCACCAATTGATATTTAATTAGTATCATGTCGAATATGATTAAAACCAAGGTGACATCGAGGCTACAATCACAAGCGTATAGCCTAAGCAAACTATGCATTACCTGTTCGTAGTATGTTTTTATATTTAATAAAACATTGAACATGCTATTTTATTAAGGCCACCGCTTTTTTCTCCTGTAGCCTAATATTAACGGACAGTGGGGTTAAATGTTCAATGTATGGACTGGCTATTACATTCAAATGTATGCTCGGCAGCAATTGTCTCCCACGCCACTTGCATACACTGCTACAGCCGTGTTGCTTTTTTCCGGAATATGTACTCGACCATTCACACAAAATAAAACTTGAATCTGAAGTTTGGTGAAGTAGGACAACGTTTTTTGTCGCCGGGTGCCATGGTGGATCCTAGTATCGGAGCTCCATTGATGTTGGCTTTCAATAGTTCTCATGCCCGCGCTTAACTCTGAGTTGACGTACTCCGAGTTGAGTTAACTAATTCATATCAGCCTATCTGGAACCAAATTCTCAGTTTCCCATGTTAGAGTAACTCAACTCAGAGTTCAGGGTTAATCTCAGAGTTTGTTAAACCCGCTACCTGGAATACCCCCCAGGTAGCCGGTTTTGTGAAAACTCTGAGTTCTTTAACCCTGAAAACAGGCAAACTCCGAGGTTTCCGTTCCAGAAAGAGAGGTAACGAAACCTTTTGGTAAATTGCCATGGTAACTTACACTGTGAAACTAACCTGGTCGCTAGCAGGTTAGTTCCATGCCATACTCTGAGTTTTACCTATCCCCTCCCACTTTCTGAGTTTGATAGCGTTGGAAGACATGGGATATCGTTTCCTGGTTCAGCCGAGCGATCTCGAACAAAATGAAATTTGCTTATTTTTTTTATTTTTTTTGGTAGTTTATTTAGCAGGGACAAAGCAGTGCACATTATTACAAACATGTTAGTTATACGTCAAGAGACGATTTTAAGACTGCGATTTGATGTGCTTTAATTCCCTGATGAATGCCTAAGTTAACGTTACCCGTCACGATCTGTAATTTATTTGAGCAACATTCTCAGCCCTTGGGTCTTCATCGCTAAAGTTATACGCCGTGGACGTGCACACAGAATTGACCAAAAGCTTTTTTGGCACTGAAATAAAGACAAATCATTGAAATTGTAGAATTTGGTCTTCTTCATTGCCTACAAATAGAAATCTAACAATGAGTAACCTAATTATGTCAGCTTGTTCCTACAATTTACATGATTCACATGATTTCTGCAATTTACATGATGTAGCCTACCGTCCAGCTGGTGATCTATTGGGTCAATATTGGCCAAAACACAGAAACTAATTCCCTATGGTTTGAAGGAAGATGGGAAACTGAAGTGTATTAACATTAACCAAATAATGCCAATACCAATTACAGTTATTTGACTCTTTGGGTTAAATCAAAGCAAGAATGGTCAAATTAAGGTTAAATAATATAATCATTTAATCATATTGCAAATGAATGAAATCAATGAAGGTTAACTCTTACGCCTACTCTACCATGATTATTGTAAACCAGAGATAGAAAGCAAGAGGTGAGGAAGGAGTAAGACAAGCCAGAGTTGAGGAGAAAGTCTCAGGAGATCAATCATCCACAGAACAACGCTTCACAATTCCTTTTAATACCCAAGAACAACTACAATCACACCACAATCTTGACCCTTTCTTATCAACACGACTAGCAATGCTACAGTAAGTTACACAATGAGATGCATGTGAGAGCCATCAAGTTGAGACTCCATCCAGTAACTCCATAATTTACCATATGAGAGATGGGGGCAGGTTGATAGCCTTACAAGGTCAGCCTTTATTCTTCTACCCTAAGTAGGCCTACACCATCTCTTGGTCAGTTTTTGGAACTTTCTTCATGAGGTGCAGTTAGTACAACTCATGTATTTGTAACTAGGAATACATGAGATTACATTAGCTACATTTCACAGTTCCACATGCAAAATTCACCTGCCATTAAATGAACATCTCACTGTATAGCATGCTCTGTTCAACAGAATTAGTATGTGCAAATCGTTTTTTATATTAATTATTCTCATAATGTCAGTGTAACTGACAATTCCGCACAAGTCTGAAAATAATAGTACATGGGGAGAGAACTAGTAGCTATCACATCATTCTCTGCATCCATTTCTGCGGCAGCAGTCAATGTATTTTCGTCATAATCATCATCATCATCTGTTGATGAAAAGCATTCTGTTGGGGGAAACTGAACCAATTGAAATTTACTTATCATGTCGAATATGATTAAAACCAAGGTGACGTTGAGGCTACAATCACAAGCGTATATCCTAAGCAAAATATGCATTACCTGTTCGTAGTATGTTTTTATATTTAATAAAACATTGAACATGCTATTTTATTAAGTCCACCACTTTTTCTCCTGTAGCCTAATATTAACGGACAGTGGGGTTAAATGTTCAATGTATGGACTGGCTATTACATTCAAATGTAGGCTATGCTCGGCAGCAATTGTCTCCCACGCCACTTGTACGCTGCTACAGCCGTGTTGCTTTTTTTCCGGAATATGTGCTCGACCATAAACACGTAATAAAACTTGAATCTGAAGTTTGGTAAGGTCGGACAACGTTTTTTGTCGCCGGGTGGCATGGTGGATCCTAGTATCGGAGCTCCATTGATGTTGGCTTTCGATAGTTCTCATGCCCGTGCTTAACTCTGAGTTGACGTACTCTGAGTTGAGTTAACTAATTCATATCAGCTTTTCTGGAACCGAAGTTTCTGAGTTTCCCATGTTAGAGTAACTCAACTCAGAGTTCAGGGTTAATCTCAGAGTTTGTTAAACCCGCTACCTGGAATACCCCCCATGTCTAGCAAACACTAACACACTCTCTTTTCACAGGAACATGTAGTCAATCATAGCACAATGTCATAAAAAATACTAACAGATGGAATTACAGAAACTGCATTCTTTTATATGTGTCAGGTCTCACAGTATATAGATTGTGTTGGCAATGCAATTTATTTTGAAGCCTCTCTACATTTTTGTTTTGTTGGGTTTAGTAAATGCATGCATTTTGTTTCTTTTGATGCAGAAATTCAGAACAAAAAATGAATGACCCATCTCAGAGTAGCTTTATAGAATGTACGGTTACTGTATTGAAAAAAAGAAGACAGAAACATAATTGCTGCAGTAAAGGCTTCATTTGCAACAGGACATTACTGCAAGAAATATGCAATATACGTAGCTGCCATTTACAGTATTACCCTAGCTCTGGCCTTTCTCTAAGCGCCACCACATATTCTAATTCCTCACCCTCTCCCTTGGCCTGGTACTCGTCTTCTTCTCCCTTGTCCTGGTACTTGTCTTCCTCTCCCTTCCCCTTGTCCCACTCCTCTCCCTTGTCCTAGTACTTGGTTCCTGTGTACTTGTCTTCCTCTCGCTCGTGCAGGCATTACTGTATTCTTACTTTCTTCGTGTTGCTCTATATTGTTCTTTTTCCACACAAGATCAGCCCAAAGAGGTCCTCTTTATATGTACCATATGGTCATGCAATTGAAGGAACCTCAATACCTGAGTGTTTCCTAGTTGGGAATCAGCTGTGATTTACAGTATTACCCTAGCTCTGGCCCTTCTCTGAGCGTCACCACACATTCTAACTCCTCTCCCTTCCCCTTGTCCCACTCCTCTCCCTTGTCCTAGTACTTGTCTTCCTGTGTACTTGTCTTCCTCTCGCTAGTGCAGGCATTACTGTATTCTTACTTTCTTCGTGTTGCTCTATATTGTTCTTTTTCCACACAAGATCAGCCCAAAGAGGTCCTCTTTATATGTACCATATGGTCATGCGATTGAAGGCACCTCAATACCTGAGTGTTTCCTAGTTGGGAATCAGCTGTGATTTACAGTATTACCCTAGCTCTGGCCTTTCTCTGAGCGTCACCACACATTCTAACTCCTCTCCCTTGCCCTTGTCCCACTCCTCTCTCTTGGGGCCAATCCCAATACATCCCCTTACCCCTTCCCCTTACCCCTACCCCTTGGTTTTGCGCGTTCGCGTGAGACCTAGTGGTGTCCCAATACTCTTTTTGAGCTAGGGGTAGGGGTAAGACGAAGGGGTATACACCCCTTGAAACCAAGTGAGATCGAGACCTTACTTGAAACCAAGGGGTAGGCGAATACTGCGCGACCGGCAACAATGGCGGCCAGATCATCCCGAGAGTCCGATAAATGATATATTTGCGGCTTAATTAATTGATTAAAAAATGATTAAAGTCTTGTTTTGTGCTATACACAGTCCTGCACATATATATTTGCAACCATTCTCCTAATTGAAACGTTTCTAAAAATCGCTAGTTTGCTACGATAATGTAACAGTGTTAATTTGCACAACAGTCCCGCATTTCTCTTACTAGCATGCTACAGTTTTAAGTAAACTCCATTAGCAGCGAATTTCGTTTGAAATCAGTGCATAATACTACTTGCTTTGGAGATATCGATACGTGCTAGATGATGTACACGTAACCAAGTGTCGTCCCAATTTTGTAGCCCTTACCCCTCGGTTTCGAGGGCCAAGGGGTAGGGGTAAACCAAGGGGAAGGGGTAAGGGGTAAGGGGATGTATTGGGATTGGCCCTTGTCCTGGTACTTGTCTTCCTCTCCTTCGTGCAGGCATTACCGTATTCGGTAACACTTTATTTGAAGTTGCGTTATGACAGTGTCATGACACTGTCATAGCACTGTCATAACCATGACATGACACATGAAAAGATGTTTATGAATGTTCATGAATGTTGTCATTAGGTGTCATTCGGTGAAGTCTCAAGAACTTTCCTCAAAAGTTCTGATCAAGGTATATTCTTTGTTCAAATCGCACGGAGAGCACAAATGGTTGACGGAGACGTGTTGTCTCAAGCAGGCCCTTTGAAGCCTGCTAGCTAGCAGGGGGGCTGATTAGGTAGATTGGGGAGGTCCCCCTCCAATTTTATGGTTCCTTTACATCAGCGTTTGGTGGGTAATCAGCATACTGAGGGTGTCACAAGAGCTGATTAGGTTTGTCTGGAGTGATTGAATCACTCTTCAGGTGTGACGAGATGTTGGTCTGCTGACCTCACTACAACACAATGGTTCGCAGACCTCAGAGAGGCATGGCATGAATTTGTGGAAAGGTATGTGATAAACCCTATAAACCTCTGCACTCCTTTGACATCTTCTGGTGCTGGCATGTCCTGAACTACCCTCTCCTTCTCGGGGTCCGGTCTGAGGCCCTCCGCTGAAAGCACGTGGCCATGGAAGTGCACCTCTTGAACTTTAAATTGCAGCTTCTTTAGACTAGGCCTCAGACTGACTTCCTTGCAGCGCTCCATGAGTGCAAGGAATTTCGTGTCGTGGTCCCTGTTGGCCTCGTCGTTCGAGTCACCACAGCCCACAATCAATATGTCGTCTGCAATTGGCTCCACCCCATCTAGGCCAGCCAATAGCTCATGTTGTTTTCTCTGATAGACTTCTGGCGAGACTGAGATGCCAAAAGGAAGTTTAAGCCAGCATTTGCGGCCCCACAGAGTCCAGAACGTGCTGAGTAAGCTGCTCTCCCTGTCAAGCTTGCATTGAAGGAAGGCCTCACGTGCGTCCACCAGTGAGAATATGCAGGCCTTGGGTAGTTTGTAGAGTACATCATCCAGCGTAGGCATTATGTAGTGAGATCTTTTGAGCGCTTTGTTTAGTGGCCTTGGGTCAATACAGATTCGAATCTTATCAGGCTTCTTAACAATCACCATATTACTAATCCAATCAGTAGGCTCTATTACCGAGATTAGGTGGCCCTCTCTTTCATGTCTATCCAATTCTGCTTTCACAGCTGCTTTGAGGACTATTGGGACATTGCGTGGCGGGCACTGGACAGGTGTGATGGTCTCATCCAACTCAAAGTGGACATCACCTGGGAGTGACTCAATGGGTGCATTGAAAACTTAATTATATCTGCTGATAAGCTGCTGCTTAGTTAGAGACCCTGGAGGCATGCAATCGACTTTGTGCAGCCCCTCAGGTATAGTGAAGTGCATGAGACCCAGGCATTCACACGTTAAGCCAGACAACAGAGGGTATTGGTTTGTATCCACTATCTCAAAGTCTAACGGGTAAGTAAGCCCCCTTTATTGTGCAGTGTGTTCTGAACAGTCCGAGTGAAGTCATGACCTCACCTGAGTATAGCTTCAGTCTGGTGTGGCTTGGTGCCATTTTCCCTTTTGGTGCCACCCTCATCTTTACTTTGAGGCTCATAACATTGCAAGTGGCACCCGAATCCAACTGGCACGTTTGCCTGACACCATTCATTTTTAGGTTCACAAACCATTTCTTTCCTTGTGTCCTGTCTGTTGAAGACGCTGAAGTCATGTATAAGTATACCTCTGCCTCCTCATCATCCTGTACTGTTTCTGCAACAGTGTCCACAGCATTTAAGCGAGACTGTCCCGACAGTTGTTTTAGACAGACACTAGCAAAGTGATTGGGCGGTCCACAGAAGCGACATGTCTTACCAGATGCAGGGCATGCATCCCTCCCTGGTTTGTGCTGGTGTCCGCAATATTTGCAGTTTCTGTCACCCTCTCTAGCTCGCGGTTTGGTGAACTTGTTTCCATTTCGCATAGGCTGGCTAGAGTCAGTTGCGTGAATTGTATCGTCAGATTTATGGGCCAGAGCCTTCATGCGCACATCTGTGAGTTCGGCAGCACGTCACATATCAACAGCTGAGGCAAGCGTGAGGTCTTTCTCTCTTAGCAGACGGCGGCGTGTTCCTTCATCTGCTATTCCGAGGACTAGCCTGTCCCTTTAGCTCTCCATAATTGCAAGTAGCAGCCTTTTCTCGCAGCCTAGTCACAAATACATCTATCATACATCTATCACTTCCCCATCTTCTTGTTTCAGGCTTCCAAAGACAAAACGCTTGAATATAAAAATGTTCGCGGCCTTGAAATATTTCCCTAGAGCATCCAGAATGGTCGGTACGTCCTTCTGCTGGTCTACAGTCAAATGCAGACTGTGCTTGTAAATATGCTTACATTCACCGCCCATGACCCTCCTCAGTGTCGCTGCCTGTGCCTCTTTATCTTTCATTCCGCACGCCAATATGTAATCCTGGAAATCTTCCTTGAACGTATCCCAGTTGGCTGCTAGGTCGCCGGAGAGTTTAATCTCTGCTGGTGGTGGAATCGTGTTCGCTATGTTTGTCATCTTTGGGTTAGCACTCGCACTTGTCGTCTGTTTTCTATCCGCCTAGAATCCAGCCCATGAAAACTTTGACACTCGCGTCAGTAGTCATTAACTTCCTAGTTCACTTCTGATACCATGTTTGTATGTACAAGCACGCGGAGTCGTAGTATGCACTACAGCATGGAGTTTACTGAACTGCCATATCAAGTCGTGTCACTGCATTGACGAGTCTGGTTCCGGTCCAAAAGCATTACATGCACAAGCCACAGCTAGGTGGCGGTTAACCCAATAACAAGGGGCGGCACCATGCGCTAATGTTTACAATGGATGTAGCGCAATGGCTCATAGCCCCGTTGCTGTAAGATGCATCGAATTTTCAGATTCTCATCTGATCACCCTTGTTTGCAGAGGTGCACACTCATAGTCATTTCAATGAGGGGAAAGGCGGATATCGCGCGCACCATAACACCAACAGCAGAACGGTTATCCAAATAACAAAGAAGTGTACAACACTCGCGTTACAGCATGTGTATTCACACACATACTTGATGCTATCTACCTTTACATTAGCGACAGTAACTCAGCTGTTAGTTGCAGAGCTAATGTTACAGCCATATTACAAGGGTAGCAAGCTAGGTAACCAAATACAGTAAAGCAACAAAATGATACAGCGTTAGTTAACTTACTTGTCCGAGGTTTGTAGCTGGACCAAGGAGAGTTAGTACTGATCCAGAATTTAATTTCAGCAAGGCCAGCTTTGTATTGGCTCAAGTTGAGGAAACAGCCCTGGCTGAAATGTTTGGTGCAGACTTAAAAAACTTTGGGTAGTTGTGTCGCCGCATTTCCAGAGAAAATACAATTAAGACACTGAGTCTTCAGAGGCTCGGATGAAGGAACTGTAAAAAGACTTGTTTTCCTTTGTACATCTAAACTGAGCAAATGTAATGCGTGTTTGCAAGCCATGATGTATCTCGAGGATAAAAACAATTGCACGGTTGTAGCTCAGTTTCTTATGGGCGGGCCAGATTCTCTGGGCGTGCAAAGCAGAGAGAGGGGAGGTAACTTTCCCTATTGTTATGTAACAATAGGGGATTTTCAAAACCGAGCGTTTGAGCTTTCATTTTCTCAAAGGCAGAGAAGAATACCCAGGGCTTCGTTTACACCTATCAACATTTCTAGCCACTGGGGGACCAAAGGCAGGCTAGGGGAACTCATATTAATGTTAAATAACCTCCTAAAGTGAAGTTTTAATGTCATGTGACCTTTAAGACCTTTTAATACCACTTCCAAATTAAATTAAAGACCAAACTTACGATGGAAATACAAATCAAAAGCAGAAACGAGCAATTCCATGAATCCCATGGAAACAAAGGCAAATGTGTGAGATGTACTAGGACTGATGTGGAGCACAAATCATCCAAGAAGCAGTAATACTCTTGAGTGTTTTTTATTCAGATGAATAATCGGTAATAATCAAAAAAGCAGTCTGCAGAGCCAGTAGACACAGTAGTCTGTGGGGTGAGTGTCTGTCTCTGGAGGGCGTGCAGGCAGGGCCGGGCCGGCAGGGCAGGCCAGCTGGATGAAGCCGTCTTGGGGTCAGGGCTGAAGAGACGCTGTCTAGCTAGAGAGGGGTAGTAGTCTGGCAAAGGGTCTGTGTTGCTCTCAGCATCCTCTGTTGCATCCTCTGTTACACTCAGCATCCTCTGTTGCTCTCAGCATGCTCTGTTGCACTCTGTTGAGCAGGCCTCTGCATGACCCTCCAGACCTGTCTAAGTGAAGGAAGGGTTCATGTCAGTAGTAAAAAATGAAGCTTTTTCCATCTACACTTAATATAAACTACAGTTTTGACTATAAAGTGCAGTAGCACTAGTTCAAACTTGAATCTAAATGTGTTGACCTGATGGAGACCCATGCAAAGTCACTCAAAACACGGGTTTGATTCCAGGCTCTGGCAAGAGTATTTAGCTCTAAACTGGTCAATATATACACATCTGACCAAAGACCAAGCTCGACCTTTACCTGTAAACAGTGATTCTGACTGTCAGAGACCTTTAAATAGCTTGACCTAGTGAAATTGGCAAAACTAGCCTGGCTGACGTAGGTCACTTTCTCAGGGCATATGACGAATTAAACAGGCTCACCTTGAAAAATCAGACATACTGGCTAATATCTATCAGCAGGCTCTAGCCTACAAAAAGCAGTCCTCCCTGATGTTTTTGGAGTATAACTGAGTGAAATACAAAATTGTTTAGACACTGCCAGTGAGCGAGCCGAGTCTGACTCTGAGGCTAACGTCAAAACAATGTAGGCTACCCCCTGGACGCAGTCTCACTTCAAATGCAAGTTTTCCACAAATCACAAAAATAATCGGAGCATCTGGCTAAAAGCACCATTCCCACATCTCCTAAAGGCTACCCTCCTCGACCGTCTTGGTGAAGGATTCCCCGAGATGCAAAATGTTTCACTAACTAGAGACCATACAATTTCTGGGGAAATTGTGAGGGTGTGCCCGCTTGCCTCGGTTGCAAGTGGGTCCGTCCCCTTAAGTTTTTCCCTTCTAGTGATATTTTCAAGCATTTAGCCTACTCATAGGCTATGGCATAATTCATTAAGAACACCCTTGGAAAGAAGCTACTGTAACAACGTTATCACTGGCAATATTTCAGATGGAATCGCGATTGAAACAGTATGTCTGCTAACTGAAAATATGCCCCCAAAAACTTAAATAAACTTGACATTTATTTAGTGGGAAATCGCTCATGCATAAAAAGCTCAATAGCGATCATTCTCAGTAACAACGCAAAATGCCATATAGCCCTTTGTGGAGAAGCTCCCCCGGTAAATTGTATACTACAGTGTTCGTCTTGGTAGCGATTGCGTTGGTTGAATTCGATGTAACGTTCCGTTGTACTGTTTAGGCTGAAATTAAATATTATATATAATATTATATATAACAGATTGACAAGTTTAGGCTGTGGCAATGAAGTTCGGGTTAGTAGTCAGATAGTTTCACCTATTGAAATACTTTTGATTTAAGGGAGTGCCGAACATGTTCTGTCGCTGTTTGACTTCCTGAACAGCTGTGGCTGTTTTTGTTAGCTACAGTGAGTATCTTGCGTAGGCTACAGCGTTGCAGTACTGGTTTGAAACCACAGGTAATGATAATATCACCAACAAATCGTTTAGTTGTAATCTAATGTCATAATAAATCATACAACGAAAATGTATTTGTGAGGAATGTTTATTTTAACGGTTGAAAACAGATGCATCATAGACCGCTGTAGTATGTGTTGCCCGGGACACATAGGCTAATGTCATGATGCTAATGCTTCAGTGAAATAGTAGACTACTGTTTCCGAAAGTAGATGTAGTTCCTCAATAATATCAGCTTATATTGTACATTACACTTCACAATTGTGTTTCATATCACAAAGTAAAATGAGTAAATAGTTATCACCCTGGCCTCTTTGCTTGTGGCGTTTCTGCAGCTGCCTTGCAGTAGCGTTAAAGCTATAGTTAGCCTAGCTATCTCCCAGAAGTTAACAAGCTGCTAAACTAAACTAGTTCTGCTAGAGGTAGTCACGCGTGTTTCGTGATGTTAGTAGCGTCAGTGACTGTGGCTAGCAAGTTAGCCACGTAAATAAAAATACATCAACTCAATGGCTACCAACTTTTGACATTATGTTTTCTAAGTAATCCAAATATTGACGGATGCTTAGGGGGGGGCGGCACGATACCATCCTTGCTGTGCAACTAGGGTGACCAGACGTCCGGATTTTGGCCGGACAGTCCGGTTTTCCAGCCTTTTGTCCGGACCGCTGTTGCGTGTCCGTATTTTCGCCCTTTTGTCCTCCTTTTTGACCCTTCCTGCCCACCGTCGTAATTTAAAACTTGCGCTGGGTTTTTTTTTGTTCCGAAAAAACTTCCGGTCTGGCGTGTTACGTGATGGCAGCATAGAGCAGCAGGCTCCTGACCGATTTCACAAAAGTGTCCGACAAACTCGAATTTATTTATTTTGCAAAGCGTTAAAGCTGTAGAAGAATTAACGGACGGAAGAAAATGCCCAGAGGAAAAAAAAGTCACAAAAGTAGTGCAAAAATCGACGAAGAGGTCGACCAACTGTCGCTAGCTAGCAGCAACATGGAGGACGACATGACGCAGGAAGAATTAGCACCGAGCGGCGACGCTAACTTGGGCTTAATTCTGAAAGAACTACGAGACTTCAGGAAAGACTCAAACCAACAACTCATCGGTATAAAGGAGGACATAAATAAAATACACCAAAGAATGGAAGAAGCAGAAGAGCGGATCAATGCGGCAGAGACTCGGATTCAGTCTTGGGAAGAGGTGGTATCTGGGTTGGTGAAACTACAGGAGCAAACGGAGGCTAAACTGACTGATTTGGAGGGGCGTTCGCGTCGGGATAATGTCAGAATATACGGAGTAAAAGAGGGAGCTGAAGACGGATCTACATCTGTGATCGCTTTTGTGGAAGAGATGCTAATGAGAGGTCTGGAGCTCCCCCCCTCCACAGCTTTAAACATCGAAAGAGCGCACCGGGCGCTCGGTCCCAAACCCCCACCGGAGGCCCCGCCAAGATCGCTAGTGGTGAAGTTCTCCAGCTACAGAGTGAAAGAAGACGTACTCAAAAAAGCCTGGCAGAAAAGAGAATTTCAAAGAAAAGAAGATACACTTGGACAACGACTACGCGCCGGAGCTGCAGCGGAGACGGCGGCAATATGCGGAAACGAAAGTGGCACTTAAGGAAAGAAACATACGATTTCAGAGCCCTTTCCCGGCCCGATTGAGAGTATTTTTCGAAGACGGCACAGTGATCTACAACTCAGCTGAGGAGGCAACCGCGGACATGGTGGAGAGAGGGATACCAGTGACAGTTCTGAAAAACCCAACCTCCCTTCTGGACCAGATCAACCGGCTGACTTGGAGACCCAGCAGAAAGCAGGACAACAGAGAGTCTTCACGTCTCAAGCCAAACTTCAAGGAGCGGCTCCATGCTTTCCGACACCGGGACACTTGATAAGTACTAGCCTAAATAAGGTTTGGCCATGCTAAAAGAACTTGGTAATTTAACCGGTAAAATAGAGAGAATTGATAACTACTTTTATACTTTTTATGTTTCCTCTCCTTCATTACCGTGACTTCTACGTTAACATGTGATTAATGCATAGGGCATATGGGTGATATATGAGGTTGGGGCGCTACCTTGTGTTCGACATGGACCTAAGCACCAGCTTTAGAGCTGAAGAGGGCCCTCTTTCATCAGTAGGAAGAGATTTTCCCTCTATATTCTCACTCCAACAGACACAGGCCAAAAATGTAGCCTCAAAATTGGAAGTCAACTTTGTTATTCTTAGATGTTTTTTTTATTTTCCTGTTACCATGTTACTGGTTAATGTTATAGTTCGTGCTACAGTTTGGTATAGCACCAGGGGTGTAAGTTTTCTTTTAAAGATAGAACTGCAGGGACCTAAAATATTTGGAAAAAACGTTTAATGACAAGGTCAATTAAAGTACTTACATACAATGTAAATGGTCTGGGAAACCCTATCAAGAGAAGTAAGGTCATGGCAAAACTAAAAAGAGAGGGAGTAGAAGTAGCTCTCCTGCAGGAGACCCATTTAACAGAACAGGAGCACCAAAAACTTCAGAGGTGGAAGTTCAATCAGCACTCATCCTCATATAGCAAGGGCTCAAGGAGAGGAGTATCAATACTAATCTCAAATAATTTAGACTTTGAATGCACTTATGAAAAAAAAGACAGAGAAGGGAGATTTGTATTTATTCGGGGTAACTTGCAGGGTGTTTTGGTCACTTTTCTGAATGTATATGCTCCTCCGGGATCTGAATGGACATTTTATAAACAAATCTTTGAATTGATCACTTTGGAGGCTCAGGGAACCCTAATTTGTGGGGGAGATTTTAATATCAGACTAAACTCAACAATGGATACATCAAAACCTCTTCACCAAGGTGGGGGGAAAATACCCCAAAATATTAGAGTAATGATGGGGGAGCTGGGACTTTCAGATGTATGGAGAGACTTAAACCCAACTAAAAGGGACTACACCTTTTTCTCACATCCACATTCAGTTTACTCAAGGCTAGATTACTTTTTCATGTTTCAAAGAGATCTTTGTAGGGTTGAAAATTGTAATATTGAGACTATGGATTTATCAGATCACGCTCCGGTCTCCATGGACTTAATATTAGATCTTGAAAAGAAGAACACAATCTGGAGACTAAACACAGGAGTGTTGAACCAAATGAGGCCACAAATTAGGAAAGATATAAAAGATTATCTTAATGATAATGACAACGGAGAAGTATCTCCCTTGATCCTTTGGGATGCTTGTAAGGCTGTCCTCAGAGGGAAGATAATTGGCTACAGCTCAAATCTAAAAAAGAAAAGAACATTTGGAGAAGTTAGAAATGGAACTTAAAAAGTTAGAAGATACACATAAGAAAACACTTAATCAAAGAATAAAAATGGAAATAAACAAGAAAAAGAACGAATTGAATGAAATCCTCTCTAATGACATTAAGAAAAATTTGATCTTTTTAAGACAAAGATACTACGAAGCAGGAGGAAAGTCTGCTAGACTACTGGCCTACAAACTAAAAAAACAACAGGCAGGAAACACAATCCATAAAATTAGGGACCCTACAACAAACTCACAAACAATTTAATGAATGGGATAAATTAATTTCACGGTATATTTGGCATGGGAGAAAACCAAGAATAAAATTTCGTACTATCCAACTAGCCAAAAATAAGGGAGGACTTGCACTCCCCTGCTTGAAGGACTATTATACATCGGCCCAGCTGAGAAGCGTGTATTGTTGGTGCAACTCAGATTACCGGGCAAAATGGAAAGAAATTGAAGAGAACATATCCGGAGAGGTTCCAATCCAAGCAAGGCTAGGGGATAAAAGATTAATTATAAATTTAATGGAAACAGATAATAAGTGCATCAATCTCTCATTGAAAACATGGTTAAACACTATCACTAGGTGTGATTTGCAAGAAGAAATGAAAATCCTGAAATGGTGCGCTCATGACCTCGACTTTTTACCAAGCAAATTGGACGCAAATTATAAGGGCTGGGCTAAACAGGGTCTCTCCTCATACTGCACCTTCTTTAATAAGGGAACACTGAGCGACTTTCAAACGTTAAAAAGACTACATGGGTTGAACAATTGTGATTTTTTTAGATTTCTACAGGCACGTCATCACATCAATAGTTCCCTGTTAGTTAGTCAAAATGCCTTTGAAAACTCTTTAATGAAAGTTTTTATCAGTGCGTACAGGTCAGACTCTGGGTTTAAAGTAATCTCAAGATTATATAAGGGCCTTCAGGATATCAAACAGACAAGTACCACCTATATAAAACAGAAATGGGAAAGGGAAACTAAGAGAGGTATCCCAGAGGAAGTTTGGCTACAATATTGTGAATTTCAATGGAAAATATCAGGCTCAGTCTCATGGAGAATGTTTGCCTGGAAGAGCCTAAGTAGATTCTTCATTACTCCTGTCCAGTCATCTCATCACTCAGGCTCTTCCAGCTGCTGGAGGCAATGTGGCTCTATGGAAGACAATCACTACCACTTGTTTTGGGAATGTCCTAAAATCTTTACTTTCTGGCAGAAGATCCATACAGAGCTAGAATCTGTATTTGAGACTAAAATTCATTTTAATTGGGACAAACTACTTTTTGGTTTACTTCACTCAATCTCTACAAATTATCGAACAAAATACCTATTTGGAATTCTTAGTATAGCTGCCAGGAAAGCAATTACAAGGAAATGGCTAAAACCAGACATCCCATCTTTAGAAAATTGGTATGATATTATCCACGATATATTTGTAATGGAAAGAATAACGTTCTCCGTGAGGCTCCAGCAGAGCAAATTCGAAAAAATATGGGAAAAGTGGAAGAGATATATTGCACAGAAACGACCTTCTTTTGTCTGATTGATCTGATCTGTTGTCTTTGTGTTTTTTATTTATTTTGTCTCTTATGTGTCATGTTTTTCTTTTTAGCTTTCAAATACAACCCCTGCTGTACTTCTTATTTCATTCCACATTTTTTTAACTGAAAGCACCCCCTGTTCTTTTTGTTCCTTTTATTGTCTCTATGTATAAAAAAAAAGAAAAAAGGATGGAGCAGATGATTGTAAACTGCATATACAAATGTGTCTCCAAATAAAGATAATTTAAAAAAATAAAACTTGCGCTGGCTTCAGGCAGTGCCAATTATTCAGTAGGCTTTCAGATGCCGAAGAGAAAGACCTCCTTCAACCATACGTGGAGTGCAGAACTCCCCTTTGTCAGTAAGAGCAGCAAAGCTCCAATTCCATGCCTTCTGTAAACTAGTTCTGCCGGGCACTCTTCGTTGACATCGTTTTTTGCTCCGAAAACAACAGCGGATGATAAAACGACGGCTGCTGAGCTGTTGAAATTATTTCACACTGTAAAACATCACCAATTTTATAGGAGTTTAGACTGCAGCGCAAAAGTTGAGAAACTTATTTATGAAGACTCTCTGGTAGCTAAAGGTGTGACCCTAGGCAGAACCAAAGCACAAGCATTGTGTGAAAATGTATTAGCCCCATACTCCGTAAACACACACGTGGATTAGCCTACATAAAAGAAAACAATCTGCATTTTTCATGCCCCTCCGATCAACAACTTTTGGGAGTGTCCTCCTTTTTGACCATTTGTCCTCCTTTTTGGACCCAAGTGTCCTCCTTTTCCGGGTCATGCTTCTGGTCACCCTATGTGCAACAGTCTCTATGCACGTCGTATCTAATGCATCGTTGCTAACGTGTGCCGACGCTGTGACGTAGGCTAGACCTGAGTACCCGTCGGAGACAAAAGACACTTTTTGCCACAAAAACGTTGTATGCTCCTAAACTGTGCAACGGAACGTAAATAAAAGTAATAGCATATCAATCGAGACCAAGACGAAACTTTTGCCACCAACGTTTTCTATGTAGTCCAAATATTGACCGAGCCTTAGGCAAAAATTATTATAATAATAAATATATATGTGAGATAACAAAGGTTGCGCTCTCGCCAAAGGCTTGAGAGCACACCCAATTATAAACACAGAGAAAAAAGCTCTACTTTTCGAGTTTGGTTTCCATCACTTCAAACTCACGATTTAAGTCTAAAAGTGCTCACACCTTCACCATAATTCAAGAGTAGTGTACTTTCACGAACCCAATCATTGATTCTAGTTTAAAATGTGTAAAAATAAGTGATATGACTTACCGAACGTGGCTGCCTCCAACCCGACTATCAGGCGATTCCAGTTGAAAACAACAATGGCCGCCAAAAAATAATTTATATTCAAAAAAGGCGAGCTGCGATTGGAAGCAAAATGAAACAGGAGCTAAAAACCGAGGGTGGGGGCTTAGTTGCGCAAAGCTGAACAGGTGGTCACCCTATTTGACAAACGCACAAGCTTGGCCAGACGCACATACATCCTTTCTGGAAATTGTGGGTGCGTCTGGGTGTAAACAGACTCTGCGTGTTTCAGATAAGGTGACCACCTGTTCAGCTTTGCGCTGTATCGCACAACATTTTCAATATGCAACCTGCGGGACAAGGGGTGAAAATGCTGTGCAACGCAACGCAAAGCGGGACAGGTGGTCACCCTAATGTCAAGGGGCAGGATGAGTCTGAGAATTCAATTCAAATGAAGCCATTCAATTGAATTCAATCATATTTTGACATACCAAGATGAAATTGTTTATGGTAGTTCAGAGTTACGTCATCTTGAACCCTATTAGGTTTGAAAAGCCATCAGTCAAAATTATATTTGATTTATTGACACAAAGATATTGAGGCAATGTGGACATTTACATGAATACACCCCTTTCAGACATTTTGTATTGCATTTCGTATTTACCCTATATAAAGACATAAATTCGACACATCTGTACACAATTTCAAGTCAATCGAACCTTTGGTTAAAGAGGTTAATTTGAAAGTTTTCACTGTACAGGAAAATCCATCATGGCGGAACTTATGGGTCCTTGAGGCTTTTTTGTTCCCCATGAGAAATAAGGCATGTACATCGAGTTTCAGATGGCGGAGGAATCCTAATAAGAAGAATACTAACAAAAACAATAGGTTTCCTCCTACCGGAGGAACCCTAATAATACCAACAATTACAATAGGTTTCCTCCTGACGGAGGAATCCTAATTATTATAATAATGTGGTTGTGTAGCCTTGCTTTGTTGGTTTCCCTACAGTCAGGAGGTTAAATGGAAACATAGCAACAGAAACTGTCCACTGAAACAGAGGATTCACCTTGAGTTGCACAGTAGTAACAAATTAATAAACTGCCAAGCCAACGAAAACCAGTTTAAACAATATTGAAAATATTGATTGAGGATTAAAATTGTGAATTTGATGCTGAAACATTCCAGCTATTTTGATAAGCTGTAAGATTTTATAGATCTAGGGGCCTTCAGAGTGCTCTGACAGACTCTGTGCCGGGTTCATATTACTTACCAATAATCTGATGCATGATGTCATTTTGCAATTGATTCAGGCTTCAGGACTGTTTTCATCAATTTATATTTGTTCATGTGATTCTGTTTAATTAGATTGAGAGAAAGAGACATAGAGAAATGGAGAGTACCTTATTTCTGTTTTCCCTGCTTCCCACGTTCCTTTAAGTCTTGTCTACTAGTGTGGTTTGATGAGGTTAAGAAATGTCATATGACTTTTAGAAGCTGGCACACAGGCACACTAATGGCTGTACTTTAGCTTCTTATTGCTCATGCACTGCAGATACTTCCGAAACATACATGGTTTTCAACCATTTAGTTGCTCAATATTTGTGACACACTTTAATGCAAACAGCCAAACACATATACACAAGCATACATACACACAAAATTACAACAACATGCAAACACACCCATTGTGTCCTTACCCTGACGGTGGTTCTGCTGTCAAATGTGAAGGACTTAATCTGTCCATTCTCCAGAAACACCTTCAACACATTTGGTATGAGGAGCAATGAGTCGTCCTTAAGCATTGTCTGGGAGAGAGAGAGAGAGATCAGGGTAAATGGTATGCTGGGGGGACATGAAGAGCGAAGTACAGTAGACTATCTAAAAGCAGTTGAGAGGCTGACGTTTCCTCCACAGACCACAGAGCAAACACCCAGATTTAACCTGCAGGAAGAAACTGAATAGGAAACAAAACTCTGCTTCAGGAGCCTCAAGTGAATACATTGTGTCAACTTCAAAAGAGCAATTATTCAATTTTGCAGTCTTAGTACAATTGGGTTCAATTTATTTTCTTAAATACCTAATATCAAAAAAAAATTACAGCCCACCCGGTTTATACCCCGATTTGACATTTTTCTTGTGGATGTGAGGCTTATATTTCGATGCGGCTTATAGCATGTTTTTATAACTAAACAACAGTAGAAACCAGTAGCGGCTGTTGATAATTTTATTGGGGGGACAAATAAACTGAAAGCAGCATTTCGAAACTACTTGTAGCTACCTGTTTGATCGTTATATTTGGTCTAAGAGGTCCGAATTGGATTGTTGCCAATTTGTCTTTATTGGTACGCCGACCAAAATAAATAATTTAATTGCTGCTGTTGCACTGAGCACTGGCTATCTCGACAGAATATGCCTCTGTCGAAGCTGTATGACGTACTTATACGCTTTTAAGTCGATTAATTATGACACAACATGGAGGGGCGAGCCCTCCCGGAAGCCATAGAGAATGTATTGAGAGCATAGAGTTAATATTACTAGAGGAAGCGAGTTTTGTCTTCCAAGATGGCGTCCCCATTAATTTATATGAAAAGTGCTCAGTGGTGCAGTGAGGCAAGCGAGAGCGCGAAACCGAACAGCGCCATCTTTCCACTTCCGACTCTTCCGGTCTAGCGTTAAACAGTGGCTCGCTTTTTTCCTAGCTCCGAGACTCGTGCACGCTTGCAACTAGCTGTACACGTCATACTTTGCGACAACCAGTCGCGAGCATAGACTTATATGGTCACAAGCAGGGCTCGAAATTGGCACCCGCCGAGCGCCAATGGCGTGTAGATTTTTGGGCTGGCGATTAAATTGTGTCCGATGCCCCGCCACTTGGCGGGTGAAATTGCGGAGTACAGCTCCCGACTACCGCGCCCGTCATGGTTAATAAAAGCATGCAACGCCAACACGAACAGTTGTGCGCGCATCTAGGTGGCAGAAAACTGGGAAGATGGCCTTTATAACCGCTAGAGAATGACACAGATAAAAATAGTTAAATTTAAAAAGACAAAAAAGGTCGAGGATGACAGCATTTAAGAGAGAAAACTTCCCCATCGATCTGTCACATCAGAATTTTGATTTGGGTCACGAAAGTCTTGAAAGTGTCTTTGAGTGAGTGCGTCGCCAGATAGACCACAGTCTAGGCGGCAGGTTTGTTAGACATAACTTTTTTTTAAATTAAATATATTTGTATTAGCTATGTTGGATACTGTCCTCCTCTCCTACTCTTTCTTCAATGCCTAACGAATCTATCTCTTGACCCTGTATTTATGCTTGAGCAGCACTGGTTGAAGCCTGAAAATATTGTAAACAATTTCTGCATATGTGCAGGTATAGCAACGCTAGTGCTAAATAACTATTTAGCTGGTAGGCTCCACGGCCGGGTAAGTAGGGCTCGTGAGACACCTCACCAAAAGAACGATGGGGAAGCTTGTCTAGCAGATTAAGACATGTTCGTATGTACCTATCTTAAAGTAACCTCAACTTTCCTAGACTTAGCTACGATGCTAATGCTGAAGGGTCGCTGATATCGCATAGCGTCGTTGCTAAAGTGTGATGACGTTGTGACTGTGTATGTGAGAGACACGTGAATGACAGAGTCGGAGGAAGAGCAGGGAAAGGAAATGCAGCTGAACGAATACGCTGCATGTTTTAAATAGCGTTAAAAAAAAAGTGTGTCTAAATTAGTCTATGTGTGGGAAACACTGGATGTGAAGACCAAACCTCATGGACAAGGACAACCCATCTCACATTGAGCAAGAGTAGGCCTAGTAGTAGGCCCCTGGAACCCCCTGAATTAATACATTGTTTCAAAAAGTAAAATTGGTTTATTTTGTCCATTGAGTGATTTAGAATGATATTTAAATCATAGGTAAAGGTTGTTTATGTCAAACAATGTTAGAGTATGTCTGAAATGGCAGGTTTAATTTTGGCTGGTAAAAAATATTATTGGCTGGTAACTTTTTTCATCTACGAGCCATTTTGGCTGGTAAGCCAAAAATTTAATTTCGAGCCCTGGTCACAAGCGTGTGAGCTAAGGCATTGCAGTGGCAGAATGGGGTACAAGCTTAGCCCACAAGTCCAATGCTATTAGTAGGTTCTACTGTATAGTATTCCTTTCACTTGGTTTTTAGAAATATAGGCCTATTCTAGATGGAACATACGTTCCACATATGACTCCGACTCACCAAATAGCCTGATACGTTGTTCTTTTTTATTTGTGTTTTTAGTATGACTGCTTAAGTAATGTGTCAGATTAAAGAAACTGTAAACTTGAATATCTGGCTCTGACGTTGTTGTAGCTCGGCAAAGCAAGCTAAATTAAATAAGCCTCTAAATATGTTAATATTATAACAATGAGTGTTGCTTTACTATTACTAGTTTACAGTTATTGTTAATGCCGTCATTGTGGTGTTAAATGACATAACGTTACATAACTATAACAATATTGTGGTTATCAGATATGATTTATTCATCTTCGTCTTTGCTCTAGAGGACATCAACAATCTAATGCCACGATTAACATGCCTTAACATGCCACAATATCACTTATTATATTAGGCTATAATTACGTTTGTCATGCCATGAACATAATAACGTTCATTACAAAATGGTTACACCTGCTTTAAAATAACGGAAATAAACTCTACGAACAACCGTCATGTGCAAACATTTCTAAAACTGGCTACAGCTAAGGCAGGCAACTGTAGATCATGACGCCCTTACTCCTTGTGCTCATTCAGCTCAGGTAAATCAAAGAGTATAAGTACTTTGGGTAAATCAGTTATCGGCTAATGTTCACTTTAGTGCTCGTGCCCTGTTCGTATCCGCGAGCACATTTCCAGGCAACCTTTCTTGACGTAAGCAAATAAATGGGGTGCTAGTTTACCCATTTTGGATTGGTTTCAAACTTAACAAAAATTTGGAAATATTATTCTATGAAAAAGCAAGTAGTATGAGCCAGGTTCGAGAATCAAAAAAAATAGTTGGGAGAGATAGTTTTGTAAATGTTGACTGGAGTTAATAGAATAAAAACGACCGGAAGAGCCGAAAGCCAAACCGCAAATGCAATACCACCTACATCCACCGGGGCCGTTACTTCAAGCCGAGGGATGGGGGTCTGACTGTATTTCAGAATGATGTCACCCTGTTTAACTAAACAGATAATCAAAATGATGACAGGCCAAAAGATAATGGCTGGATTCCAACCTCGTACCTTATCCCTTACAGGTCACCATCCCAGCCCATTGAGCTATTCTCAGTGTTGAATATTGTCATGTTCAGTTATTTTATAAAAAAATAAGCTGTTTCTCCTGTGGTAAGCGTTGTTAGATTCAGCCAAAGTTGAAACTAAAAGTACATTTCCTATAAAAACGGGATGACTGGGTTGCTGCTGTAAAGAATAACTTACTCATAGTTTAAAAAAAAGCTTGTTTGGAGTGCCAGAACTTGTTATGGAATGGAATTTCAAATCATGCCTAGCATCAGTGGGGATGTGTCCTGGCTTAGCTTACTAAAATGAATTTGTGCAACAGACAAGGGATCCACCTGAACAATCAATTTACTTATATAACCATTAGAGTTATCGCTACCATGCGTAGACTACAAGGAGCTAGCTACTGTGGTGAACCTGGCTTGTTTTGCAGTGGATTACACAGTCTCGCTAGATGAGATGATCAGAGTGTTGTGATGGGCTCAGAAAAACACGCATTGCTATGTTTTACAACCAGAGGATTGTAAAAAAAACACTAGAAACCGTTTGGTCAGAATAAAATAAAAAAACTATACCTCTGACTGGTTTTGAACCTACAACCCTTTGGTTACCAGCACAAGATCTCAGCCAATTGAGCCATTCCCGGGCATTGAATACACCATTTTCAGTAACTGAATAATAAAAAACGATGTTTCTCCAATGGCGAGCATTGTCAGATTTGGTCCAAGTTCAAACAGCTGTAATTCAGTCATATTTTGACATATCAAGGTGAAACTTTGCATGGTACTTCAGGGGTGTGTCACCTTAAAGCCTATTAGGTTTGAACCATCCTTCAAAAATACACTTCTTTCAGCCATTTTGTATTTGATTCATTTGCCTTAAGTAACTTTTTCAAATACGTCAATGATACACATCTGTACACAATTTCAAGTCAATTAGACCTTTGGTTCAAGAGAAAATAAATTTTTAAGGTTTTCCAAAATTATCACTGTACAGGAACATCCATCATGGGGGACTTTATGGGTCCTTGAGGCTTTTTTGTTCCTCATGAAAAATGAGGCATGCACACCAAGTTTCAGAAGAATTGGAGCCATGGGGTTGAAATGCCATCACTTTGAAAATCGGACATTAGGGCGTGGCCTGTGGCGCCCCCTATGGTCTGATGTGGCCCATATTTGGTGTGGGGGTGCCCACTTGGATGTAGTATCAATGTGCCAAATTAGAAAATTAGTTCCAGGGACTTCAGATATCAGGGCGCAAGGAGAAGAAAAATAATAATAAAATATAGCTGCAAGCAGCAACGAAGGGGCCAAGCAGCATTCGATATGGAAATGCAGTAGCTAAAGCAAAAACAATTGTCAACCATTTCGTTACCATTATGATTATTATGCTAGACAGCTACTGTGGAATACCTGGCTTCGCTAAACAGATTATCCATTGTCACGACATGCTTGACGACTGTGGCTGGATTCGATCCTACGACCTTGTGTGCAAAAGCAGACCGTTTTATCCCAGTGAGCTATTCTCGCTGCTGGCAAATGCTGTGTTTGGTTACTTTATTAAAAAAAGGATGCCGTTTCTCCCGTGGCGAGCTTTGTCAGATTTGACCCAAGTATAAACAGCTGTAATTCAGTCATATTTTGACATATCAAGGTGATTGTGGTCTGAAGATGATTTGATTACATGTTCATGAAAATAGGAGAACAGGCGAACGTGGAATTCCAAAAAGTAGGTTTTTATGAAAATTCGAAATGGCTGACGTGGGAAAGCCTAATATTTTACGACTCGGTGTGCCGCAAAGAATCTGAAGAGTCCGATCTTGTAATTTGGGGTCAAACCGTGTAGAATTTATGATGCAAGAAATCCGATGCGCTGGCTACATGTAGCAGCGTTATATCTACAAAGCACAATAAATCCGCTTCTTCTTGACTATAAATCCCCTGACAATGAAACGTGATTGTTACCATTATGATTATACTGCTAGACAGCTACTGTGGCATACCTGGCTTCGCTAAACAGATTATCCATAGTCACAACATGCTTGACGACTGTGGCTGGATACGATCCTACGACCCCGTGTTCCAAAGCAGGCCGTCTTATCCCATTGAGCTATTCTCGCTGGTGGCAAATGCTGTGTTCGGTTACTTTATAAAAAAAAGGAAGCCGTTTCTCCCGTGGCGAGCTTTGTCAGATTTGACCCAAGTATAAACAGCTGTAATTCACTCATATTTTGACATATCAAGGTTGTTGTGGTAAGAGGATGATTAGATTACATTCTCGTGATGACATTTCCAAAGTTTCGACTCAATACTGTAAACCGTCACAGAGTCAAGGCCTCACGTCAGCTTTGGCGTCGTCTTTGTCAAAATCGTTTGCGCGTTATTCGTGAACGATTTGACTCATCAATAAAATGTTGATAACTTTTGTCATCATGATCTGTTGCAATTTCCATGAAAATCAGAGCAACGGCCTAGGAGGAGTTTGAAAAAGTTGTCATTTCTTAAAATACAAATGACGGAAAAACCATCATGACGACAATGACGTCACAGGGTTCAATCGAATCGTCTGCATCCAAGGAATCCAAGGATACCTCAGTTAAGAAAAATGGTCTCACGGTTCAAAAGTTGTGGGCGTAAACGCACCTCCAACTTTGACGCCTTGGTGGCGCTATAGAGCTTCAGGGATCGACATGAAACTTTGCTGACGATAATCAGGAGACCGTTCCAAATCAGTGTGCCAAATTTCAAAACTTCGCACCAATCGCTATGCATAATAATAATAATAATAATAATAAAACTAACAAAAACAATAGGTGCCTCGCAGCTTCGCTGCTGCTTGGCCCGTAATAATAATAAAACTAACAAAAACAATAGGTGCCTCGCAGCTTCGCTGCTGCTTGGCCCCTAATAAAACTAACAAAAACAATAGGTGCCTCGCAGCTTCGCTGCTGCTTGGCCCCTAATAATAATAATAAAACTAACAAAAACAATAGGTGCCTCGCAGCTTCGCTGCTGCTTGGCCCCTAATAAAACCTAACAAAAACAATAGGTGCCTCGCAGCTTCGCTGCTGCTTGGCCCCTAATAACTGCAAAGCAGTGATGCGGATTCCTCCAAACATTGCGAACCATTGAAAAATGTATATCCTTGACAAATTGTAAATGTATAGAAAAATCAATGCTGCAGAATTACCAATGGGATACCAAATCTGAAATGCAATACCATCAAGATCCACAAGGGCCTTTAATTCAAGCCAAGAAGTGAAAGGAGGGGGCTTGGTGAGCCTATCCATTCCAGAAAGCCTTGTATCTTTGTGCATCAGGGCGTGGCCTGTAGTGCCACCTATGGGTAATGGTGGTGCATTTGTGGTGTGGTAGTTACTCTTGGCCTATACTATCAATGTTTCAGGATTTTGAGAACTTTTTACCATTGCATACAAAATCGGAAATGCAAGACCATCAACCAACATCCACAAGGCCTTCACTTCAAGCCAAGAAATGAGTGGGGTCTTGGTCAGCCCACAATCTCCTTAATTGTTGTGTGTGCGTCTTGCCAAGCCCGCGCGTGTGTCAAGGGAAGGCTGAGTGTGTGAGAATGTGGAGCGCGCGCGCGCAGAGGAGCAGAGAGAGACTTTTTCATTCTAAATTTCACAAGAAACTATCCCAGCTAGCATGTTTCAAATATTCACCAAAAATCTACTTTTCATCTTACAGTCAACTTTTTCTCAGATTTGTGTACTTAACATTCTCAAGAGTCTTCATATGAACTTGTGATTGAATCAGAGTATCGGTTTTTGACTGGCTGATGTGTAAAGCATCATTTTAGCGTTAGCAATAAATTTGATTTGCTTTATATCAATCATGTTTGGAGATATGAAGTTGCGCTTGCACATGGTAACATGTTGTAGTATCCTCCACCGATATACCAAATTTGGTGTTAATATCTCAAAGATTTGCTGAGATTTGATCCAAATTCCTGTTTGGTGTATTTTAAACTGCATTTTAATTGGCTGTCAAGGACAAACGATTGTGGGAATCAAAATTCTGTTCGAAATTTTTTGTGAGGCTTGGTCTGAAGAGCATATATGGTAATTTTGAAGAAGATTGGAACAAAATTGAAGGAGGAGTAGGCTTTCAAAGGTTTTTGATAAAACCGGGAATTGCGGAAAATCTATATAACCGGAAATTGACATCATAGAGTGTGTTGAACTCGTCTAGATCCAGGAAATCCAATGGTACCTCATTTTTGAAAATCAGTCATAGTTGCGTGTGGGAACAAAAGTCCAACTTTGACCCATTGGTGGCGCTAGACTGGTGCAATGGGAAACATGAAACTTGGTGTAAGTATAAATGTGACTGTCCATGATGAGTGTGCCAAATTTCACAAAACGTTGTCGATGGGGTCTAGGTGCTGCCATAGACTCCCATGGCACAAGAATGACAAATAATAAGAAAACCACCAATACCAATAGGTTCCCTCCTGACGGATGAATCCTAATAATAAGAAAACCACCAATACCAATAGGTTCCCTCCTGACGGAGGAATCCTAATAATAAGAAATCCACCAATACCAATAGGTTCCCTCCTGACGGAGGAATCCTAATAAGTTCCCTCCTACCGGAGGAACCCTAATTAGGCCAAAGTTACAAATGTAGACATGATATCAGCCTACATGTGGTGTTCTACGCTTGTTTTGTTTTGTAAAACCACTCCTTGCTTCTCTAATGCTGTGAACAACAGGTACAATGTGCATAAAACATGTTGGAAATAATTTAATAGTTACATTTATAAACAATGTAGATCATAAATAGTAAGTTTTGCCATTACAGTGTTAATATGTCAGGTCAAGAAAGACTGAATTTTTTATAAAAGCATAGCCTTTTTTGGGGGGAAAAAGTTCAACTTAAAATGTCAGGAGATACATTGTACATTGTTGTTGTGTACATTACTGTTAAAAATGCACTTCTAATGAAGTGAGTGTTGACAAAACCGGTTGTCATTTTTATGTTGAGGCGGCGGGGGTGTTGTCGGCAGCTGCTGAATGTAACTAAAAAGTAACTTGTAATCTAACTTAGTTACTTTTAAAATCAAGTAATCTGTAGAGTAACTAAGTTACTTTTTAAAGGAGTAATCAGTAATCAGATTACTTTTTCAAAGTAACTGTGGCAACACTGCACACAAACCCATATATTTTAGAGGTTGCTACGTCTGCATGAATACACTTGCAAACCAATTGGCTAACTTTCTGTTCTGGAACTGTGTCCAAGTAAAAAAATTACTCAGCAGTAACAGCGTTCATCATGAAAGATATGATGCCCCTCGGTGATACACAGGATCACTATGACTGTCAGTGCCATACTGTTTCAGTCTACTGACTGGATCAGAAATGTTCAGACAGTGTTTATTTAAATTTTAAGATTTAACCTTTAGATGCGTGATGAGTTCTAAATATTTCTAACGGCTTTCATTAAAAAAATACAAGCAAGTCAAAATATGATTTTCAAACTGATAAACTCATTGTAAAGTTGTTACATATTCATATATATATATTTTTATACACACAACAGCACACAGTCAAATGAACGGACAGGATTTCTCTAATGGCACATAAGTAACTAAGTTTCTGTAATGTTCTCTAACTTTCTCTAACTGTCTCAGACTCTCATAAATCTCTCAACCAAGGTCTCACACATTCAAAACCTTTGGCTTTGCCGCCTCATTTAATACCCAGACACGTCAGAGTCTTTTGGCAACTACGAGACAGGTTTTGTTCAAGATCACTTCACAAAACGTTTCAAAACACTTTGACACGTGACCGGAAGTGTTTTTAAAACCCGTCTCGAGACGTTCCGATTAGGGATGGGCGATACCAATTATTTTCTTTTCGATCCAATACCAAGTACTTTCAAGACCAGTATCGCCGATACCGATACTTCTATGAAATATGTTTATTTGAGTACATTTATTATGCATTCTGAAAGCCATTGTTATTAATATTAAATAAACCGCAATAGGCATTACATATCTGTGTTGTCTCCTCTGCTCGTGTCAGCTGTACTTTGTTGTGCTCTTTAGGGTGTTTAGATGCTTGTCATGTTTGTGGTATTGCCACAATGGCGTATTGTTGTTTGACAAATGTCACATGAAGCTTAATCGTTGTTAACTGGAGTGAAATAACTCCAGATTATGCTTATTTTTCTTTCAGTCATGACCGCAGCAATGCACTTGAATCTGCGCTGAGTTTGCTTTCACTGAATAAGAGGGAGAGAGCGTGGCGCGCTGCAGCTGATGAACTCGTGATAAGCACAGACATAGCGGAAGAAAAAATAGTTCCCATTGACTTTCTTATTTAAGTACATTTCTTTACTATACTATACTTGTTTTTGGCGGCCTGTTTTAATTTTAGTTTTAGTCTAGTCTTTGTGTCAAGCTGTCATTTTAGTTATTAGTTTTAGTCACGTTCATACTACATTTCGTCTCGTTTTTATTTGTCAACGATATTGCATTATACATTTAATTATTGTCACTGTCACATGACCAGCATTAACGTTACGTCTCGTTTTCGTCACTTGATAAAGGTTCGTTGAGAACGATATTTAGTCATCATTTTCGTTGACGAAAGCAACACTATATACGGCCTACTACTATTATAAAAATATTCAGTTTTCAAAACCGAGCTCGGAGCTGCCCTAAACGAAAATCTTACATCTATCAAGACAGAGCTAAAGGCAGTTAAATCCGAATTGACTTTTTCTATTACCAACATTCAGGCTAAAGTTAGCGCCCTAGAGAGCACTGTTGTCGACATGGAAACTTCGCTCTCCACCTGCAGTAATAGCATTACCTCGCTACAGTCTAAAGTGGAAAACTTGTCTGCCGAGCTGCTAAGAGTGGACAATAAATGTGAAGATCTCGAGGACAGATCGCGTTGCAACAATATACGGATCATTGGCGTGCCCGAAGACTCAACCAACCCTTCCATGATGTCGGCTGTTTCCACTCTGCTCAAAGAGGCCTTCCAAGCTGGATAAGGAGCCCATTTTGGACCGCACTCACCGTACCTTGCAGGCCAAGCCCAACCCCGGGGAACGCCCTTGCCCCATAATCGCCCAACTGCAATATCATACAGACTGTGCAGACATACTGCGGCGAGCTAGAGCTCAACAAAGAATAAAGGTCGGCGACATGGCAATACATATCTTTCCTGATCATACCTCGAAGATTTCCCATGCTCGTGCCGCCTTCAATGACATCCGCCGCCAGCTCCGTGAGATACTGGGGTTGCGATATGGCCTTCTCTATCCTGCTCGCCTCCGTGTCACATATTATGGTACCGAAAGGGAGTTTGTTTCACCGACTGATGCTGGTGCATACATTAAGAATATAATCAAGTAAGAGATCTGACAACTTATCAGGCAGTATCACCACCGTGGAAGTAGAGTAGACAATTATGATATTTTTACATAACACACTAAGTTATATGTTACAGCTGATATGTTCATGGGTGCCTTTTTCTCTATTGCTGTAAGTTGCAGGAGCCCGCCTTAAGCTTAACTGTTTCCATTAGGCTAATGCCGGTAGCCTTGTCCTTAGGGATTTTACTCCTATTGAAGTTAGCGCTGGGTTCTCCATCGTTTGGGGATGGGGTCGATGTAAGTGCTTTGGTGAGGGTGGGAGGGATGGGGTTAACGTTCGGTCTGTTTGGCCATTCAGTGTATGTGTAGGTGTGCGTGCATGTTTATCTTTGTCTTTTTCTCTTTTTCTTTATTTTCTTTTTTTCCTTCTTATTTGGGGTGTTTTTCATTAATCTACAATACTCCATAAATGGCTGCTAATACTGGCAATTCAGGACCCACTCTTGGAGGTTCACAAATTAGACTAGAGTTGGAACATCAAGGGTCTGGGAAGTCCCATGAAAATATCTAGGGCATTTACTCACTTGAAAAGACTAAATGCGGATGTTGTGTTTTTAAGAAACCCACATGCGCACCACAGACCAGGTTAGGCTAAAATGCCCGTTTCATTCCAATTTTAATTCTAAAGCTAGAGGGGTCGCTATTCTAATTGTTAACCCTTGTGCTGCCTTCGGTCACAATGACCCGAAGGTTCACAACGACCCCTCATTCTGCTGCGACAATTTTACCCAATACAAAAACGAATAAAAAGCATTTTCTTTTAACATTTGCGCTGTAGGGGGTGTGAGACAGCCCGACAGTTAAAAGAAAATGCTTCACTTTATTTTTGTATGAGGTACAGTTGTCACAACACGTGGGGGGGTCCAATGACTGATGGGTCACAATGACCCGAAGAGAACACAAGGGTTAAATCAGTTCAATTTCCAACTTCTGATGAAAATTGCAGATATTTAATAGTCTCAGGTACACTGTCACACGTTCCTGTATTACTAGTTAATAACTACGCCCCAAATTTTGATGACCCCTCTACATGACAACCTCCTTATTGTTGGAGGGGACATGAACTGCGTTATTGACCCTAGGCTAGACTGCTCCTCTCCCAAAAGCATGACCCCTTCATTAATGTCCAGAACGCTCTCTGACTTCATGGCTAAGAATGGTTGCATTGATCCCTGGAGATTCTACAATCCTACCGTTAAGGAGTATTCTTTTTTTTCCACATATGCATAAATCCTTCTCCCGTATTGATAACTTTTTGTTTTGATGCCAAACTTATATCCAAGGTGTCAACGACTAAACATCATCCTATAGTTATTTCTGATCATGCCCCGCTCTCTTTGGATATTCAGCTCTCTTCGCAACCCCGATACTCCTCACCATGGAGGTTAAACACCAGGGACAGGTACCCCAGTATAAATCTGCTGTGCACCAGTAAAATCTAAAGTTAGAGTTTTAACAATTTCCTTTATTAGTCAGTGCATTCATTTAGATCGATAATCCCGGAAAAAATAAACGCAGTATCCCAGTCAACGCTTGTAAAATCAAAGCAGTTAAACTGAAAACACGGACCCATGTACGCAGAATTCCATGTCAGTGCACTCTTCTGAACTTGCCAAATAGCCACAGCAGCACGCACACAGAAGTCCAGAATTGAGGTAGGCTAAGAAAACATTACAAAACTAAAGTAAGTTTCTAAATGATAGGCCTACCGATCATCTTATTTTGACTAAAACATAAAAACAATATTACATGAAGCTCAAAAAAACTGAATTTGTAAAAAAATTGTGCACTCGCATTAAATATTGATGTCCCTGCTGTTCAGTTCTGATGCGCACCCACTTCACTGTCTCAGTGAGAAAAATAGAGACTTTCAGCGGGACAAGGCATGCCAGGTCGCTTTTGACACTCTGAAAAAGAAATTGATTATGGCGCCTATTTAGGTTTTTCCTGACACCACAAAGCAATTCATCCTTGATACAGATGCGAGCAATACGGGTGTAGGAGCTGTGCTATCCCAAGTCCAGGAAGGTGAAGAGAGGGTGGTGGCTTATGGTATTCAGGCCCTCAATAAAGCTGAGAGGAATTACGCAACCACTCAAAGGAGCTTCTTGCTGTGGTGGCATTTGTACATTATTTTCGTCACTACCTGTTGTGGCGGGAGTTTCTATTGTGGACTGACCACAACTCACTGAAGTGGCTGCATAGACCGGGGAAACAGCATGGTAATGCCGACGCCTTATCACGCCGAATTGAGAGGGTGTCAACACTACATATCAAGGAGGGTCAGGGTTTAGAGTGGGACCTAAAGCAAAAATAACGAGAGGACAATGTTCTACGGCAAGTGATCTCACTCAAGTCCCGGGGGCCAGGATCAGGCTCAATCATTGCAGACTACAGCTGAGTTAAAACCATTCTGGCTTGTATGGCAGTCACTATGCTTGCAAGGAGGGGTGCTGGTTTATGTGGATCCAGGGGGTGGAGTGGGCCCACGACAGGTTTTACCTAGGTCATTGGTACCGCTAGTCCTCCACAGCCTACATAACTGCAAAACACATAACTGCAAAACAGGGGGGCATTTGTGGGTTGGGAAGTTGTCTGATAAAGTGCGCACTCAGTATTTTTGGCCAGGGTGGAGACAAGATGTTAAAGAGTGGTGTAAAGCCTGCCATGATTGTGCTGCTAACAAGATTGTGGGCCCAACACCAAGAGCACCCTTGGCAACATCAGCCACCTCCCGGCCCTTTGGGAGCCCCTTAACATCCCCAGTCTGATGGGTTGGTGGAGCACATTAACCACCATGTTGTCCAGTTTAGTAAATTCTAAACAGACTGACTGGGATGCATTGTTACCCTTCGTCAAGATGGCATACCGTAGTAGTGTGCAGGCCAGTACGAAGCACACCCCGTACGAGGCAGTGTTTGGTCGGGACATTACATTACCTGTGGACATCTTGCTGAATAGGGGTGACGAATCGTATTCAGATGTAGGAGATTATGTGCACACGCTAAGAGAGCTGTTGCGCTCGGTTGGGGGGGCTATTCAAAGGCATCAAGCGGTAGCATCCGAGTCTCAGAAAGCTTTTTACGACTTGAGGGTGTCTCATCAGTATTACGAACCAGGGGAAAAGGTTTGGTTAAGGGACAAAAGGAGAAGAAGAGGCCAGTGCCCTAAACTGAGACGACGATATGCCGGGCCATTCGTAATTATTGAAAGAATATCTAATGTGCTTTATAAATTGAAGGGGAGTAATGGGGAGAATGTTGTACATTTTAACCATCTTAAGCCCTGCTATAGTTGTGATTCTAGATTGGCTTCTGTCCCAACTAGAGTTGGCAGTATCCTGTCCCCAGCCTCGACCAGACACAGCCCAATTACCCCTGTTGTGGGGACTGTGGCCTCAGCAGGCTGTGGTGGGCCACCAGCAGGCCCCTGAAGCCATGCCTGGAGCCACTGATGGAGACCAACCCCTGGGCCAGGCCCAAGAGAGAGCAGCGGCTGTGCTGGAGCCTGCTGGAGATCCCCCTGTATTACCAGCTGACCAGAGACCTCAAAGGGCAAGGAGACCACCTCAGTGGTTAAGAGATTTGGATTAAGTGGATGTAGTTATTGGATGCAAGGACGCTATCCACTTCAAAGGGGGGGGGCAGTGTGATAAATGGTGTTTGTCAGCCCAGCAAAGGCAATTAAGCACGGATTGGCACACCTGGTGGTGATTGAAGAGGGTGTATATAAAGAGAGAGCGTGCGGAAGAAGGGAAGAACTGTGTGCGGACCAGAGAAGGAGGAGGTTGAGTTTGGCTGAGCGGGGTGACCAGAACCAGCCGCCGATGCGAGCGGGAGCCAGGGGTGCGCAGAGTCGGAGAACGCGGATCTGGGGACGAACGGCGGCCAACGACGGGACCAGCATCACGTTACCTCTACGCACGCCGCTCTTCCTGACCTTCCTCTCTCGCCACAAGTTAAGTGGCCACCAGTATTCAGTACCACGCCACGATTGGAGACAGCGACTCTGGGGACTGGGCTCATTGGGGTTGTGGACATCATTTTAATACAGGGCTGGGCGCGTAGGGCTCTGGATTTATAGAATGACAGCGCTAGGCTGCCGGGTTGTTTCTTTTGTATCTACTTTAATAAAGGCATATATTTCTTACAGCCTTTCACCTCTCCCCCTACCTGTACAAAAATACAGTCCGCTACAGTACTGATGTAAGGGACAACGTTTAACAATAAGCAGACAATACACGATGCTTCACTTTATATGGCTTTACTGAGAATTATATAACAAGAATGAACAATTACATACCAACAGTATGCAATTGTATAACAATTCACATTGTGAATAACCTGCACATCATAAACTCATAGTATAAATCCGATCGTACTACATCCAATCGTCCCACATACACGTGTGGTTTACGAAACAAACTGCATGGTCATGTTAGCAGATTGCTTTTATATCGCAGACAAGTTTATTTTACCCAATATTTACCCAAACTAGGAACACTACAATTATTGTATGTGCCACTGTGTGTGTTCAATACCTGTTAAGGATGGAATATTTTTACCATTAAGCACACAAGACGCAATGCTTCACCTTTCATGTCTTTACTGAGAATAAACGCCTTACGAAATAAATCGTGCACACAACCAACACACACTGCATCCGTTTTTAACTGATACTTCCGGCTGTTCCGCCCGCGGGACAGAAACGCTGCCACTCCTCCCTCAGTTATAACGCACTCAATTCTAACTAATATATTTTTAAGACGGCTACACAAATGACACATCATTGGAAAGCTAGGATTCTTGTGCTTCCATTGAAATACACCTTTTCAAGATCAAGTCGCAACAGCAAGTACATGTAACGTCTTTGTCCGGTCACGAATATAAATTCACCACCAAACGAAAAAAGTTTTACTCACACTCGACGGTTCATATATGGTCCAGCTATGCAAACAAGTCCATCAAATGTTGGTAATGTTGGCTGGTTACATTCCCAAAGGTCCAACGTATCTAACCATGTCCAAACGTTTGTCCAAATACGTTCATATATAGCTATCATCCTTTGTTTCATTATGCTAGTTAGCGACGAAAGAAATACCTTATTCACATCAAAGTAGTATTTTCTCCGCTTGCCAATATACTATTCTCTAAAGGAAGCCATCAAAATGTCCGTTGAACCCTCCCCTTTCGATTGACATCAAGATTGACCCAATCAGAGCTTCCATGCCCTGTTGACAGCCCTCTACAGCCAACTAGGTCTGTGCGTCCCGCAAAACTCGTTGTACACGAATATCTAACACGTGGCTTTGAATGGCTCTGAAATGAGCTTGTTAGCCTTGTAGCTAAGGAAATGCTGCAAACGCTAATACCAAACATGTCAAGCTTCTGTGGAGCCTTCAAAATAAAAGTCTACTGCGCAATCTGGTTGACAGAATCAGTGTTCTTTGTGCGCCAATCCTGGGAA
The DNA here is from genome assembly GCA_903064625.1 of Mallotus villosus. Lineage (NCBI taxonomy): Eukaryota > Metazoa > Chordata > Actinopteri > Osmeriformes > Salangidae > Mallotus > Mallotus villosus. Next base: position 388,160 of record CAEFZP010003218.1, read on the forward strand.
TCAGATAAAGCACACAATGTGTTCATAATTTAGTTTTTGTGTTTCAGTAATACTAATGAGGGATTTAGCTATTATATATGATAGTTCTAAGTACCACCTTTCATTAGAGATAACAAATATGAAAAAGAATACCTTTTTATTTGACCTTGGTTCAAAGGGTCATTTTGGAGTCTCCAAAAGGCCCTTTTAGAAAACGCATGGATGTACTCTTATAAAAACATGTGTAAAATATGAATATATTGTGGTATTATGTTTGACTTTTGATTTGAATTGGGTAAGGCTTCAACCTGTGGTCCAATGCTGTGTTCCAGCTAATACCTACCACCTCTAGGCCTCTTTAGGCCTCTGTTTACAAAACAAAAACTAGGCGGAAATAGAAACTTTCACTTTCCTTGTGTTTAAGCTGCTATAACTCAACACCAGTAGGACTGACAGGGGTCCTGACAACAGTGGACATAACTTCAGAGTGTCAGCTTTCAAAAGAGACTATTTACATGCATGTACTCCAAATGGTTCAAGAACAGCTTTCAATTTACTTTGGGTATGCTGTTTAGGCGTTTTTTGGCACATTTAGCAGGAATTTTCAGGAGTGGAAAACGGGTTTTTAATGTTCTTAATATTTTGACTTTATAAACATACTATAATTGTGTCAATCAATTCAATTATTGTTGAAGAACATATGAGTATTCATAATTATAAGGTTAATCCTTTTTATATTCATTAACTAAACAGTCCCACTGAAGCGACCCTCATAAGACACAGTGTATTTACATGCAAAATACTTACTTATCACGTAATCAGTCATAAATGACTTTCCAATAACACTTTAGTGTTTGAAATTATGTTTTTTCTTTTCCAGTCATTCCAGATCTGGGCCCACATCTCCAAGGTTCTTTTCTCTACAGTTTGGACTGCTTCTGGTTAAAAGGTTGGTAATAACAAGCACAGGCTACAGTAGCCAGTATTTGAGGTATGTAAATTATCTTATTTACTCTGTATAAAGGTCTTGAGATTCTCATCCACTTTTTAATCCCAGACGAAGTTTACAGGTTTGTAATAACTATTAAACATTAATCAGAATTTCAGCCATTTCAGCAGTGCGAATACAGTCATGCCACATAAGGGAAAGAAATCTCAGGCTGCAAAGCTGCGCTGGTCTAAATTGGACCTTTCAGACCCACGCTTTAAAAGTACAGAGACCCACAGAAGCCACAGTGAATGCGAACAAGTGTGTGGTCAACCTGTGGTGTCATCCCCATGCACCAGTGGCGTAACGTAGTAACGACGGGCCCAGGTGCAAGATATTGTGACGGGCCCCACCCCCAGTGAACGCAAAAATAAATAAGTAAATATTTTTATTTTTATTAATCAACCATACATATTTCAGAAACGATGAACTTAGTCTTGTTTGACTCTCAGCGGGAAAAAAACCTATAATAATATAATAATACAGAGCACAGCCACTAGTGTTTACGATAACCCTGATCTTAAGTAGTCTGTAGTTGTAAGTCATTTAATAACAATAAAGTTTATTGTTTTTTTTGTTGTAATTAAAGGTTAGGCCTGCAACCAAGAATATGGATTTGTTTTACATTGGAATAAATGGGAAAACACTTCGTTGCATTTGGCTCCCCTCCCCCTCCTAGGAATAGCCTCCCTAGCACCCTGCTAGGCCATTGGCTAGCTTAACATAATACTTGGCTATCCACCTAGTAGTGACCACTATTTACCCAACTTGTATCCTAGTTATCCTGCCCGACCATAATGTATGTAGGCTATAGCTTGGCTTGAAATGTATATCTATCACAATAGCCGTAGGTTACCTGTCTGAGGCCAAAGATACTGATCCCAGCTGACCTGCTGCACTGCTGCTAGCAGGGGGGACGTCCGTGGCGGGGTCGTCCGTGGCGGACTTCGTTGGCTGGCGACTAGATGGTCTAGTTAAAAAATCTGATTTCGGTAGCTTTGCCGCCTTCTCATCTTGTTCTTTTTTACTCTTGCCTTTTCCTGCTTCCACTTTTATGCTTAAAGGGGTCACTGATTGCAAAACCGATTTTACCTTGTCATAGTTGAATAACGACAGTTCGGTGGGTAAAATGAACATACAGTGAACCTCAAAGTCCATTGACACTTATTTCCCATGCAAATCTCAAAAAGAAAAAATCTAGCTGTAAAACGATAGTTTTTGGAAAAAGCCACCGGACTGACGTCAGTACGGTATCGCGCATTCAATTGGCTCTGGTCTGTGTCTTTGTCACGCCCCAAAATGTACATCCAGACCAGCCCACTCACTGGTGTTCTTGCCCAGTCCGAGGTAGCGACGCTACGTTTCTAAACACATCAACATACCTTACTTAGCAAATGACTAGCTAGACTAGCTGTAGTCGGCATTAGAAGGGAAGCTTCCAAAAAAATAACCAGAAAACGAAAGCAGTCTAGCCTTTTGATGACGCCTGTCTAGATTATCTATTCGAAATAACTGGAGAAAGCCTGTGCTAGATACAGGATACGTTAGCATTGCTAATAACTGTTACCGACAAAATCATACTACAACTTGCGGTTGTGATGAACATAACTAAAGTCGGAACGCACCTCTTTTCAGCAACAGCTTCATAGCAAATCCTGCTTTACATTGTCCCAGGTTTTTAAAACCGTCCTTGGTGAAATGGTTTTGCGCAACTGCACAGAGATCTTCTATGCTACGGTATTAACAAACATCAGCCATACCCGTCTAGTCAATGTTAACTAGACTCAAGCTCATCTGCTTTTCATCGGCGATTTGCAAGGAATGTAAGAACAGATAGCGAAAACACCTATACTGTAGGCATGTAAACCAGTTTAACTTGCTAACGCAAGAGCATGAATGTGTTATGATTTAGCCTAGTTTATTGGCAATGGGACGTTATTTCATGTTCCTGACTATGTTTCATTCAAATAAATAACCCGTGTTGTTAGATAGAGCTAACTGAAGCTGTGTTGAATCACGATAGTTTGTTTGCTAAGCTGTAGTGCTAACGTTACCCACCTGAGGCGATTCTGTTTGCTTCGACAGCAGACGTGGAAACTACCGTAATCATTTCAAATTATATCTAGTCAATCTGTTGAAAACAGTGTTGTGTAGACACAATAGATTTATTTGTACGTTTTTATTTCAAGTCGCTACCTTCCTGTTTCAGTGAGTGCTGTTGGGCGTCTTTGCTCCGCAGCTTTGCTCGTGATAAACCAACCAATCAGCGCACAGCTCATCTAAATACCAATGATATAAGGGAAAAAGCTAGCGTTTTTTCCCGGGAAAAAACTGCTGGATGTAAAAGAGGGCATAGAACAGCACCCGGGCCATTTTCAGCCAAACCAATGTTACATACCCTATTCGGAGACCTTAAGAAACAGTGTAAAATACTCAAAAAACCCAGTCAATCACCCCTTTAAAAGGCATTGCTACACGTTCAGTTGTGCTGTGCTCAATGAACTGCGTTGTCGTGACCTTCGAAATTTGTGTAACCAGAGAATGTCTAATGTAAAGAGAACTCCCACTCTCGGGATACTTCCGGGTTCTGAACTGGTTGCAGTTCCACACTAGTTCAATATGATGGCGCTAACGGTCGAGTGCAGAATGAATGGAGGTCTATGGAGCTATACCCCTAAAAATCCACTTTTCTCAGGATATAATTTTTTTTCTAGTAATTTGAATTTGGAATTCGAAAGGGAAGGGCAAAAAAATACTAACTGCTGGGTGTTAGATTTTTTTAAAGTCGTTTTTTTGTTCTAAAAAGACTTTTACAATGTCAGAGACGTCATACACATTGTACGACCAGAGATACCGTATTACGGCAAGGTCACGTCACTTTCTTTTCTCTCTCGAGGCATCGACAACACAGTTGACAGGTTAGGCTCCCCCTGTCAATACACATGCTAGAAAGAGTTTTGGCTTGCTAATGTTGTTTCTAATGTTGCTAATGCTCTGACATTATGATTCCACTTCGGATGCCATCAAGCGGGATCTCTGGTCGAAGTCAGTCCATCACTAACCAATCAGCATTCATTAGCAGAATGCTAGCGTGTTATGGGCAACAACAACTCACCTTGTAAGAAATCGAAAGGACATAAGTACTCGTTCATCCAATTTTCGACCTATAATCCATGTTGAACATGCAAAAACTACAATAAAATCTGAGATTTCTCAACGACAATCAGGTGAAAGAGACTAATTTAGCCGTTTAGCTCCATAGACTCCCATTCATTCTGTACTCGACCGCGATCACTCCCAGTGGAACTCTGGTGGAACTGCAACAAAATTCGGTACAATGGGGCTTAGGGCCAATCCCAATATATCCCCTTACCCCTACCCCTTGGTTTACCTCTACCCCTTGGCCCTCGAAACCGAGGGGTAAGGGCTACATAGCCCTAGGAATTGGGACGACACTTGGTTACGTGTACATCCTCTAGCACGTATCGATATCTCCAAAGCAAGTAGTATTATGCACTGATTTCAAACGAAATTCGCTGCTAATGGAGTTTTCTTAAAACTGTAGACATGCTAGTAAGAGAAATTCGGGACTGTTGTGCAAATTAACACTAACATTTTCGTAGCAAACTAGCGATTTTTAGAAACGTTTCAATTAGGAAAATGGTTGCAAATATATATGTGCAGGACTGTGTATAGCACAAAACAAGACTTTAATAATTTTTTTATCTATTAATTAAGCCGCAAATATATCATTTACCGGACTATCGGTATGATCTGGCCGCCATTGTTGCCGGTCGCGCAGTATTCGCATACCCCTTGGTTTCAAGTAAGGTCTCGATCTCACTTGGTTTCAAGGGGTGTATACCCCTTCGTCTTAGCCCTACCCCTAGATCAAAAAGAGTATTGGGACACCACTAGGTCTCACGCGAACGCGCAAAACCAAGGGGTAGGGGTAAGGGGAAGGGGTAAGGGGATGTATTGGGATTGGCCCTTAATGACGAGTGGCAAGGCTCTCCTTAAACAGGCTCTGGTGTAACTACAGCGTATTTTATCGTCACATGATCAAATAGAGACTTGACATTGGACAACAACATACATATTACCCAGCAGTCATCATTGCTAATCACAAAAATACCAAAGAAAATAAGAACGTATTCATTTCATTGAATTGTTTTTTGATAGTTTCTATATTATATGTAGGATAAGCATATGATTTTGGTATAAATTGCTACTTTTCCCCAAAAAATAATAACCATGACTGAGATGAGTTTGTCTTTTTAGGTGTATAAATAACATTTGACACTGATGTTAAATTATTATCAACGCGTAGTCGAACATACGCATATCGGAGAGAGAGTACAGCGTTGAACCGAGGGTGGGCCCGTCGTGCGATGGTACTTGGAGGGGGGGAGTGACGCGTGTATATCCTTGTGTAACCGGTGTGAATCGGTGAAACTCACTCCTCAGGTATGTAATGAGCCACCCGCGTCACTGAAGAGCTAGCTTTTCTTTGGCGTAGTTGGTAGTGGTCCCGCTTGGCAGTCGAGAGGTCGTAAGATCGAGCCCAGCGAGCGGCAGTCGACACCTCGTCGGACGGAGTGTGGCTACGTTCGTTACATACCCGTTACATTGGTGCCGTGACCCGGATCTCACGAGGTTAGCGCCTGCTAACCGCCGGAGTGAGTTTCAGAGGGGTGAATGTAACCGGTGTGAATCGGTGAAACTCACTCCTCAGGTATGTAATGAGCCACCTGCGTCACTGAAGAGCTAGCTTTTCTTTGGCGTAGTTGGTAGTGGTCCCGCTTGGCAGTCGAGAGGTCGTAAGATCGAGCCCAGCGAGCGGCAGTCGACACCTCGTCGGACGGAGTGTGGCTACGTTCGTTACATACCCGTTACACTTGGCCCCGGCTACGGGCCCCTGCACCCCACGGGCCCAGGTGCAGCCGCACCTGCTGCACCCCCTATAGCTACGCCCCTGCCATGCACAGCTCAGTTTAAAGTTCAAGAGCACAATGGAAGTGTGATTGCCACTTCTGAAAATGACAATATTCAAGAACAATGCATCCTACAAAGTCAGATATCAATACATACGTCAATACAGGGCGCAAGGGCGCCGCCCCTCCTAAAAAATGTTGATGAAAAAAACAAAACAAAAAAAACATTATATACCAAACAATTAAAATAAGAAATGTACTGTGTTAAAAGTGTGTGGGAGAACGTAAGCCCCTGTCAATAACCACTTAAATGTGACCAAAATATAATATATTGGCGTTCGTTATCACTGAGATAAGCCACTCCTCCCTAGAGGGGCGCCGGCCAAATGGAAGTCAATGGGAGCTCTCATACTTTTCACATACATTTGAGCAAGGATAGCTTCTCATTGGCGGATGAAAGTTCGATCCTGGGGCAATTTTTTTTCCGCCCTAACCAATGACATTGTTTCTTATTTCAACGCGACTGGACTATTCGTCGAATCAGAGACCTTTATCATTCCCTCACATCCCATATAAATCTCACGTATCTACGAGAGCAACATAGCTAGCAGAGGAGGAGGGGACGTACACCCGTAGCTTCTCCTCAAGCCTGTATGCTAACCGGAGCTGGTTAGCTGGTTGTTCAGTGAGTAATGTACTCTTCTAATTCTACTCAAACTCTTTTCTTCTCATTGTGGAGTGCTATTTTAACCGCACCGCAAAATCACCAGCCGCTACTGCGTATTGGTTATTTAAAGTCAAGGAACAAGCAGTGTACATGCATGGCACTGACATTTTTGGCATATCACAATGAGGTTGAGGACCTGAGGAAGTCTGATCTTGACAAGATATTAAGCAAGGGCAACAGCTTGTATAACAAAACTATAAAACAGCTAAAAAGAGGAAAACGCCAACAACTGACAATGGAGGAACTACCACTCAGAATCAACACTGACCAACATGAGTACAATGTTCTTAAATCTCCAGTGGAGATGGGATGCGTGAGAGCCAAAAGCAGACATTGACAAACAGGGTTGGTTTCTTGATCTCTCAAAAAAAACTTCAGTGTCTCTCTGCGGGCATTACACATGCCCTCCTTATAATATCATCAGAGACAAGTTTGGAAGATATGGACTGTTTTATTCTTATTGTCGAAATGTGGATGGACTACCTGACAGTAGAAATGGCAAAGCAGTTATGATCACTTTTACACATCTGTCTGAGATGGTGGGAAGGATTCATACGTTGTATGAATTGCTACTTACAGATTCCAGAGGCCCTATTGATGGACTACAGTATGACTTCATGTCAGTTGCATTTCAACATGTAAGACATATTTCAATGTGTAAGACATCTGACGGTTTGCCATCGCTATCAGTGGAATTGGAAACGTACATAATGAAAAGCATTTGGAGAAGGTGACACAGACCAAAAATGTAACGGGATTCTCAGCCAGCAAACTTGACTCTGCAGTCAATCAATGCACAATCCACACAAGGCATGTCAAAGGACAGTAAGGCATTTCCCAAGTTAAATGTAAAACAGCGACAAAGAGCAAAGGAAAAACAAAGGAATGAAAGAATGTGTGGTGCACACAACACCAGCAGATACAGAACAGATGCAGATTTCAGAGATAAGCAAAAATAAACCACAAGTATCATAATGATCTTACCTTCAGAAGAAAGCAAAAAGCGACTTTGTGCCACAGGTATCACAATGATCCTGCCTTCAGAAAACATCACTTAAACTAGAGAGCATACAATTTCTGTGGAAATTGTGAGGGTGTGCTTGCTTGCGTCGGTTGCAGGTGGGTCCGTCCCCTTAAGATTTTCCCTTCTGTTCTAGTGATATTTTCAAGCATTTAGCCTACTCATATTGCATAATTCTTTAAGAACACCCTTTGAAACAAGCCAACACCCTTTGAAAACAAGCTACTGTAACAACGTTGTTATACTCGCTGTGAGGTAGTTTACTGTTGTTTGCTCTTCCACAGGTACACTCGTGCACTTTTAAGGTTCATGTTGTTCAATTGTAACTTGTTTAACTCCATGCTCTTATGATTCTTCCCTTTGGCACTTATTGTTGTTTTTTTCACAATGTATGATTCATGTTTGACTACTTGCAATGTTGGGGATATCTCGTTGTTATGATCAGTGACCTATGCACTTTTGTAAAGCTCTCTCTTGGAAGTCGCTTTGGATAAAAGCGTCTGCTAAATGAATAAATGTAAATGTTGTCACTGGCAATATTTCAGATGGAATCGCGATTCAAACAGTACAGTCTGCTAACTGAAAATATGGCCCCCAAAACGTAAATCAGTTTGACATTAATTCAGGGGGAAATGGCTAACTCAAAAGAAGTTTGCTAGAGGCAAGCTGGCTGCTGATTGTTTGAAAGCGCCGGAAATGAGGACAGTACTACACACTGCCAGAGGGAGCGACCGAGTCTGACTCTGGGGCTAACGTCAAAACAAGATGCGGTCTCGCTCAAATTCCAAGTTTCACACAAATCACAAAAATATGCTGACCCTCTGGCTGTCATCGCAATCACCAAACCTTAAGCTAAAGAATTTGAGTGAGACTGCGTTGCATAGATATATATATATCTATGGTGTGTACTGTCTTCGATGCCACAGCTAAACTTTATGTTAAAAGAAACATTCTCATTTCCGGCGCTAATGTCAAACTTGTGTACGTTTTGGGGGGCATATTTTTGTATCCACCACCTGTCTGTCTTCGCAATAGTCATATCGTCATAACATTGCCCTCCTTCTGTTTTTTGGTTTAGAATTGACAGAACTATGATATTACGAAAATAAGACTAGGCGGTCTCACAGGCGACCCGCACTCGCTCAAATTACAAAGACTTTCACAACCTAAATCAAAAATCTGCGATTTCAGTTCCACTCGAAATCGCTTTCTCAACAAAACCCAACGGTTGGGATTTTTTGGGGTGGTATTTTTCACTCATAATCTAAACTCCAATTTGCGTGCTAGAACGTCTCTATCACATTGTATCCATGCGTCGTTGCTAATGTGTTTAGACGTAGTGACGTAGGCTAGAACTGAGTACCCGTCGGCGACAAAATACACTTTTTGGCCCCAAAACGTTGTATGGTCCTAAACTGTGCAACGGAACGTAAATTCCAATACAAGCAACTCAATCAGGACCAAGACAAAACTTTTGACACCAACGTTTTCTATTTAGTCTATATTGACCAAGGCTTAGGGGGGCAAAAAGAATAAAAATAATAATAAGATATGTGAGATAACAAAGGTTGTGCTTCTAGCCAAAGGCAAAGCACACCCAATAAGCAAAAAGAAGCTTTGCACCAAAAGTACCACAATGAACGTCATTTGCAACAATGCATCAGTTACATGAAAAGCAAGTGTCACAGTGAAGCACATTTTAAGATGGCCCATAAGAGTAAGTAGGAAATACAGACAATGGACTCATTCTACACACGAATACAGTCAACCAGTGAACAACAGCCTAATGCAGACAGCTATATCCACTTTTAAGGAATGCATTAAAGCTGGCCCAACTTTTGTGTGCAGAATGTGCCATCGCACCCTTTTTCCCAACCAAGTAAAGTGTTGCAATCGCAGCAATTACAAGAAGAATCCACACGTTGTTGCTGTCTGTTTGACAGGGCAATATATCCATGTGTGCGACAATCAATATCAAAGTTCTGAACAATGCACTGTACCAGAAGAAAGGAAAAAATAGTGGATTTGTCACAGCTGTCATTCCCATTTGAAGGCAGGAAACAAATCATCCATCGCTGTGGCTAACAACTTGGAGCCTACTTATTACCAGTTAATATCACTTTTGAGTTGCTAGCCTGCTGGTACTAGGCTAAACTAACACGATCCTATTACGTGGGTATGTTAGCTTTATCCTTCTGGCTTCAACAAGACCAGCTGCTGCTAACACACTGGTCGAAAGATTGCAGATACTAAGGATAGATTTTATACAAGCAAAGGTTAGATGCTGTAGTACACTAACAACCATCAAAACATGTTTCCAATGTAGAATGGGTGGCGATGTAAGGCTAGCAGGTTTGCACTGTGTGGGTAGTTTTCTTATAAGCTAACTAACAACGACCTTCTTGATAGCTACTTACTCTCAAAATTAACAAAATATTGGTGGAGACAATTGTGTCTTTCCCAAACTTTGGTTGTGACTAGTCCCTATGGACCCTATGCAAACCTACCCCCTTGTCTATCAGAGGTAAAGACTGCAGCTTTACAGCCTGCTTATGAGCAACAGGAAGAAAATGACCACAACAACCTCCCAATGCAGAGACTGAGAAAGCTGCACTAAGACCTGGAGTTGGCTGGGACAGTTGATTACAGCCACCTGACCTTGGAGATGAAACACTGACCTACGGGGATGGGATTTTCAGCATCGCCCCAGCACACATGCCTGTTAGCTTTTCCCAAGTCCAAAGGCTTGAGGCAATGGCTTTCCCTGTTCAGTTCCCTACTGGAAGGATTACATTAGATGAGACAAGACAAGTCAAACTATCCCCGAGCATGTTTCAATGCAAGGCTTTCTGTGTTGACAATCATTTTGCAAGAGACCAAAGCTACCTTTTTAGCGCAGTTTGTCACAGATACCCCTTTTCCACCAAAGTGAACCGGGAGCTAGTTCGGAGCTGGTGCTAGAGCCAGTTCGGAGCTGGTTCAAGAACGGAACTTTCTAAGAACCGGTTTGCTTTTCCACGGGCTAGAGAGCCACCACAGAGCCACGTCATTACGTCACTGTATACGTCTCATCTTTCCTAGCAACGCTAACGCGGCAGCGCCAAACACTAGTGTCTGCATGTCCGTTTTTTAATGACATTTTTACAACTAATATTTCTGTAGGCCTATATTTTATATAAAAATGCATAGTTATTATTTATAAAGATTAAGCCTACATAGATTTTTTAAGCATTTTTTTTTGCTGCTTACAACTCAAAATACTTAGAGTGAAGTGTAGAATTAAATAATTGTCTTCTCATTTCCCCTGCAAGAGGGAATGGTGAGCAGCCTCAAAGTTGAATCAAAACAAATACATTTGGCAGACCGATGTAAAATGTAAACCGATGTTCCCTTCTTGTAATATTTTCAGTCATTTAGCCTACTCATATTGCATTCATTCATGAGTAAAGAACCCCCTTCGAAGATTATTCTAACAACGACGTTACCGGCAGTAGAGCTATCTCAGATGGAATCGCGATTCAAACAGTACAATCTGCTAACTGAAAATATGCCATAAATAAGCTTGACATTTATTTAGTGGAAAATCGCTCATTCATAAAAAGCTCACTAGCGATCATTGTCAGTAACAACGCAAAATGCGATATAGCCCTTTGTGGAGAAGCTGCCCCGGTAAATTGTATACTGTAGGCTACAGTGTTCGTCTTGGTAGCACTAGCTAGCGATTGCGTTGGTTGAATTCGATGTAACGTTCCGTTGTACGGTTTAGGCTGAAATTATTTTCATGAACAGATTGACAAGTTTAGGCTGTGGCAATGAAGTTCGGGTTAGTAGTCATATAGTTTAACCGATTGAAAGACTTTTGATTTAAGGGAGTGCCGAACATGTTCTGTCGCCCTTTACTTCCTAAACAGCTGTGGATGTTTTTGTTAGCAAGCTACAGTAGCTACCACAGTGTCTCACATAGGCTACAGCGAGTCAGCTACACTGGATTGAAACCACAGGTAATGATAATTTCACCAACAAATCGTTTAGGCCTACTTGTAACTACAACGAAAATGTATTTATGAGGAATGTTTATTTTAACGATTGAAAACAGATGCATCATAGACCGCTATAGTATGTGTTGCCCGGGCAACAGAGGCTAATGTCATGATGCTAATGCTTCAGTGAAATAGTAGACTACTGTTTCCGAAATAATGTCAGCATATATTGTACATTACACTTCACAATTGTGTTTCATATCACAAAGTAAAATGAGTAAATAGTTATCACCCTGGCCTATTTGCTTGTGGCGTTTCTGCAGCTGCCTTGCAGTAAAGCTAGCTATCTCCCAGAAGTTAACGAGCTGCTAAACCAATGTTCTGCTAGAGGTAGTCATGCGTGTTTTCGTGACGTTATGACGTTAGTAGCGTCAGTGACTGTGGCTAGCAAGTTAGCCACCGTTAGCTTCACTTTTCGCCACAAAAACGTAATTCCTACTTAAACCATGCAATGGAACGTAAATCTGAATACAAGCAACTCAATCGCTACCAAGACGAAACGTTTGACATCGACGTTCTCTATGTAGTCCAAATATTGAGGCATCCTTAGGGGTGGGAAAATAAACAATAATAATAAGAATATATATGTGAGATAACAAAGGTTGTGCTCACTGCCAAAGGCAGAGCACACCCAATAAGCACATTTTCAGCAACTACACTGCCCACTTCTCGTTACATTTTAATTCAGATGCTGATTTACAAGTACCGTTTAGCTGAAATATGAATTGTAAAAACTTAGAGCAATGGCGGTCAAAGGATTCTGTTTGTCTTGTTGGTCTCGGTAACCCCGCCTCAAGCGGTTCTTTCTTGGTAGACCAGGTTCAAAGTGGGGCCGGTTGCGAACCACGTACAAACCACTTTTCCGGTTCTCAGTTTGTCGAAAGAGAAAGAACTGGTTCGCGATTAAGCACCGGCTCCGAACCGGCACCCAAAATGCGTTGGTGGAAAAGGGGTAAGAGACTCACCTGCCAAAAAGCAGCATGTCAATTGAGTTAAGGAAAGGAAAATCCAAGACCAACAAGTTGCTACAGGACAAACGTGAGGTTGAGAAGTTGGTGAGAAACATAGATGCTACAAGATTCATGCAACCACTGAGAGGGACTCCAGCTTACTGGGATAGAACTCTGAAGGATTTGCTAGCCTTGGTCAGACAATTAGCAAAGCCAACTTTCTTCCTGACCTTCTCTGCTGCAGAATTCAGATGGCCAGAGGTAATAACTAGGGCTGTTCAGAAAAACTAAGGAGAACTAACCGCCTGTAGCCTGTATAACTAGGGCTGTATAACTAGGGCTGTTCAGAAAAACTAAGGAGAACTAACTGCCTGTATAACTAGGGCTGTATAACTAGGGCTGTTCAGAAAAACTAAGGAGAACAAACCGCCTATAGCCTACCTCATCGAAAATATTTTGGTAAATCAAACGTATAGGTTAGAAACGTAAGCTTTAGTTTCACTTTCTTAACTAAAGATAGCTAGCTAGCTACCGTTTCGGGAAAATAACAAACAAAATATTTACAACTCACACATCAAAAGGTTGAATCTTAAAAGAAAAATCAACAAGATCTGAACATTTCTGATGCAGTCATTAGCCTTACAGAAACAGTATGGCACTGACAGCCATAATGTTCCGTATGTGTATCGCCGAGGGGCATCATATCTTTCATGATGAACGCTGTTACTGCTTGAGTAATTTAGTAGTAGGCCTACATGAATATGGAGTTAGGCTTTGAAACATTTCGATCAGTGATCCTGTCGGGTGTTATTTTGCTTATTTGACACACTGGTGAATTTTAGCTATGTATCGTACATGGCTTGTGGTGTTTTTTTAGGGCCGAATTAGGTTGGTGGTGTTGCCCCGTTAGGTAGCAACTTTAGCCAGGCAGGTTTTGCACAATACTTGACACTGCGCAGCATCTTTTTTTTAAAGGCAAAGTTGGCAGTATCTGTAGTGTCAGGTTCTGTCGAGCCTAAGGCCATCGTACAGGTCAAGGTAAAGTGTAACCTGTAAAATTAATCCTTCGTCTGCAAACTGCGTTACTCTCGTGTGACACGTGACCAAAGTAAAATCACAGCCTTTGCGATTACAAAATCGTGTTTTGTCCCTCGTGATATTAATCGCCAATGCAATTAATCATTCAACCCTAGTAATAACAGCCATCAAAGCACAATAAGGTCAACGGGTGGATTTTTCGAGCTACACTGGGCTGAGACATTCTCAGAAGTAACCCTGTAACCACCATGTGCATGTTTGACAAAAGGGTTGATGCTCTGATGAGAGTTGCTGTTGGAGCCTGCACAGCCAATGTATTACTTTTACCGGGTAGAATTTCAGGCGAGAGGAAGCCCCCATATACAGGAAACAGAAGACGGCAAGCATGTCAGGCTATTAAACAACATGGGAATGATCCAGAAACGCACCAGAGGGAAGCCTGCGACCATCAGATATGCTCGCTTTTCAGAGAAGAAGGACCCTGAGAACTTCTACGGAAGACTGTTCAAACTCTACCTCCCCCATCGGTCAGAGTCATTGCTGAAAACAGAAAAGTTCCCCACACACCAGGAGTTTTACACCCGGAACACACGAGATATGCGTAGTGACTGCAATTGTTCAAACAAACCAACAGAAGTTTGAACAACTTCACGAGAATGAACAAGATGATGTTCCGGAGTTCACACGTGAGAAGCAAACTGGGAGGATTGCATTTACTGTAAAGGCCCCACAAATGTGCCCAGAAAATGTATCGAAACCTTAACCGGACACAAGCTGGCACATTCTACCTGGTTTGTGAGTGGCCGTGTGTGTGGCCTAAATCCTGACCCTTTCTCTTACTTTGTCACTGGTGGCGCAGGCACAGGAAAATCTCACCTCATAAAGTGTGTTTATGCTGAGGCAACAAAAATACTAACTAAACTTCCTAGACTATGCGAGGAAACAGACATATCTATGCCAACCGTTTTTTTTCTGACTGCATTTACAGGAACCGCTGCTTTCAACAATTCTTTAGGCAACACTTTGCATTATGTCCTAAAATTGCCACAATGCCGAAAGCCACCTTACCAAGGACTTGGAAATCTCAGAGATGAAGTGAGGGCCCAGCTGTCAAATGCCGAGATCATCATTATTGATGAGGTGTCAATGATTTAAAAGCCCTTGTTTGCCTACGTCAACTGGAGATTACAGCAAATCAAAGGCAGTAAGAAACCGTTAGGTGGCATGTCGGTACTAGCAGTAGGAGACTTTTATCAGCTCCCCCCATTGGGAAGAAGTAAACCGCTCTGCGTGTTTGAGGAAGATACAGATGACTTCTGGAAAGACTACTTTCAAATGATCACACTGACAGAGATAATGCGACAGAGATGATGTTGCATTTGCTGAGCTTTTGGGGCTTGTTAATGGGACATTTGTCAAGATTGCGAGAATAGTCACCCAGACAGAGAATGGTGCTATGGCTATAAACTCGCTGGGACTTGTGCTGGACAATCCAAATGCAGGACAAAGGTATCGGGACAATTCAACTGGTGGACAATTCAAAAGTAAGTGGTTCGCAGGCAGTTTCCCGTCAGGCTGGCTTGTCACTTATGAAGTATCAACAGACCATAAACGAGGCCTCAACATTGACGTTAATCCACCACAACACGAACACGGAAGCATTGCCAGCTCACGTTACCGATATCAAATCTCATCACCAGTTGACAGTTTTATATTTTACCGAAACTCATCTATCAGGATCTTTTGTTGCTGAAAGTCTACAGCTGGAGGGCTACAACATGTTCAAACGCAACAGACACCTCTCTTACACCAACCATACTCACATTGCCCAGGGGGCAACCTTACCAGATGCCCAAACCACCTCAACTGGCTCCTTTTGACGCAAAGGAGCAGCGGCTCTACTCCGGGCTCCTAACATTTGTCATTGATCTAAATCAATAACTAATTTAAAACACTAACCCAAACACCTGTGTCATCTGGTCTGTTATTCTGAAAGGTGGTCATTGCATGCGTGAGTCAGAGGACCCTGGTTCAAACCCCGGAATAGGCAAGCGATTTTGAGGAGAAATGCGATGACAGCTTTTACACATGTAGAGACATAGGACACTGAAATTTGCTGCTGAAATTCAACTACCATTATGTTTTAATTCTGCAGTCACAATTTGACACATGTTAACTGTCAGTTTAGAAACCTGTAATAACACAAGGTGTTGCAAATGGTTTTGGAACCCAGAATATGACTAGGTGTTGATCAGCCAAGTGTTTAAGGTGTGGACATGTGTCAGGGAAAGATGAGAGTATGCTTGTGTATCCTTGTGATGCCTTACTGAGTCTGGGTCGCTGATGGACACTTGCTCAGAAAAGCGCACTTTAGGCGGGTTGGTTCTCAAGCGGGCCTTCTTGGCTGCACTTATAAAGGCAGACTTAGGTGACTTAGAAAGAGAGAAGGAGAGTAAAAAGACAGAAAAAGGGATGTCAGAGTTAGAGACAGAAATGGTATACAGTTCAAAATAAGCATTTTATTCATATTGCATTGCTGCATATATAATATAAGTTCATAGCGGGTTCCAGCTCATAAACAATTCAAAAATATTATATTGTTTGTACTTGTTTTGATACCATAAAAAAAACGTTGTTCTGCTTAACTTGGTTATATGGATAAATAATTTGTAAATTGTACGTTAAAGTTTCATTACATGGCTGGGTGCACAGGCAGTTGTAAGTATGTGGCTCCTGCAGGCAGGGAAATAACCCTTCATTCAATGCAGTGTTAGCAAACCCTGACATATACCAACAGAAAACTAATATCCAATGCCCACAGACATGCACGTGAAAAGTGCTTTTGTGCGTGTGAAAGTAGAAAACAGAGATAATAAGTGTTTGTATCATACCTGATGGGGCTGCAACACTATCAGCACAATAGAGTCTTTACAGCATCTGAAAGAGAGAGACAAAGAGAGAGAGACATAGAAAGAGTGGTTAAGATGAGAGCACGTGTTGTTATTTGAAGTGAATAGTCCTGTCCTTATTCTCCAGTCCTACTGAAAATAATTTGACATCTTGCTCACGCAATTTATCAGTAAATCAATGAAATTTACCCCAACATGTGGGTGGAATAATGTGATTACAGTGAGCCCAACTGTACAAAGGGGGGTTGTGGGAAAAATTAGGAAAACCCAAAGTTCAACGCATCTTTGTTTCTAAGGCAATGGCTGCCATCAACCATGACATTCACCTCCTATGGTTACACTTTGAAGTGTTCTGGGGCCTCGTGTATAAAGGATTGCACAGCTTTCATACCAGAAGATGGCGTACGGCCAAAACTCGAGTACCTACGCACAGAAATATTCACATGTATAAAACCGGTCGTACGCCAGGTCCTGCGTAGCCTGGTCCTAACCAGACTCTCGTACATATTACATATGTACAGAGGGTCTGGCTCCGCTCCATTGACAAACGTTGACTTCCTTGTAGGCGGGTACTGAAGTTTAAAACTATTGGATCTGCCCAGAGCCACTCTGATCTGCCATAACCAATAGCTAGCGTTCGCCTTAGCCAACTCCTGCACCACTACAGTAACGGAGCTAGCTGCCGTAGCTGGAAAATCAAACTTTTCCCGAACCCCGTGGGGAGAAGGGCCACAACATCATTGCCACCAAGAAAACTCAGCAACACTTGTTCTTGCTCCGGCTTTATTTCTGGATATTCGGCATTGTTGTCACAACGGACCGAATAGCTTCGCTCGCATCTTTCTCCGCCGCCATTACGGAACTACAACACAAACTAGCGCACAACATCAACGTTATCGTTCCCAGCCACTCCCTCTGTTCGCTGATTGGGCCAAATAGAAAATCTATTTCCAAGATCTGAAATGCGTACTGAAGATCCAGACCTTCTACAGAAGCGAAATGAAAATTGAGCAGAAGTACGTAGGTGGGCAGAGCCAGGCTAGGTCCTGCGCACCTTTCCTTTATAAATCACAATCAACGTGAGATTGACCGCACGTGAACGAGCCACTGACCCCGCCTTGCCTCCTCCCATAAATGTATATGCAGATGGACTATAAATGCGCTCCTGAGGTGAAGAATTTTTTCTGAATTACCGTAATTCAAAAACGCCGCCCTCGAATAAATGCTGCACCAAAAATGAACGTCATTTAATAAACGCTGCAGCGTTTATTTGAAGAATTACTGGCTAAACACGCAAAAACGAAAACATTCACAGACTGTCAGATCAAGGTTCTGACAACAGAGGTGGAGGCGGGAAAATGTGTCATGTTTGGCGGCCTGTCATCAGGTATTAGCGACAAAAGAAAATCGGCGGAGTGGAAAACTGTCACTATTTGCGACCGTTCTTGTTTTGAACCTGAAGCACTTTAAAATTTAGCTAAATGTAAAGTGCATTACAAATAAAATCATTATTATTATTATAGGGCCGTAAATGCTGTGGGTTCCGAGAACCGGACCATGGCAGAAAGTAAGAAGAAATGGTCCGATGCAAAATTTGAAAGTAAGAAACGAGTGGTGGCACATGGTAACAGCATGGCAGCTCTAGGGTTAGCGCGACATGCATTTCCTGCGTGATTTTGTCGTTCGTTTGACACCCTCAAATTTAACAGAAGTTATTAAGTGGTGGCGGATTAAACACTAGCCTATATATCATTTCCCGTTTTGGCATTTTGATGTGATCATCCACATTAGTGATCAAACTGTAATTTTTACGTTTTGTGAATAGTCAACGTCATAGAAGTATGACAGTAACTGTAGTGGAAACTTTATTTCGTAATGTTTGGTTTGTTTCGGCACTTTTAAGTTAGAATTTGCCATGTTACAGAGCCAGACAAGACTTTGCGAACGGTCCGCACATTCTCACAACTGCTCAAAAGTTTCTGTGACGGCCTGCACATTCTCACGTTAAGTACATTTTTATACATCACAAAGTGTTCGTGGAAACCAGCGTACGCAAGCTTTTTGTGCGTACGCAAGCTTTATACATGAGGCCTCTTGACCTTTTTTCTTTTTTTACTCCTTGCAATTTGATGTTTGCTATTTCTTGTTTTTGGTGGCCAAGCCGCGAAGCGGCGAAGCCACCTCAAGTGTTTCTACCTTTTCTTATTATTATTATTATGAATCTTCTTCCGCCTCTTGATGTCTATGGCAGCCCCTAGAACCACAGGCTCAGAAGTTGTGAAATTTGGCACACTCTTTGGGACCAGTCCCCTCATCAATTTCACCAAGTTTCATGTCTCCCATTCCAACCGTCTAGCGCCACCAATGGGTCAAAGTTGAAGGTGTGTTTACACACGTTACTTTTGAACCATGTGCAGCATTTTCCAAAATGAGGTATCATTGGATTCCCTGGATACAGACGAGTTCAACGCACTCTATGACATCATACCAAGTTATACAGATTCTCCGCCATTTTGAATGTTGAGGAAAGGCGTTTTTTCGCTACTTCTCCTACAATTCTTGTCTAATCTTCTTCAAAATTGCCACAGATTATCTTCAGACCAAGCCTCACAAAAGTTATCCCATGGCGTTTTGATTTTCGCAACAGTTTGTTAGTTACAGCCAATCGAATTGATGTGGCCGCCATTTTGAATGAATGAATATAAGTTTTTTTGCTACCTTTCCTATAAAGTGTGTCCAATCTTCACCAAATTTGGCACAGATCATCTTCAGACAAAGCCTCACAAACTACATCACATGTTTTTTTGATTTTCTTAATCTTTTGACTGGAACAGCCAATCAAAGTCATCAACCAAGCCACCATAAAAGAAGTGAGGTCATATCTCAGCACCTCTTTACTGCATTGACACCAAATTTGGTATAGGGACTAGGGACCCTGTTCTACAGAGGTCCAAAATAGGTCATGCCATTTCACCTCTAGGTGGCGCTGCAATAAGTTTGTTTAACCTTGGGCCAAATCTGACAACAGCTTGCCACACGAAAACATTCTTTTTTTTTACAAAGTAACTGAACACAGTAATTTCCAGCATTGAGAATAGCTCACTAGGATAAGTTGGTGTCCTGGCAAGGGCAACGTAAGAGGTTAGAATCCAGCGAATGCCAGCAAGCCTGTCATGTCACTGGTTATCTCTTTACACTATCAAACCCCACCTCACACTATCAAAATGATTTTAGATTTCGAAACCGTTTGTCCGGTACAGCCAATCGAAAACGGCAGCAGAGCCGCCAAACAGAAAGTTGTGTCGTATCTCAGCACATCTTTGATGGATTCGCACCAAACTTGCTGCGTGTACTGTGAAGCCTCTTCTGAGGATGTCGAAAGTTTCTTCTGGGTCATCTGACCGGCTTGGCCACCCCATTGCTGCTTGCAGCTATATTTTTTATAGTGTTTTTGTGGTTGTATGTACAGTTGGTTTTTCTTATATATTTTATGCCTTACCAAAAAAATCCCTCTGGAGATAAAAGATTTATTGAATTATACAAATCTATGTCTAATATCAACCACTCGTCCAGAGAAGTTATAAATCTTGGAATGATAAAGAATCATGTGCGTAGCCAGGGTAACTATTTAGTAGATATGTGACATAACCTCTCGCATCGCAACTAACCTGAACATTTACGCAATGGAAACCCTTGCGATTTACATAGACGGCATTATGCTCGCTTGACAGATTTATGACTATTGTTCAAATCGGTTGGTGGAAACAGTGTTTTGGAAAATAAATCGCAGTAGCGACACAGGAGAGTAGTACACCTCCCCCAACATATCTATACAAAACACACTTGAGGTTCCATGGAAAATAATTAATTCACAGTGTGTCATTGGAAAGTACAGCACATACAAATACATTGTAAACAGATACACCACCACATACACACAAACATGTAAAAAAACATATACACTGTCATAAGGGCGCAAACACACACAGGACATCTTACTCACAACAGACTTCTCATTCCTTGAATTTCCATTAGTTTATTGTCAACCCTCCCATGCACACCTCACCTCTCACACCCAAATACACAACTCTACCTTGATTACGCAAAAGCAACAGGCAATGAACAAAATGAAATTGTCACGTGACCAATGCTCACTAGTACCATTTATCTAAATAAACTTAACTCTGCATGTGTGTTTACAGTGTGATAGTGCCTTTGCTCACAAACAGGTTCAATAATCAAATTAAGTTGTCATAATGTTGAGGCTGATATATAACTAATAATAATAATAACTTTTCATCATTGTCTTTTTGGTGAACAATTTGAATATCTACTTTCAGATATATTACATTCCATAATCCATCACCTGGCAATTTCCTTGTATCCCTGGGGGCTGTTGCACAAAAGTAGAATAAAGATATCCAGGATAACTGAAAAGGCGTCGCTTGACTTAGTGTGATCAGCTCATCGCGGCTTAATCGGTTGCACGTTTGCCGAGCCAGGATGAGAAGGTAAAGCTATGTCAATTCAGGTGTACATAGTTGGGATAAGTGCAGCGTCACGGATTTCTTAAATAGACCAAGGTATCGATCACAAATTCACTGATGCAGCACATGCGTGCAGCATATTTTTCACCCGCTGAGCAACAATTAATAATATGTACGATCAGCAAGACTAATATGTTATAGCCTACAAATACGTAAAATACACGACCAAGACTATGAAATGTGAGGACATGTAATAAAAATGTGTGCAAAAAAATTTGCAGCTCAGCCCAGTTTTTGTGGGATTGCGCAATCCGAGAGGAGGCACTCTAGTCGCTTCTTTCCCCGTATTTTCCCCGTAAATACTTAAATTCAGCGATAGTGGCTATAAAACCCCTTGGAATCATCCAATAATTATATTTCTATCACAGATCAGTGGACACATATTATTATTTTATGTTATTCGTTTTATTACATTTCATGATGACACTGCCTCCGCTGACCGCACGTCACATGCAGGTAGCCTACTCGTCCGAAAAAGCTAACAGGTCAGATTTGTCCCGAAACACCCTTTCATGTCTAAAAGCACGTCTTAGTATCCGTGCTTCTTCGTCCAACATGTCGTTTAGAAATGGGAATGCCATGGTGCAAGAAGAAACACAGATGAATAGGACTTTATATATTGCCCTCATGATCACTGACTTTATTCAACCATTTCTAACCATCTAAACAACTGCAATAGTAGGGTTTAAAATCTAACTCGTGACAGCAATAGTGACAAGTAATGCATGTTAATAAAAATAAATCAGAACACATTCAGAAGACAACAAAATAACTGCTAAACACGTTTAATTCGGATCACAGCGTCAGCTGATTTAACACATGAGACTTCAGAATTAATCTTAGCCTGGCTGTTAGCCTGCTCTGGAGCAGGCTAGCTGCAAAGAATAAATCTCCATGGTTACTTCACTGGTCTTAATTCAACATGCTTTCGTGCAACCAAGTCAAAGCTAAAATCATCCAGGATAACTTGAATATCCCGGCTTAATCCCTTATCCTGGTTTCGTGCAACAGCCCCCTGGGGGGTGTTCCATCAACGTAGATTAGGGAAAGCCAGGTTTATTTCGACAAATCTCGCTTACTTCAGCGAGAGTTCCGTACCTTTTAGGTGGCTTACTCTAGTTCTAACCAAGGTAATTTATACCTCTGAACTAGCCTGCTCAGTGTCAGGCTAAAAGTCGAGCTGTTGCAAATAATTTCAAACAGGCGGAAACAGAATCACAAGATACCGTCGAGTGAATTCCAATCCGCAAGAATTCCAATCCGCAAAGCACTTTTGTTAAGTCCCATAAATGCAGACTTCTCACAATATGACCAAGCATTAATTAATTTACTTAATGTTTACTTCATCTACAAAGAATGTATTAATTTAAATAAACAAGTTAAGATCCGTATCCGTTCTTCAACCCTGTGGATGAAGGTGCTCAGATTATACAAAGGGCCTCACTTCAGGCGTATTTGTTAAGCAATTTGCGCGTAAAAGCATGGCGAGGTATGTACAAACATGCCGCAATGAGGTAAAAGCGCAGACTGCGTGTCGCGGGAACTGAAAATGGCAAATTGCGCTTTTCCGTGTCATGCATATGCATTCACGGGAGGGTCAGGGGAAAGTGGGAGTTTCCCATAAAGATATGGGAGGGGATGCACTAAGTGCGCCTAATTATGTATTCCGCGGTATGTACAAAAAACATCTGTGAAAGCGCACCTCTATTTTGCTGTGAAAATTCTCCGCTTTTTAAAAGCAGGTGCAAACCAGGATGTTCATATGCTTCCTGGTGAAATGGCAGCAAGACGAACACATAGGCCAAAGGATTTTTTCCATAAGGATCAAACTTTTTGAGTTGAGTGAAGAAGAAATAATTACGCGTTACAGATTAAGCAGCCATGCGATATTACTGGAAGAAATCAAAAATTACATTGAATCTCTGACTCAGCGTTCACATTCCATTCTAGCAGTTGTTAAACTCCTCGCTCCATTACAAATATTGGCATCGGGATCATTTCAAACAGGCATCGCCGTTTTGACTCGGTGGCTGATCCATGATAGAAAGAGAGAAGGATCCCATTCAATTGCGCGTTTGCAATGTGTTACGAATGTGGAAAGCGCAGTCAAAATCAGTTGTGGACCATTGTTAGTCACTACGCATTCAGGGTTGCCATAGCGACTAAAGATAGTAGTGAGGAATCCTATTATGACCTCGCTGGTAATGGATGATGTAAATGCCACTTCTGGCCATTCTGTGTGCCAGCACAGTAGATTACGTCATAGTTAAAACACAACAAGCGTGCTGACCATCTGGCGATGCGCATTCCAGCTCTGTCAGCACCTTTTGTGCTCAGAAGAGTAGTAAGGGCCTGGTGGTCGGTGCGGAGAGTTAACCTGTGTCCCGACAAGTATGTCCTCCATTTCTCAACTGCCCAAACACAGGCTAAAGCCTCTTTCTTAACAGTTGCATATTTTCTTTCAGTCTGTGTAAGTGTTCTTGAAGCAAAGGCAACTGTTCGTTCAATGTTGTTTGGGTGAATCTGTGTGAAGACGGCACCTATGCCGTAATCAGAGGCATGGGAGGAAACAATGCTGGGTAAGGCAGGGTCGTTTAAGGCTAGTGCCGAACTGTCCAGCAGCAGCTGTTTGACCTCCCCGAAGCACTTGTCAGCCTCTGCAGTCCATTTGTACTCTGTGTCACTGCGAAGGCACGCGCGCAGCGGCTCGACCACAGTGGCGTAATAGGGTAAGAATTTGTTGTACCAAGAAAGCATCCCCAGCAATGACCGTAAGGTGGCAGCATCCTTTGGTGGTGGCGCTTGTGTGATGGCTTTGACGTGGTCTGTATCTGGTTCAATTCCCTGTGCGGTCACTATGTGTCCCAGAAAGCGCAGGCTGGGCTGTCTGTATTGGCACTTTTTCTCATTGATACGCAGACCTGCCTTTTTGAGACGCTGCAAAACCTCCTGAAGCGCAGCATCATGCAGCAATTGTGTACTTCCAAAACAAATGATGTCATCAAAATAATTCTGAACATTAGGTAGTCCCTGCAGGACCACAGACATCATCTTCTGAAATGCCGCGGACGCTAAACCCGTAAGGTACACGGCAGAATCTGAAAAGACCCTCATGAGTTATAAATGCAGTCAAATCCCTACTATCTGGATGAAGTGGGAGCTGGTGGTAAGCACTTTCAAGATCAATAGTTGAAAAGAGTATTGATCCAGCAAGAGTGGCAAGCAGTTCATCCATATGTGGTAGAGGGTGGCTGTCCACCACTATGGCTTTATTTGGTTCTCGTAGATCTACGCACATTCTTATGCCACCTGTTTTCTTTTGTGTCACAACGATGGGTGAAACCCACGGTGAGGCATCAATTCGTTCAATCACCCCAGCAGAGAGCAATTTGTTAAATTCGTCAGACACAGCTGATCTGACAGCGAAGGGCAGACGACGTAGCTTCTGTCGAACAGGTGATGCAGACTCAGAGATCTTGACTTTGTGCATAAATCCTTTAGCGCAGCCCATAGCTGGCGAATCTTTGCTGGCTGTGGCCAGTTGCATTACTGGTCTGGAGGCAGGTGAGGCACAAAGCAATGTACATCCTACTATACGCAGTTGAAGAGCAGTTATCAAGTCCATCCCCATTAATGGGGTTCCATTGTCTGTAACATAAAAGTTCACTTTACAAGCATCATTGTCTCTCACCACTGTAGCAGGCATGCACCCCAGCACTTTGATTGGAGTTTGGGAGTAGGTCACAAGGCGAGCTGCAGGTGGTTGTAGGGTCACTCCCTTGAAGTATTTCTCCACTATTCCTTGGGGCAGAACCGACACTGATGCTCCCGTATCCATTGTCAATGTAACAGTCTTTTGCATGGTCCCGGCGCATATATCCACAGTGCAATTCAGTTTAGCCGGCGACTCTTCTTCTTGCAGCATAAAGAGTGTGTATTCGGGTATATCCACTTCACGCACGCTGTGAGTCTGTGCAGCAGACCTACACACACGGCTAAAATGTCCTCTCTTATTGCAAGTTTTACACATGGCAGTGCTAGCTGGGCATTCCGGTGCGTTTGCCAGATGCTTGTCGGATCCACAGCGAAAGCAGGCACGGGAATTTGTATCAGGAGTGAAACTGGCGGTGGACTGACCTGTAGATGACCCCACTCTCGCATTTTTCCATGGCTGTCGACGTTGCACTGTGCTGTGTACTTGGACTGCTTGCACAGGTAACCCACTTTTAGTCATGCATTTTGCTTGCTCGCCAGCTGACTCCATCTGACTAGCGATAGTGACAGCATCCTCTAATGTCAATTTCTGCTTTAACAACAGTCTTTCCCTTATGCGTGCATGTGCAACGTGTTCCACCAATTGGTCACGTATCATGTCATCACCGTCAGCGAACTCAACTCGCTAGCTGAACTCGCTTCCGAAATGTGTGTCGTTCCACTACGACGTTTACCTTTGGCGTGAAGTAGCCATGCAGAGAAGTTAGCGCAGTTTCCAACGTATCACCAGTGTTCGGTAATGTGTAGAATATCCTTTGGCCCTCTGTGCCTAAACAGGGAAGTAGAAGAGCGCGTTGTCTTGCCCCAGTCCATTCTTGTCCTTCCACATCGATTACCAGGCAGTAGTTTTGGAAAATCATTACCCAGGACTTGAATGGAATGGCGGGCGCCCCTGGCGCGGGCAGAAAAAAATTCGGAAAAGGTGTATTCGTAGCCATCGTCGAAAAAAAATTATCATTCCAGTAAATTCCAACGTGAGTAAATTCCTCGTCGCCAATTTGTTATATTGCAAGTATAAATGAACAGGAGGCAGGCAGGTAACTTCCAAACACTTTATCCAAAGTAGGAGCATGTATACGGCATGGTACATGGGTAAGGCTTCATCCTCGAACACTAACTACTTCTCTGCCCGTACATGGTAATCCCACACATAACAGTGCAATACAGCGACTCCTAGTGGTGTGGTTGCAGCATGAAGACACAACACAATGTACGCTATAGTGGGCGGAGAAAGGAACTGATTACCCGATTACCTGCAGGTTTCGTAAATACGGCGCAAACTGAACTTCCACAGAGTGCGCAATTTGCAGGTTGGCCATGGCTACGTTTGCGAAAGTACGTACATGGGGCCGTTGGGAGCGTTCAACCCACCAGCCTCAAGGGTCTTCAGAGACAGAAGTAATGTTTCCCTGACCAGTATCTGTGGAATAGGTATAGGTTCAGCAGGCCCAGCATAGTTTATCTAGATAGATTTCGCCATTCTTACATTTACATTTATGCATTTAGCAGACGCTTTTATCCAAAGCGACTTCCAAGAGAGAGTTTTACAAAAGTGCATAGGTCACTGATAATAACAACGAGATAGCCCCAAACATTGCGGTTAGCCAAACATGAAGCATACATTGTCAAAACCAGTGGAACCAGTACCTGTGGAAAAAAACTAAACAAGCAACAATAATATATTTCGGCTTCCGGTTGAGACACGGATAGAGAAAGCTCTCCCGATTAAAAACTTGTTGAAAGCCCCGAAAACTTCGAATTTAAGTGTGTAGAGAGCTCAAATTAATAAGTGAAAGGGGTGAGCAATGTCTACTAGGTTCAACAACAACAAAAACGTGCAGCAATTAGGGATGCACGACGAAACAGAACAAAGTCGGAGCTGTTCCACTGCTAACACTGATGGCCAAGATGGCGATTTAATGGCTCATGAAGACACAGTCGACCTGGCCTTGATTCTTAGAGAGTTGAGAGATTTTCGTCGGGATAACAAGACTCGTCAAAGAGGAAATAACGAAAGTAAATACTAGACTGGAGGAGGCTGAAGCACGAATTGTGAAGGCTTACATAGAGACACTGCAAACTTACAGAAGAGATCCACCACCAGCAAGAGCTGAGTCCCGTCAGAAACATCACTAAGACCGTTTGAGATTAGCAGGGTAGGCATTACCTAGGAGATAGGCATAACCTATTAACGAAAATTAACGCTAAATGTTCTTCTGGTTGGGAAGTAATATGACTATTAATTAAAAAAAATAAGAATCGGGACAAGAACGGACGATGGAACTTTCTTATACTGTTATCCTCAAGGGCCCTCTCTGTCGGTTTCGAGAGCGGGGACTTCCCTTGCAGCCGTTTACAGCAGGCTTGTGTAGGGTCATAGGAGAGACCTCTAACTTGGAAGTCGCTCATGTACATTTTTATTTCTATGTTAAGTGTTCAACTCTTGTTTGTTCGCTGCCGTTTTATGCAGCAAAGGGGAAGCTTATCATATATATGTTGGAAATATCACCTGATATAACCTAAATGCAAGATATAAGAATAGTCTCTTTTAACGTTAATGGTATACTCACCCCGATTAAGAGAGGGAAGATTCTATCAAAACTAAAAAAAGATAAAGTACAAATAGCGTACCTGCAAGAATCTCACCTTAATGATATAGCTGATTATAGCACATTCCAAATTGGGCCCAAAAAATGGGCTTCAAATACGTATATTCATCTTCCTACAAATCGGGGCAGGGCTCCAGACTAACATTTTGCCTTGGTTGCACTGGTGCGCCTAACTTTTTTTATTTATGTGCACCAGCACAAAATTTAGATGCACCCACATTTTTCCTTGCGTCGCCAAAATGTCAAGGTCACCTTTTTATCACCATATACATTCATATATAATATGCTAATTATCTTAAACAAGAATAAGGTTTAGCTAAATATTGGTTTTATTTGAAGTAAAATTATACTGTATATAAAAATACAAATCTTTTAAGTGCTTCACTGAGCTGCCTAACTAAAACATTAAGCAAAATAAAACATTTCTAAATAGAAAGTGCTACTGTTAAAAGTGCTTCCCTGAACTGAGACCTATAATGTCATGGCTCAAAGTCTTATAGCAGGTCCCCCCTTGCTGTCGCATGCCCTTCAGATGGTGTAGTTCAAATAGGAAGACTATGGAAGTAATAAATAGTAAAACCCAAAACAATATATACATCAGTGTTTCATTATATTTGTAACTAGTTAATCTTCACAAACACTGAAAAGTAGTTTTGCAGTATGTTAAAAGATATGCAATTGATCAACTTATACAAAAAGCTATATGTTTTTTTTCAGTTCACATGATCAGTATGGAACGCCGATTTAGTCAAAATTAAATAAATAAATAGATCTGTAAATAAATATATATATATGGCAATGAAATAAAGCCTAAAATTAAAAAAAGGTTTATTTATTTAATGGGACTTTTATTTCCTAATGCCACATGTATTTATTTATTGAGACTTTTACACTCCACATTTATTTCCACATATATTACCACTCCACATTTATTACCCCTCCACATTTATTTCCGATCTCACATGCAAACGAGAGGGGCGTGGTTATCTTCAGACCAACGCATGCTGCACAAGATCGCCGGTTGTGGCCCGCGGGCTGTACAATGCCCAGGTCTGCCGTAACTGATTCTCTGGTGCTCAGGTCGTACTTTCAATCACATAGCACGGAGCAATGTAGGCCTACAGGAATATCTGGACCACAGTCAATCAGAGGCAAAGACCTGCCCCATCTCTGTCTCTGATTGGTTTAGACCACGATATGATCCAACCATGAGTGTGAATTCCGTCAAAGGAGAACAAACGCTTTGTTCGTGGGGAGGCAGCGGATGCGAGGAGGTTAGGTGCACAGGTGCGACCTAGGAAAAATTGTAGTCGCACCCTACAAATTTTGGTCGCACTCTAGAGCCCTGCAAAGAGCTCGGTTAGACTACCAAAGTTGAATTAGTAATGTTATGTTCTACTAGCCATTTGCCTACTTTAGCAAGTCACTGTATTTTCATGCACTGATAGTGAAACACAGTAAATAATTAATCTTTCAAGTAATAAGCTCCCGTTCAAGTGTTGAGCATACAATTAGCTGCACGGTCAGTAGAGATCTTGAGACGAAGCCACTTTGTCTAAAACCGGACAATAAGCCGCTCCGAAATATAAGCCGAAGAAACACAAGAAAACTGTAAAATCGGAGTACAAGCCGCGGCTTATTTCTGTAAAATACGGTACAGTTACTAGTTACTTGGTTACTTGCTGTAGAGAGCAAGGCGTTAAGTTACTTTTGCGTTACATTAATTATTTTATTTCAAGACAATTCACCTTGGTCACTCTTATGCCCAAAAGGCACATTTAATGGGTTGACCTCAGCAATAGCACATATTGTACTGAATATTCGGTGTCACTCGCATATAACATGATCAATCCTCATTATACAGCAAGACGGATCAAGGTAATAATCCACCATAATAAAAAATAATATTTGCATTAAGTTCTTGAATCAAGAAACTCTTTAATCAATAAATTATTTTGTAAAATGCCAGGCAGAAGCCTAGTAGAAGCTAGCTCTACCATATACCGGGGCTAGGTCTGAATCTAGGAGCAAAACGAAGCTAAGCTATAGCTAAATATATGGTAGCAAAATAGTGTTCACTTCACTTATGTACTGAACCAGACAATTTTACTTACTGTAATATAAACCTAAACCGCTGCAACGATGCAGCAACGCATCACACAAGCTTGAGTTCAAATACATTATTTGATATGACATTACGTAGGCTTACTGTACATGCAAGTCTTTAACTATTTAGCTGGTCTGCTCCATGACATAAATTTGGCTCGTGAGACTGCTCACCAAAAGAACGAAGGGGAACCCACTTTTCTAGCAGTTTAAGACATTTTCGTAAGTACCTAGCGAAAAGTAGCCTCAACTTTCCTAGAATTTTAGCTACATGCTGAGGGCTCGCGACCAAAAGACTAACTTGAGTAAAACGTAACTTTTTTGAACAAGGAACTAGTAACGGATTCATTAAATTAATAAGTAACGCATTAAGTTACTTGTTACTTAACAAAAGTTACATTGTAATGCCTTACACCCAACACTGCCTCGTAGGATTCAATGTGTTGATTGAATTAAATATACATCAGTAGGGCCGATACAGGAAGACACAGCAACACTTTGTTTTAGAAGGATAATGGTGGTGCAAATTTTGTCCGTGGAGCATACAACGATTAATAAAAAGGGAAATTGTAGGGTGTGCTTGCTACTGTCGGTTGCAGATGGGTCCCTTTAATATGAAACAAGCTGAACCCCCTTTGAAACAAGCTATTCTAACAACGTTGTCACAGGCAGTTTTTTTCAGATGGAATCACGATTCAAACAGTACATTTACATTTAGCATTTATCCAAAGCGACTTCCAAAAAGAGAGTTTTACAAAAGTGCATAGGTCACTGATCATAACAACGAGATAGCCCCAAACATTGCGGGTAGCCAAAACATGAAGCATACATTGTGAAAACTAAATAAGTCCCAAAGGGAAGAACCGTAAGAGCATGTAGTTAATTAAACAATTAAACAACATGAACCTCAAAATTGCAAGGGTGTACCTGTGGGGGAAAAGCAAGCAACAAAAATATATATTACACAGCAAGTACAATAGTTTTAAGTCAGTTACAACTAACCAACAAGAGCAACAAGACTCTCAATAAGAGTCATTGTGATCCTGAAACATCAGGTCCAGCCAATCATTCCTAAGTGCCGTTGTACTCCCGAAAAAAGTGTGTCTTGAGCCTATTCTTGAGGGTGGGGAGACAGTCAGTGTCTCTGATGGAGGTGGGGAGTTGATTCCACCATTGGAGGGCCTGACAGTAGAAGAGCTTGTGTTGGGACCGGGCGCTCTTGAGCGATGGGACCACCAGACGGTTGTCAGAAAAAGACCGTAGGTGGGGGTGTAAGGCTGGAGGAGAGACGTGATGCAGTCCCATTCACTGCTCGGAAGGTCAGTACCAGGGTCTTGAATCTGATAGGGGCCGTAACATCTGCTAACTGAAAATATGCGTTGTGCTACAAGCAAGCAAGCTAGCCTAGATGCTGATACTAGCCAAACTCAGTGAGGGGATTGTTTGAATGCGCCGGAAATTAAAAATGTTTCTTTTTACATAAAGTTTAGGCTGTGGCATTGAAGACAGCTAAGCACCACACAAGCTTGAGTTGAAATACTATTTAATGTGACATTACTTATTGTACATGCAAGTCTTGAATTGCTTAAATGTATAATGCTGCTAGTACACCACAGCGCGATATGATACCTGCTGTGCAACAGTCTTACTACCACATCTATGCATGCATGTCGTATCTATGCTTTTTGCTAACGTGTGCTGACGTAGGCTAGCACTGAGTTCCCTTCGTGCACACAAGGCACTTTTTGCCCCAAAAATGTTGTAACCTTCTAAACCGTGCAACGGAACGTAAATTAAAATACAAGCAACGCAACACAAACCTTTTGACACCAGCGTTGTCTATGTAGTCCAAATATTGATCCTTAGGGGGCAAAGGTTGTGGTGGCCGAAGGCGTGAGCACACCCAATTACACAAGTATAGGCTACTGAGATGGCATACTGAGATGATAGTTGTGTCGAGTTATACAGAGTCAGAAAACGTGACTAGTGTCCATTGGCTTGAATTTCTACCCGAACGTTGGCAGGGGAATCTCGCCGGCCTCCTGGGCTTTTCAGGCATGACAGTCACTAGGATTTAGATGATTATTTAGATTGGAAGGATTTACAGTATTGCATTAAATAAGTAGAAGCATTTTGCTGAGCCAATTCCTCAAACATTTCCCTAAAGTGTTGCCAACTGACTTTCCTAGTGGCTCTTATTGGCATTGAGTCTTCTTCAGACATGTAAAGACTCAAGTAAAAATGTACTGAAGTGTTAGAACAAAGTAATTGTAACCGTTACCCTCCACCATTGCCAGTGAGGTTGCTTATTGCACACTGCAACAGTGAATTGCGTAATCAAGATAGGGCTGACAATCTCCGCCCAATGCCAGTAAAGGATGTTACCTTACAAGGTCAATGACTCTCTCCCGGGGCGCCTCGCTCACCACCTCATCGTTGATGGCTAGGATTTGGTCACCTGGTAGGAGCTTACCAATGGAGGGGCCGTCTGGACAACACACACACACGAACACGCACATACATGACAAACAAGACAGTTTTAGTATGTGGGTGAAAAACAAACAAATAACAAGATACTATTATACTCCCCCTTTCACACACACACATTTTCTCTCACTCGCTTTCTATCTCTCTCTCTGAAATGTGCACACACACACCAGCCCACCTGCAGAGATGGAGCGCACGATCACTGGTTGCTGGCTGCCTGCGATGAAGCCAAAGCCTTGGTTAGGGTGACGTTGGATACACACCTGTCGAGCTGAGCCAGGAGTCAGTCTACCACTGTCCCTACCATCCTGGCTCTCTTCTAACATCGCAGAGCTGGCAGACAGGAAGGGGGATCAGACAGACACACATACCTTATTTCTTCAATTAAACGTTGCAGCGTTTTTTTGGTAGTCGCTTTGGATAAAAGCGTCAGCTATGGATAAATGTTATTACACAATGTTCATTTTTGGTGCGGCATTTATTCGAGGGCGGTGTTTGAGGGTGGCGTTTATAAGAAATACGGTATTCTACGCTAGCTGCGCTAGCATGCTAACGTGTCTTTAAACAAACTTGCTAGCTCGCTACATTAAATGTTCTTAGCTAGTTTGAACAGTACGGTCTTCTAAATCACAAAGCAACGAGCGAATGTCAATGTTAGCTAGTTTAGCTAGATCTATCTCATCTGCTTTTTATTAACGCTGATTTGCAAGGAATGCAAGAACAGCTAGATAGCAAAAATATGGAGGACTAAAAGTACCACAATGAATTAAATAAATACACCATTAAATAAATAAATACACCATTAAATAATTACTTAAATGTGTAATTAATTAATTAAAATAAGGATTAAATACATAAATGTGTTATTAACTGTGTCATGAATTAATTAAAATACCAATTCATTTTATGTAAAATACATATGTAATGATTTCACTATTTAATTAAGTATTTCATGGTCCTGTTTGGACAATATTCAAATGCATACATTTACAAAACGCTAAACAGCGCCCCCAGTCGATTGCATAATACAACTAAATTTCACAACAATTCGATTGCATAATACATTTACATTTCACAACAACGTGTTGCAGTGGTTAATTAATTTTGATATCTGTCAAACTTGCCCATCAAAGTCCGTGGGTGGGGCTAGCGTGAATCTAGTCTGATCCATTGTGTTGCTCTGAAGTAGCTGAGGATGTGGAGGACCTGCTGACCCAGAGCATGTAGCGAGTAAAGTAGAGGAACTTATAGACTCTTAGAGTTATTTCTGACCAAGATATTGACCACAGAGTGACTGCAAATGTAGACTCTAGCAGGGTGCATCAGCATCTTCCTTAATCAAATTAGCTGCTTCTCTCAGCAGCTCCGGGAATTTGGTTCTGCACCTCGCACGCTGTCTCAACATTGGGGCGAGTCTTCGCTTTGATTATTAGTCGTAGCATTGCAAAGTGCGGAATAAACTCCAAGAACTTCAATAAGTTCCTCTGCTTTACTCGCTACATGCTCTGGGTCAGCAGGTCCTGCTTCCACATCCTCAGCTAAGTCTAAAATGTCTCTCACCAACTTCCTAGAAAGTTCATGAAGATCCTCTATCGTCTCTCTATCCAGGCAAGGGCATCTACTTCAGACCAACGCAATGGATCAGATTAGATTAGCGCTAGCCCCACCCACTGACTTTGATGGGCGAGTTTGACAGATATCACAATTCATGAAGCACTGCAACCTGCAATACGTTGTGAAATGTAAATGTATTATGCAATCGAATTGTTGTGAAGTGTACATTTATTCATGTAGCAGACGCTTTTATCCAAAGTGACTTCCAAGAGAGAGCTTTACAAAAGTGCATAGGTCACTGATCATAACAACAAGATATCCCCAACAATGCAAGTAGTCAAACATGAAGCATACATTGTGAAAAAAACAAAAATAAGTGCCAAAGGGAAGAATCATAAGAGCATGGAGTTAAACAAGTTATAATTGAACAACATGAACCTCAAAAGTGCACGAGTGTACCTGTGGAAGAGCAAGCAACAGTAAACTACCTCACAGCGAGTACAATCATTTTAAATCAGTTACAGCTAACCAACAAGAGCAGCAGGTCTCTAAGTAAGAGTCCTTGTGATCCTGGAGGAAACTAACATCACGTCCAGCAGATCATTCCTAGGTACCGTTGTATTCCCGGAACAAGTGTGTCTTGAACCTTTTCTTAAGGGTGGGGAGACAGTCAGTGTCTCTGATGGAGGTGGGGAGTTGATTCCACCACTGGGGGGCCAGACAGGAGAAGAGCTTGTGTTGGGACCGGGCGGTCTTGAGCGGTGCGACCACCAGACGGTTGTCAGAGGAAGACCAAAGGTGGCGGGTGAGGGTGTAGGGCTGGAAGAGAGACTTGATGTAGTCGGGTGCAGTCCCATTCACCACTCGGAAGGTCAGTACCAGGGTCTTGAATCTGATACGGGCCGTGACGGGTAGCCAGTGAAGGGAGATGAGGAGCGGGGTAACATGGGAGCGTCTGGGTAGGTTGAAGACCAGGCGGGCCGCTGCGTTCTGAATACTCTGGAGAGGGCAGGTTGCACATGCTGGGAGCCCGGCGAGCAGCAAGTTGCAGTAGTCCAACTTGGAGAGGACAAGTGCTTGGACCAGCAGCTGGGTGGAGTGCTCAGACAGGTATCTCCTGATCTTCCGGATGTTGTAGAGGGTGAATCTACACGACCGGGAGACAGCAGCAATGTGGGCTGTGAGGGATAGCTCGTCATCCATGGTAACCCCGAGGTTCCTGGCAGAGGATGAAGGGGTCACCGTCGCAGATCCCAGGGTGATTGAGAGATCATGGGAGATGGACGATTTGGCTGGGATGATGAGGAGTTCGGTTTTGGCTTGAGGTGGTGCTTGGTCATCCAGGCGGAGATGTCTGTAGGGCAGGCCTCAATCCTGGCTGAGATCCCCGGATCGGTCGGGGGAACGACAGGTAGAGCTGGGTGTCGTCAGCGTAGCAGTGGTAGGAGAAGCCATGGGAGGTGATGATTGGTCCAAGTGAGGTTGTGTACAGGGAGAAGAGGAGAGGGCCAAGGACGGAGCCCTATGTAAATGTAAATGTATTATGCAATCGACTGGGGGCGCTGTTTAGCGTTTTGTAAATGTATTGCATTTGATATGTATTTTACATAAAAATGAATTGGTATTTTAATTAATTAAATAACACATTTAATAACACATTTATGTATTTAATCCTTATTTTAATTCATTCATGACACATTTAAGTAATTATTTAATGGTGTATTTATTTATTTAATGGTGTATTTATTTAATTCATTGTGGCACTTTTAGTCCTCCATACAAAAACACATACCTACTGCAGCCATGTAAACTAGTTTAGCTTGCTAACACAAGAGCACCTGCCTCTCAGTTCTTTCAATAGATAATCTAGACAGGCGTTAGTAATAGGCTAGACTGCTATCAGTTTTCTGGCTATTTTTTCGTAATCTTCCCTTCTAATGCCGACTAACAGCTAGTCTCTAGCTAGCTAGAGTTATTTGCTAAGTAAGGTATGTTGATGTGATATTTGAAACTAGCAGTGGGCCCCTAGTGCAACACAAGAGAATGTTCATTAAAATGACATGCTGCTACTACCGTATTTCTGGGGCGGCATTTATTACACAATGTTCATTTTTGGTTCGCCATTTAATCGAGGGCAGCGTTTAATACACAACGTTCATTTTTGGTGCTGCGTTTATTCGAGGGCGGCGTTTAATCAAAGAAATACGGTACTTGTTATTTGTAGTGTTGGGTATTCGTATATTCATGTGTCAAGTATTCAATGTGTTACGTAGTTTAAAATACACATGGGTTTGTGACTACAGTATATACCTAGTGTTTGGTCTGCATTGTGTGGTAGAATTGTATGTATTGCAAAGTGAATAGTGTACCTGTCACATGTCTTTGTGTGTCCATCCTGGACCTTGGCCATCCCCTGAGAGGATGGAGGAGCATGGGGTTGAATTTCACTGAAGAGGGCAGGCTATTTCTAGAACTCATTCACCTGGAAGATGGAGGAGGGGAGAGTTAACAAAGAATAACCTGGAGCATCAACAAGACAATAAATAAAAATGTCCAACTTTCTGCAGTTACAGAAAATTGCAATGGGCACAATTTCAAAGACATTCTTCTCATGTATCTAACTATTGTACTTGGTTTCTGGAAACAGAAAAAAACGTTTATTCAGAGGAACATACTGATTCACTCAATGTCTTTAAATACATCTTTTGTAAAGCAATTTGAATAAGTTTAGGGCTAGGAGACTAGCCTAGCTTCTGCATTAGCTGTAAAGATGGAGAGCATTACTGTCTTAACTACACACTGTAAAATACATTTTGGGCTTATGTACAATGAATGTATTTCAATAGTTGTTTAAGTTAAGTAGTTTACAGTTGGCAGAAAGGGTTTGGGTCAAGCTTGATACAATGAATGTTGATTCAACTCCTTTTTATGACACCTAACTAGGAGACGTGCAGTCTGGGTGACTTCTTGTCACCTGGGGGGAAGAGACAGTTGGTCTGAAGACAATGTGCATTCAACTGTATTGTACTAAGGAAGAAGCCAATGACAGAAGAAATTTGGTATAGCTGCATGTCTGTATTATGGACCAATGTCTTTTGAAAACTGTGTGCTATAAAATGGTCTGTTGAAGGATGTTCTTGGGGGTTCAAGGACATCTGGGTAGGGCTGGTGTCTGCTGGATTCTCCGGTTCCATTCTAGAATGCTAGATGGAGCTGTATGGAATTGTCTTTGTGTTATTGTCTTATGTTTGTGTGTCGATGTTTGGCTGTGATTAGATTGCAAAATACTGTATACTATGTAAATGCATAGTTCTTATCAGTGGCTGATTATAAAACTGTTTGAAATACTGATAGTTGCATTTTAATGTTGGAATGGATTGAATGGTCTGTGATAAAGCAAGTCAAATGGTCACAGGCTGAGTGGGGGTAAATTACCCTACAAGAACAGTTGACCAGGGGCGTACCCAGCCATTTTTTCTGGGGCTGCAGCCCCAAACCTTTTGAGTGTAGCCCTGAATGTATTTAAAATATCTCAACAAAAATAACAATTTGTGTGACTTTTCGTCATGCTGTAACAGTCTGTCAAAATAAATGCAGTGTCTATAGTATCTCAGTGTACGTTTCTAGCTCTAACTAACTCTGTCTGAAGGGGTGTGGTTCTGATGGGCTGTTCTGAGTGACAATCAGTGACAGTGGGAAGAAAGACAGCGGGAAGAGAGTCAGCGGGAAGAGACTAGAGGAGAAATGGCACAACGTAGACAAAAACTATTGGGAAATTTTACATTTAAATTGTACATCCAAAAGAGGAGTAAAAATAAGAATTTAGCTTACAAAGAAACTTTTGAAATTGCATGTTGATTTATGATATAATCGGATTTGGCATCTACGGTCATGATAACAATAACGTCATGTTTAGGTTACATAAAGCTCAAAAGTTTTGCGCTCAAATAAATGTAATAATTCAATGTTTATTTCCCTAGCTGAGGTCCGATGTTAGGTTTGGGCTGAGCCCAGAACAATGTCTGTCTACGCCCCTGCAGTTGAGATGGTCATCTGCATTTGAGATGGTCATCTCCTGGAGTTTTATGGTGTGATCTTAGCTGCAAAGGGGTGATCCTATGTAATGTAAGGATAATCAAGACTGTTTTGGAACAGTTGGGCTAGAGTTAATGATTGTTCTCTGAATGTACTGAAGGATTGTTTTAAGGAATGACTAAAGGGTCATGGCAGGGTTTTTCCTGCATAGAGAAAATGTGGGCCAAACGCCTGGGACACACTGGCTGCGAAGCGCCTGGACGCGCAGCGCCACGATCGGCTACGACTGAGCAAAAGCTATCCACACCAGACGCAAATTTCTCTGCTCTGTCACCAAGCCTTTCAGCTCTGAGCTTTCCTTTTTCACTGACATGGTACATAAATCCTTCTCTAAGTTGTCCTTGTTAAAGTGTTGCTGGGGGTAATACAACTCCCTGTGCTTTTCAATTTTGAGAATTAATTTAATGTCGTACTCCTTGAATTTCTCGCAGATTTTAGAAATCGACTTGGGGGTTCTCTCGGTAGGCTATATCTGCACGCGTGCGTGTTGTGTGCAACGCATGACAACTCGTTTCTCCCAAACAAACAAAACAACTATGGGCATGCTAGCTCAACAGATCAATCCGTGTATTTTCATTCATTTTCATCAGGGTAACCACATGTAAAGGCCGTTCGTTACCAACATTGTGTAGTTAGGTTTAATATAGGGTGAATATTGGTACGAAGGTCTCCAAAGTATAGTAAAAAAGGTCAAAGTAAAAAATATAAAGTCTACAACTTTACAAATGTTCACCGTAGTCTACAATTAATGTAGAAAAATCTTAATAACAAGTTTTTTTATTCAAATATATCAACTTATATGGTGTATTTCATCATCCTGCAGCCGATGTCGCAAGCGTCTCGCGAAAAAATTTGACCAGCTGCCGAAACGATCGCTGCAGATCGCAGGCAATCGCGGCGCTTCGCAGCCAGTGTGGTCGGTCCCATTTGTTAACATGGGCGCCGAAAGAAAAGATGCGGTGCTTCCAGGCGCGTCGCAGCCGATCGCAGGCAAAGTGTCCCAGGCGTAGGCCGTTTTCCCGAGCGCCTATGAAAAATCCCAAGCGCCTAAGGCAAAAAAAAAGTTGAGACAAAAAGAAATCACCTGCACTAGACAAGGTGTTACCAATTGAAAAATGGCTGTTTATTTTACACAAAGCTCAAATATTTAGCGCTCAAATAAAGGCCAACAAATTTGCGCGCTCGCATTACAAATGGAAGTCCCGAACTAGCATCACATTAAACTCAGAATGTGCATGCATTAGCAGGTTAGCTGTGGTGACGTATACGGAGACCGGTTCTGGTGGGCCAGTCTGGATCAAAGTATAGGGCCTATTTTTATAGGGCCCATTATTTATGAAATGGTTAAAAGAAACATAGTTGTCTGCTAATAAGGTGACATGGTAACACAGACTGTCTTTTTTTTGAGCACCGAAGACCCATTTTGACTCAGGAAAAACCCTGGTCATGGGATAGCATGTCTTTATTGTGATTGTGGATGGACCAATAACTTTTGAGAACTGTGTACTATAAGATGGTGTGTTGAAGGATGTTTAGGGCCATCAGCTGGGTAGTGCTGGTGTCTATTGGATTCAGCGAATCCAGTCTAGAATGCTAGACGGAGCCAGGGTTTCCCGCAGCACTTTTCAGTTAAGGTGGCCGCCTAAGCAACACACGCCTGCCGCCTTGACTACGT
This sequence comes from Mallotus villosus, assembly GCA_903064625.1. NCBI lineage: Eukaryota > Metazoa > Chordata > Actinopteri > Osmeriformes > Salangidae > Mallotus > Mallotus villosus. Next base: position 427,593 of record CAEFZP010003218.1, read on the forward strand.
CGTAAAAAAAACTAACTTATCGGCATGTTTTTTTGTTATTGCTTTATCCGCCGTGTTACTCTGTCCTGTTTTCTCCCTTACGTTCCAAAAGGCCAGTCTCCCTTCTCTGCAGAATACATTAGTCTATCACACAAACTATCTCCCCCCCCCCGGTCTGACAGCAAACCCCACCCTACCACCTTAACTAACAAATCTTCTGCAGGAAACCCTGGCAGCTGTACGGAGATCAGAATTTATGAGATGCTGTTTGGGCCTGCGTTACTTCTAATCCCATGATTCATGGCCAGATGGTTTTTGTGTTATTGTCTGATGTTTGTGTGTCGAAGATGGTTATGTTGGTGTAATGGTTGTACTGTTGAATAAATATGACTGAAGAAATGAAGAAATATAACTATTGAAATACATTCAATTCAGTTTACCAATTGATTCTCTGAATAACTTTCACCACAATACCCAGGACGCATGTGAGTTTTTTCCCCTCCTCTTCCCTTTCTTGCTCCCTCTCTCCTCATCGTCACTCTCCTCCTAATAGGAAGGACATTCCTGAGCTGTGGTTTTAGTTCATCCAGAAGCCCAAGCAGTGAGTAGGGGTCATCCATCAACCTAGTGATGGCCTGGCTGCATGTTATTAAGTGTCAATACCTGTCCTATTCTCTGCATCTCCTTCTCTTTCCTTCATACCCCCCCCCCTCCTCTCTCTATTGTCCTCCCCTCTAACATGGAGAAAGATTAGGAGGAGGAAGATAAGGAGGGGGTTCAGGATTTGTGTTCACATCAAAGATGCAGCATGAACATTCTTGTTTAAGAGAGGTCTCTTATCATCTATGCTCCTGCCATTACTCACAGCCGTGGCCCCACAGCCTACAGGGTCCAGAGGCCAAAGTCTATTATTATGAGATTATCACTTTTCTTTGGACGAGCTATCCTCACATTCACCAAGTATATTGCTTGATTTTGCTTTCTGGAGTCCCAACACCGTCTTTCACTCTACAAGGTAGCTGCATGATGTGATTGGATGAGAACTCTTCAACAAAAATTAACAAAACTGTACTCAATTAGATATAATGCGGGTTGATGTTTATTGGCTAGAGCGGGCTGATGTTAACTCTGCCAGAAACAGAGAGAGGCTGGGCTGTACTTTGGAAACGGTGGCAGTGCCACCCACCCTGTCTATAGTGTTTGAACATTTTCTGAAATAGTTATTATTGTTACATTTGGTGCTGTTCGGTCTGTATAGACCCGTTGCTGTGTCTGGACACAGACCGCAGTCGCTGTTGGAGTATGACTGGTCGGATGGCTACTGTCACAGTAGAGGATAGAGTCTGTGCTCCATCCATATTGTCACGTCCGTGCAGGGTCGCCAGTCCTCTAGAGGGCGACACTCACTCTAGAGCACCTAAACACTACCTTTCTTCTAACTGGGCACACCTGAGGTGATTACTACTTCCTATTTAAGCACTGGGTGTCCTTCCCTCTTCACTCGGTCATGGAGTTTCGTGAGTACGTTACCTGTCTTTACACTTTCCCTGTGGATTATTTGTTCCGTGGATTCTCTTTGTGGACTACCCTTCCGTTGGACTACCTGTTATATTTGGCAAATAAACAACTATTGCATCAACCCTGCAGTCTGCGTGTGTGCCTGAAAATCCCGGCCTGATACCATATAGTTTACATAAAGCCTGACTGTTATCTTGACTTTTACTTCAGACTAGGGTAAGTAGTGTAGTCTGAATCATATTGCACCATGGCAGGCAGGATAAGGGTTGAAAAGCAACAGAAGGAAAGGATGAGAGGAAGCGAGGGAGAGCACATGGGTAACAGGTGAAAAGCTGGAAATAAAGGATGAAGTGACAGAGACAAAGAGTGAAAGGCAGAGACAAGGTAAGACAGAGAGTGATTGAGATAAATAAGAGAGAAATATGGATAAAGACAGTGAACAGGTAGCCTAAAGACACAGAACATTGTGTTAAATAAATAACCATTCAGCATTGTGGCCGACCTTTAGAGAGTGAAGGAGGCAAGGAATTTTGTTGAAAAACAAATCTCCAAGGGTATCTGCAATTGCTGCTGTTACCATGACTACGGCACTCTGTAGCCTACTCTAATGATGATGTAACTAGTATGGAACAAATGATTGGGTCTCTGCTCTGTGTCTACATCCAGCTAGTCTGTGGGAAGATGCCAACCCTGCTCCGGGTACAATGGGGTCAAGGTCTAGATGGTGGTCCCAACCTGTCTCTCTCTAAGCCTCTGCACCAGTCTCAGATTCAAGTGATAACCAAGACAAATCACAAATTCCATTCAGAGTCCATTCAAAACAGCCCAGACAAATCTTTCAGCAACGCAGCCCAAAAAATCTGCATTGAATTCCGAAAATCCTTAAATCTGGTGAAATGCTGTTAACATCATGAAAGCAGACACATAATAATCTTCCCAACCGCCAGTGACACTTTTCTTGCAAACAGACACCCAGTCACACCACTGCAGCACGTCTCAAACATCAGAAACAGAAATCACGGAAACCCCACAACAAAGCATACATAAAGGAATGGATGTAAAAAATAATTTTCAGATGGAAACAACAGTAGTCCCAGAGTTAGCCCTCTACTCAAAAAACCCTCCCTTAATCCAGCCGTCCTCCAGAACTACAGACCAGTATCACTGCTACCCTTCTTTTCTAAAACAATTTAACGCGCTGTATCTAACCAACTGTCAAACTTTCTGCCTCAGAACAACCTGCTTGACCAACCAATCGGGCTTCAAGACTGGCCACTCCACAGAAACTGCCCTACTGTCAGTCACCACTGCCCTCCAGTCTGCCAGAACGGCTTCGAGGTCATCCGTCATCATTCTGCTGGACCTTTCAGCAGCATTTGATACTGTTAACCATCAAATCCTGCTCGCCAGACTTTCTGAGATGGGCATCACTGGCACCGCACTTTAGTGGATCTCATCCTACCTGTCGGGAAGATCCTACCAGGTCTCCTGGGGAGGCAAAGTGTCAGGCCCCCGCCAGCTCTCCACTAGGGCTGCAACGATTAGTCGACGTTATCGACAACATCGACAATAAAAAATTGTCTACAAATATTTCTGTTGTCGACAAATCGTTTGATCTCACAGGACATTTTTTAAGTGCCTGCCTTAACGGGATTTGACCTGTGCGGCGCTGTAGCGCTAGACTAATGCAGCCCTCCCGTATGCCAACCAATAGAAGAAAACAGCGGTAAAAATCTCAGGATTCAAACGAGCCAGACAAAGTCTTGTGTGGGAAAGTTTCACCAAAGATCCAACTAAAAATACTGTAATGTGTGCAAGGCGGAACTTGTTTTCCATGGTAGCACAATGTGCATGCATGAACATTTAAAACGAAAGCTTCCCGGCACGGAGATGGAAACGGTGAGAGGTGAGTGTGCTCAAGCAGCGACACCAGTTGATAATAACGCATCAGTATTTCACGGATACTATAACACCGTAGCAACATGTCCACAGACAGCAGTTAGACAGTTCAGTGTACACGCCCGTTGTAATGAGACAAACAAAAAGCCAGTCCAGAAATGATACTGTTACTCACTGTTGTTTTACAAGAGCTTTGTTTGCATTCCTACCTCTCTTTGTCTGTAATACAACTGACTTATTTTTGTTTATTTCTGACTTATTTTTCTTTTTGTTATTATTCTTATTTACTTTAAAGCAACATGATTGAAACAATGCTTAGATAGCATTTGTGATTTAGGTTGGACAAAAAGAGATGTAATAGCCTGTTCAGTTGGCTCAAAGTGCAATTGATGATACAAATATGTTTTCAAGTGATTTTCTGGTTTTATTTATTAGTTAGAATAAGTATAACTCAATGTTTTAACAAATTGCAAAAGCTGAATAATCGTTCAAAGCTTTCTGATTAATCAATGCAAAAATAGATGATTAGTCGACTAATCAATCAACTAATCTTTAGATTAGTCGACTATCAAAATAATTGTTTGTTGCAGCCCTACTCTCCACTGGTGTCCCACAAGGCTCCGTCCTTGGACCAATCATCACCTCCCATGGCTTCTCCTACCACTGCTATGCTGACGACACGCAGCTGTACCTGTCGTTCCCCCCGACTGATCCGGGGATCTCAGCTAGGATCGAGGCCTGCCTCACAAACATCTCCGCCTGGATGACCAAGCACCACCTCCAGCTGAACCTCGCCAAAACAGAAGTCCTCATTATCCCGGCCATGTAATAACTTTTCTTTCTACCAAACTACACCTGCCAACTGTATCACAGCGCAGGAGAAAGCATGCATCTACCCATGGACGAGAGGCTCGGATGGCGAGCATAGTTAATTTTGAGTTGAACTGTCCCTGAAATAGGCCTATCGTTGCCCTATCTCACATTATTATTTGGCACATCAAATACACGGAGACAGACAAAATATTATACACATCTGTTGGGTATTAACTACTTACTAACCGAGAGTGAGGTCATGCCGGGAAATATCAAACTGAGGCCTTGATACGCCAAAGCCGAGGTTTGATATTTCCAGGCATGACCGAACGGTCGAGGTTAGTAAGTTGTATGGCATTTTTAGCTCTTTTCATTTTGTAAATTAAAATAAATTGTAGAGTAATTGTAACTAGCTCTCAAGTCTTCTCACGGTGTGTTTCAGGTGTCGTCTAGCAACCAATTACTTTTGATAGAAAGCGGACAACACGGTTCTGCTAAAATGTCTTTAATTCCAACACAAATAATGACTCTTAAATAATAATGAAAGTTAACAATTTATTCATCGCTGTTGATGTCTTCATTATCATCTGGATAGTAAAACTCAGCTGACAGCAAATCAGTGCCATAATGTTTTGAATTTTAAAAGGCATCGAATACTTAATATTGAAATTTAAACAACACTGAATTCTCATCTGAATATATTTCAATGTAAAATAAAATTCAGGTTGCTCAAATTCGAGCCTAAAAAAAATTTGATCTTTAAAAATTCAACCATAACATTTTTGACCCTATCAAATTTGAGCCGAAAATCTTCCAGCTGAAAAAATTCGAGCCGAAAATTTTTCAGCTGAAAATATTTGAGCCAAAAATTGAGCCTATAAAATTCGACCCCCAAAAATTGAGCCTATCAAATTAGACCCGAAAAATTCAGATTTTTTACATCCGGGATATCAAGGACAGCCTGAGGAGAGAGTTCCAGTTGAGAGGGGCCTGAGGAGGGAGCGCTGCAGTTGGATAGGTCAGAAGTTTGTTTGATTGCATTGAGGCTTGATTGCTCTACCTGTCCTTGATATCCCAGATGTTAAAAATAAGAATTTGATAGGGTCGAATTTTATAGGCTAAAATGTTTTTATCTAAAAAAAATTCAGCTGGAAAATGTTTGGCTCGAATTTGATAGGGTCGAATTTTTTATGATTGAATTTTTAAAGATCAAATTTTTTAGGCTCGAATTTGAGCAACCTGAATTTTATTTTACATTGAAATAAATTCAGATGAGAATTCAGTGTTTCAGTATTAAGTATTGCCTTTTAAAATTCAAAACATTATGGCACTGATTTGCTTCCATACTCATTTTGACAAGATGACGTCAGAGGAGGGCTATAATAATACTTATCAGACCGCGGACCGGCGATGAGGTCAATAAGCGGCTGGCATGACTACCCATTAGCCAATCAGAACGCTCGTACTATCGTTGCCATAAAATAAAGTTGTTTAATGACTCTTTTATTCATATTCTGTGGGTAGCTCACTTTTAACACATGATAACAGTAAATTAAAGAACGTGTTCCAACCCTGCTTGTATATTGTAAATATTGGAGACCACACATTAAAGTTATGGAATCACTAAATAATGAATTAGTTTTTTTCAACTGCTTACACACAAAATCTTTACTTGTCACACAATTACCGAAACCTGACACTTAAACACCAGAAACACACATAGAATCTGCAAAACCATCAGTGTTGGGAGTAACGCGTTACAAAGTAAAGCATTACTGTAATTCCACTACTTTTTGCAGTAACGAGCATGTAACGCAGTATTTTTTTAAATCAAGTAACGCAGTTACAATTACTGAAATTTAAATGAGTTTGTTACTCGCGTTACTCTCTTTTGTGAAAAATGAACACTTGCAGACAAGAAGACAAGATAGGCCTACTTTAGCTGCTTCTGATCTGACATCACAGGACCTTGGTGGCGCAATGATACACCAATCGAATCAATCAATGAGCATTCAACCACATCATGGCCGACAGTGCGGATAGAATGAGCTTTCTCTCCTGGAAGTACGGACATAACTTTTCGCTCGTCGAAATTAAAGACAAAAATGTAGTGGTGAGTTGTAAATTATGTGCAGGTGCAAAGAAGACCCTATCCACATATAAGCGCAGCTAGTTCAGGCAGGGCAATCGGGCAGCGTGCGTCATCCACTCATTACCACACCTGTGTTAGCCAGCACAAGCCCATTGGGCCAAGTCCGATAAGACGGCATTAAAAGGCCGTGCGGATACGCACACACGCCCTTCTCCCCCATGCTGTCTGTATGTTCTATCCATCAGGGGGATTATATCTCAATTGCTCCCTGCCTCATATGTCATGTATGTATGTGTTCCATCGAGGAGGCAGGGAGTGCTTCCCTTAGATCATCCACTCCGCCAAAGTTAAATCTACATGTCACTGTCATGTAACAATAAATGCTCAAATCTAATCAACCACAAATGCTTACAGTAAAAAAGAATGTTTGGTTTCAATCTTGTTTTTGTGTTTACCATGAATTTTTTAACATCTCTGCCATTACAGAAAGGTACATAGGAGCTCATGAAAGAAGAGTTTTAGGTTTTGAATAACTGTGTGTATATGATATACCCAAAAATGTAATATTATGGCAAAGGTGTTTGCATTTGTGATATTTTGAATGCCATGCTTCATTTTACAAAATGCGAGGCATTTCGCATTTTGTGTGTGCAATTTTGGGATTTGTGTGTAAAGTTTTGAAAAAAAGTAAAATAAAATGTCTGTAACTATATTGATTACTTTGAGGTTGGGAGTACAAAGGTTCTCACGGAAAGAGGTCTCATGGGGGACTGAGATTGCACCGAGAAGAAAAGTGATGTCAGACAGAGCGGGAGTCTGTTCACAAACAGGATTGATATGACTGTAAATGTGTATTTGTGGGTAACAGGGTACAGTGCGGGAAAACACCCAGATTGGGTAAAACGCCCCATCTTTTTTTCCCTAAATAACCACTAGATAGAATCAAGTTACGATTGTATTGTTGCTATGGACTACATTGGCAACGATAAAATACTTGTAGCTATCCACTGAGGAGCTTACGCTGGCGAAGTACTTCAAGAACAGATTTTATTATCAGTGTATTAATTTTCAGCAGTCAGAAAAACAAAGTTTAAAAGCTAGTTATTTTGCAGGACATAATGTGAAGAGTTAGGCCAGAGGAAAGTGAGTTCATCTTAATAACTGGAAACATAATTATATTTGAAGATTTACATAAATGTCTGGTAGCCATAGCCTGTGGGGATTTCGGTACATTCGCTACTTACTATCATAATTACTGTATTCTGACCATCAAATCCATAGTTTTTCAATTAAATGTAGACTAACCATGTGGTTGAGTCACAATATTTGAGATTAACATTCAAAATAACTTCAAGTTAGCATCAGTTAGGTAAATGTGTGTAGAATTGTGGAAGGGCCTTGTAAACCCTTTAGGGGGGAATTTCCACCCACTTTACCCTGTAGCTAATTACACAGCACCAGCAGCTAATTTCTTCAATTTCTTAATGTTATACTTTTTCCTTAATCTACATAATTCTACATAAACCTCCAGATTGAGGAGTCCCTGCAAGGATGATCTTAACGTATAGGATGATACGTACGTGTGTATGAATGAAATCTATGCAGCTATTTCATATGTTCTATGTTTCTGTTGATGATTAATATAATTAATGTCTTTGTTGAATGATGAATATAATCTAAGTCTCTGTTGAATGATGAATATTAAATATATATGTTTTTTTTTAAATTAAATATATATGTATTAGCTATGTTGGATGCTGTCGTCCTCTCCTACTCTTTCTTCAATGCCTAACGAATCTATCTCTTGACCCTGTATTTATGCTTGAGCAGCACTGGTTGAAGCCTGAAAATATTGTAAACAATTTTTGCATTATGCAGGTAGCAACGCTAGTGCTAAATAACTATTTAGCTGGTCGGTTCCTTGACGCCGGGTAAGTGGGGCTCGTGAGACAGCTCACCAAAAGAACGATGGGGAACCACTTGTCTAGCAGATTAAGACATGTTCGTAGGTACCTAGCTAGCGAAAAGTAGCCTCAACTTTCCTAGACTTAGCTACGATACTAATGATGCTGAAGGGTCGCTAATATCGCATAGCGATTAGCGTCGTTGCTAACGTGTGATGTTGTGACTGTGTGTATTAGAGAGACATGTGAATGACAGAGACGGAGGGAGAGCAGGGAAAGAAAATGCAGCTGAACGAATACGCTGCGTGTTTTAGATATCGTTAAAAAGAAAATCTATTGAAACACAATATGTAGCGGCCGGTGTTGATTCTGTGGCGGACCGCCACAAATTAGTCTATGTGTGGGAAACACTGCTGTACAGTGTTCTTCTTGGTAGCGATTGCATTGGTTGAATTCGATGTAACGTTCCGTTGTACGGTTTAGGCTGAAATTAATTATTTTCATGAACAGATTGACAAGTTTAGGCTGTGGCAATGAAAGATAGTTTCACCTATTGAAAGACTTTTGATTAAAGGGAGTGCCGAACATGTTCTGTCGCCATTTCACTTCCTAAACAGCTGTGGATGTTTTTGTTAGCTACTGTACTAGTGTGTCTCGCGTAGGCTACAGTGTTGCAGTGAGCTACACTGGTTTGAAACCACAGGTAATTATAATTTCACCAACAAATCGTTTACATGTAATCTAATGTCATAATAAATCCTACAACGAAAATGTATTTGTGAGCAAGGTTTATTTTAACGATTGAAAACAGATGCATCATACTAGACCGCTGTAGTATGTGTTGCCCGGGCAACAGAGGCTAATGTCATGATGCTAATGCTTCAGCGAAATAGTAGACTACTGTTTCCGAAATAACATCAGCTTATATTGTACATTACACTTCACTCACAATTGTGTTTTATATCACAAAATAAAATGAGTAAATAGTTATCACCCTGGCCTATTTGCTTGTGGCGTTTCTGCAGCTGCCTTGCAGCAAAGCTAGTTAGGCCAGCTATCTCCCAGAAGTTAACGAGTTGCTAAACTAATGTTCTGCTAGAAAGGTAGTCACACGTGTTTTCGTGACGTTATGACATTAGTAGCGTCAGTGACTGGCTAGCAAATTAGCCTCTGTTAGCTTCACTTTTTGCCACAAAAACGTTGTATCCTCCTAAACTGTGCAACGGAACATACATTCGAATACAAGCAACTCAATCGCTACCAAGACAAAACGTTTGACACCGACGTTGTCCATGTAGTCCAAATATTGAGGCATCCTTAGGGGGGCAAAAAGAAACAATAAGAATAAGAAATATATATGTGAGATAACAAAGATTGTGCTCGCCAAAGGCATGGGCACACCCAAAAATTTGTAAATAGTTATCACCATGGCCTCTTTGCTTGTGGCGTTTCTGCAGCTGCCTTGCAGTAAAGCTATAGTTAGCCTGGCTTTCTCCCAGAAGTTAACGAGCTGCTAAACTAATGTTCTGCTATGTGTTTTTGTGACGTTAGTGATGTTACAGTGACTGGCTAGCAAGTTAGCCACCATAAGCTTCACTTTTCACCACAAAAACTTAATTTCAATTTAAACCATGCATGGAACGTAAATAAAAATACAAGCAACTCAATCGCTACCAAGAAACTTTTGACACCGACGTTGTCTATGTAGTCCAAATATTGACTGATCCTTAAGGGTGGGAAAAGAAACAATAAGAAAAAATATATATGTGAGAGAACAAAGGTTGTGCCCCTGCCGAAGGCAAAGCACACCCAATTACATATCAGATATATACAGAGTAGAATAACAACCTTTATTTCTGGATAAGACATTTGGTGCTTCTTCCATAGAGCTCTAGTCAAACATTACAATTCTGTGAAAGTCACATATGTTGTCAAATGACCTGTCCATTTCACATCAGTATGGAACACCCCCTCCATGTAATAACAATAATTGCAATCATTACAAATGTTACATTGAAATTGGATTGACACTGTTAATCCTACAGACGAGAATGTTTTAAATGGTTGAAATATGACTGTCAGATTTCTCTGATTCTACAAATCTACTTATGATTTCCAGTAACAGAATTAAGCAGCATTTCATAAGACAAGATAAGTAAATGAAGTTGTTGTGAACTGAAGTTGTGCTAAAGGTAAGTATTGTGCAATAAATGTAAATGTACAGACACACTAGCGCACGCCGCACACATGGGATAGTAGTCAGATGGTGATTGAACGTGCACATAGGACTGGCAATCCATCTGGTTATTCTGGAAAGAGACCTAGGCCTATCATGATCAAATTCCTCAGATACAAAGATAAAATGGATGTTCTAGGAAAGGCTAAGGATCTGAAAGGTACCAAAATCTATGTGAATGAGGACTACACTGAAGCTGTCCGGCTGAAGCGTAAGGAACTCATTCCAGCCATGAAAGCTGCCAGAGAACGAGGTGACATAGCCTACATCCGACATGACAAGCTTATTGTCCATCCCCCTGCCCAAAAGCATAAGAATTAGAAAGGCACCAACGGACAGGAACTGGAGCGAGAGACTAGTTCACTGGTTTCTTTAACTTGAGCTCATATAGTCTGAACTGAACTATTTTTTTTTAAAGGATAGTAGACCCATTGATGATAAGCATCTTTTTCCTGTTTCAAAGGGTCTTGTTATGGCCCATTTGAATGTCTGCAGCATCAGAAATAAGGTACATGAACTCAACTATCTGATTACAGAAAACACCATTCATATCTTGGCCGTATCAGAAACACATCTGGATGATACTGTTCTTAACCATTGATGGCTATAATATTTTTAGAAGGGACAGGAATAAGCATGGTGGTGGCATACATCAGAAATAACTTTCCATCAACTTTGTGCACTGAGTTTATCTCAGATCATTTAGAATCGTTATGGGTTAAAGTGCATCTTCCTCACCTTAAGCCAGTGCTGGTTGGCTGCTGCTATAGACCTCCTGGGACTGATGTGCAATATCTGAATGATTTGTGTGTGTTAATTGACAAAGTTACAGATGTGAATGGTGATATTTTTTTACTTGGGGATATGAACATAGACTGGTTTGCGAATCAGTGTCCAATGAAACGAAAGATGGTTTCATTGATCAATGCTTGTAATCTGTCTCAGATGATCTCTCAACCAACTACAGTCTTTACTAACAGTGCTGGCCATATTTCTGCCACTTGCATAGACCATATTTACACAAATATTCCTGAATGCTGCACTAAACCAGTTTCTCGATCTGTGGGTTTTAGTGATCATAATATTATAGCAATTACCAGGAAAACTAAAATTCCTAAATGTAAGGTCAATATAGTACATAAAAGGATGTTCAAAAAATTCATTACGGAAAGTTTTTGGGCAGATGTTGGAGATATTGACTGGACTGATGTGTATGCTGCTGAGGAGCCTGAAACCTCCTTAAATATGTTTATGGAAAGTTTCATGAAGATTGTTGATAGGCATGCCCCTATGAGAAAGTGTATTGTAAAAGTGAGACCAGCTCCATGGCTGAATGAGACTATAAAGAGCCTCATGAAGGAGAGGGATGAAGCTAAATCTACATTAGTAAAGTCTGGATTAGTGGTGGACAGACTCAGGTACTGTCAATTGAGAAATTAAGTTACAAAACTGAATAGATCTATGAAAAAAGAATATTACATGCAAAGAATAAATGCTGTAAAGCAAGATGGTAAAGAGCTCTGGAAAACCCTTAATGAAATAATGGGGAGACGGACAACTGGAGGGGCTTCCTTTGTGGAATCAGAGGGCATGTTTCTGACCAAACCATCTGATATAGCAAATTATTTTAATGATTTCTTCATAAATAAGGTCCATGCACTAAGGCAGAATATGGACAATACTGATTCTAGTTGTCTAAAGCTTATAAAAGATTATGTGATGTTAGACAAGAGGTGCACTTTCCAGTTTAATAGTGTGGAGGAGCGTGAAGTAAGGGAGTTGTTGAAGTCCCTGCCCGAACACAGCTCAGTGGGTACTGACATGCTGGACAGTAAAGTACTTGGCCTGGCAGCTGACTATGTTTGCGGTCCATTATGTCAAATATTTAATGCATGCTTAATGAAAGGTGTTTTTCCCACTATCTGGAAAGAAGCTAAAATTATTCCCATACCTAAAGATGGCAGACAAGCACTCACTGGGAAGAACAGTAGACCTATCACTATTCTCCCAGTTCTTAGTAAACTGATGGAAAGAATAGTCCACTCACAGATACAGGAATACTTTGACTGTAACGGCTTGAACACAGATTTCCAACATGCTTATAGACATAATCATTCAACTTGTTCAGCCCTTACAGCAATGAATGATGACTGGCTCAAGGAAATTGACAATTTAAAGATGACTGGTGCATTATTACTTGATTTTAGTGCGGCATTTGATGTCATAGATCACAATCGACTTATAGGTAAACTATAATGCTATGGATTTAGTCCAACCGGCATCCAATTTATGAAGAATTATCAAAAAAATAGGACGCAACAGGTTTATTACACTGGCAGCTGGTCTCACTCTAATGTCTTGGACTGCGGGGTCCCACAAGGGAGCTGTCTTGGACCACTCTTATTTGCTATCTTTACAAATGATTTACCATCAGTATTGTGTAAAGCAACTGTACAAATGTATGCTGATGATTCCACATTGTATTATGCTGCAAAAACTGTCAGTGAACTGGACAATGTTTTATCAGCTGAGTTAAGTGTGGTTTTTGATTGGATAAAACAAAATAAGTTGGTACTGAACATCTCGAAAACCAAATCAATTATCTTTGGATCGAGACATAAACTGTCGTCTACACCAAAGATGAGTTTGAAATTGTCTGGGGAACCTGTTGAACAGGTAAATAAAGTAAAATTACTCGGCACAATAGATAGTCAGCTGTCATGGGCAGAGCATATTGATACCATAGTAAAGAAGATGGGTTGCGGTATCTCTATGGTGAGGAGATGTCTTTCTTATGTCCCTACACACATTGTAGGATTAATTGTATGTAATTGTAATGTAAGGATTAATTTTATGTCACTAGGGCTGTGTCTACTACCGCGCACTTGTGCACTTCAAGCACTTACTTTCAGTGCTTAGGGCGCTTACGCTGAGAAACAAAAATAATTCAGTGCACTGAAAGTACCCGGATGATGCACTGCAAACGGTCCAAAAATGAAGTGTCCGACGATGGACACTACTCGCCCTAAACGGGCGCCATCTTGGCTACGTAGCGGAAGAGGAGGAGTCCAGTGACAGAAATACAAGCGGGTTTGTTTCGCGGGTTTAGTTTCTCGGGTGTCGCGAGCAGATTTGCGTGCGTCACTTCCCGCTAGGTGGGTAAGTAAAGTGTTCCAGTTTAGACACCGCTATTCAGCAACTGAGTGCACTGCAAATGTAAGTGCACTACATTGCAGTGCACTACATTGCAGTGTACTTCGTTGAGTGCGCGGTAGTAGACACAGCCCTGGATTATTGTGCACGTGTATGGTCATCTACATCTAAAGGTCAACTAAATAAATTACAAACTGTCCAAAACAGAGCTGCTAGGTTAGTATTACATTGTCCCATAAGAACGAACACAGTCAGTATGCACAGTCGACTCTCATGGTTAACGGTAGAGAACAGACTGGTTTTTAATACAACTACATTTTTTAGAAACACTGTCTTTTTTTCTCTACCCGCTTTTTTATATAACCAAATTGTTAGGTGTGATCAGGTTCATTCTCATGTGACTAGGTCAGCTGATGATGGCATTTATTTATCGTGCCAGTTATTTACAGTTATTTATCGTGCCATCAATCAATGGAATAATTGCCCACTCGATACGTAAAATTAATAACAAAGTCTCTTTCAGGTACCATCTGAGAATGCACTATTTACAATAGTGAGAAGGGAATCACATATTTACTGTACGAATGGAGCAATTAATGTGGTGCTGTAATGATTTGTAATGATTTGTTCTGTGTGATTTCTGGTGATGTTTATAATGATGTCTACAATGTTTCTGTTTTTAGATGATCATTGTTAAGTCATTTTTATTTGTTCCCTTTTTGTTGGACCCCAGGAAGATTAGCTTGTCCCACTTTGGTGACAGCTAATGGGGATCCTTTTAACAATAAACAATAAACACACATTATGTTTCATCAAACCTTTCTTATCCCAATCTCTGTGACAGGGTGACGTTGTACATAGGGTACAAATGGGTAATAAGGTGTAGAGTCACTGCACAGCTGTTCAAATCTAAAATACAAACAATCGGTGCTACGCCATTTTATACCAAATCAAACAAGCCATTCAGGCACAGCAAAAATCCCGCACTGCTAGAACGTGTAGAGCACGTCACTGAATCGAATGTGTCCAATTGCTGCTGCTTTGGGGCCCTCCCTCTGGGACGAGGATTTTCCAAATGGGCTAGAACACTGATTATATTTCCAGTTCACCCTGTTCTCTTCAAACAGTCGAAGGCCATTCAAAATTCTAATGAGTTCTCTCAGGAGAGCGAGAGCGTATTTCTCAAACAATTGCTCTCCCAGCTGCAGCTCTGCGTAGGTGTGTGTCTTTCAGTGTAACTCTTTTTGTACCAAGGCATGTGTGTGCACATTGTGTTTATGTGTAAGACAGCTCTTCAAGCAGACTTCTAATGAGTGGACTGACGGGCTCTTAATGTAAATCAGTCAGTTTTGTTTTAAGCAGTTTTTAGTTTGTTCATGGGTTTCCAGTGTGGATTTGGTTTCATCTCATACACAGACACAAACTCACACAGAGACAACACATGGGTTTACTGTATTGGTTTAGCTTGATATCATGTACACACACAAGCACACACACACACACACACACGGCTTTACTGTGCAGATAAACCCTGATTTACCCACCTGGCTGCATGGGTGAGGGAGTTTTGATCATAATGGTCTGACTTCACAACCAAATATACACACACACAAGCCAAACATGCTGTGAAACACTGCCTATCATCCTCCATCCCCTTCCATTACCGTTGCACATTAGACATCTAACAAACCTCCTTAATAAATAAATACTTATAACAAAGGGGACTTGTGCTCCTTCTCTCTTTATCCCTCCCTTGTTAATTTCTTCCTAATTATCCATTCTAGGATAGGGACTGCATCATGTGTTCTCCAGAGAGGTGGAGCTGAACCTGCAATCTCACTCTCTCCAATAAATAATAGAGGGCAGATCAATCCTGAAGTATCGATACTTTTTATACTGATGTTGTATCAAAAGTATCAATGCTCACGTAAAGCGTTGATACTAGATGTTTAGTTAGTTAAATTTATTTAGCATGAAATGTAATGTTTGAAATAAACTTTGAAGCTGATAACATGCAGCTCCTTCCAATCTGGTATGCACACGTTACTACCGTATTTTAAGGAAAATAAGCCGCATCGTGTACAAGCCGCAACAGAATGAGTACTTTGGGTTTGTACAAAGAGCTCGGTTACACCAGTGTTTCTTAACTGGTGGGTCCCGACCCAAAACTGGGTCGCGGAGGTGTCCTGGGTGGGTCGCGGAGGGATGGTGTAAAAGAAAAAAAACGCTTTGTTTTCATGAAAATAATGTGTTTTTTTTCGCAACTGCCTGGGACACATTGGCTGCAAAGTGCCACGCAGCGCTACGATTGAGCAAAAGCTGTTCACAACCGACGAGCATTTCTCCGCGCCGATCAACAAGCCTTTCAGCCATCGGAGCTTTCCTTTTTCACATTACGCCAACATGGTACATAAACATGGCATAGGCTATATTTAGGAAACGTGTTATTCCAACAGCATCCCATCTTTGATCCTTGTCCTTGTAATGCTTTTTAACTTGGAGAATTAATTTGATGTCGTCCATCTCCTTGAATTTCTCGCTACTTTTAGAAATCGACTTGGGGGTTCTCCCTCGGTAGTAGTGATGGGTCATGCGCACAAGCATCGGCTCTGAGAGCCGGCTCTTTGTAGTGAATCAGAAGAGCCGGCTCGCATCGAGTGAGAGCCGGCTCCCAGTTTTTTGCCCATTCGCTGCTTAGGTTTCACTTTCACAGAGGTCTGTTATGATTGGCCAGCATGGCGACCAGCATGCGGCATTCACGTGAGAATTAAGGATGTGTAAACAGAGAGGGGGCGGGGCAGACACACCACTTGACTCACTCCACTGCAAGTGAAGAGAGAGACAGAGCGGTGAGGACTGAGGAGCGTGTGTGCGTCTTGCATTGTCGTGTCGTTTAACTATGAGTGACACTAGAAAGCGAAGCAGCATCTGGCTGCAGTTTAAAGATATTGGGAACAAGAAAGCAGAGTGCCTTCACTGCAAAACGAAGGTCACTATAAGAGCAGGTTCCACCACAAACCTGCATAGACATACAAGAACTGTCCATCCTACAGTGCAGTTAGAGGAGAGAGGGCAAGCCAGCTCACCATCTACTGATCCTGGTGTGTCTCATACCAGAACAACAGCTGCTGTAACGTCTACTGCCATCCCCATGCGTGCAAGTATAACCTCTCCTACTGCAACTCAAAGCAAAATAAGTCCGTTTTTACCTAAACTGATGACCCCAGCCAAACAGCACAGTATTGATGATGAGTTGGCTAAAATGGTAGCTTCTGATTTTCAACCCTTTTCCATTGTGGAGGACAAAGGAATGAAAAACTTTGTCAAAGCCCTAAATCCCACATACACTCTACCCAGTAGAAAAACACTTTCCCAAACAATGATCCCAAAACTATATGACACAGAACGTGCATTATGGCAAGAAAGGGTGACAAAAGCTCCATCAGTTTGCCTGACAACTGACTGCTGGACCTCCAGAACAACCTGCTCTTTCATGTCTGTCACTTGCCACTTTATTGAAGATTACAAGATGACATCTTGCCTTCTGGACTGCTTCGAGTTCACCGACAGACACACTGCAGAAAACTTGGCAGTGGAGCTACTAAGAGTGGCAAAAGAGTGGCAAGTAGAGGACAAAGTGGTGTGCTGTGTGAGTGATAATGCTGCAAACATCACCAAAGCCATAAAAGTTTTGAAGTGGACCCATCACCCATGTCTGGCGCATACACTAAACCTGGTGGTTAGAGATGCTCTGAAGGTGATCAAAACAACCGTGGATAAGGTGAAGGCTGTTGTGGAGTTTTTCCACAAAAGCACAGTAGCAGCACAGAAGCTAAAGTCCACACAGCGCCAAATGGGGATTCCTGAACTGAGGCCCAAACAAGAGTGTGCCACCAGGTAGAACTCAACATTTGATATGTTGAAACGAATGCTTGAAATAAAAGATGCCATCATCTCCACCCTGGCCCTCATCAACGCATCTATTGAGCCATTAAGCCAAGAGGAATGGGAGCTGGTGAAAGAGGTCTGCGCCGTCCTGCAACCATTCCAGGAGGTGACTGTGGAGATAAGTGCAGACAGGTACCTAGAACCATTGAAGCATTGTTTTCTCTACTACTATTCAGTCACTATTATACATTGCAAACACAACACATACAGTATAATGCATCACGTATAATATGCCACATACTTTTAAAAAACTAAATTCTAAAAGTTGCTGTTTTCTCTCCTTCAGCTATGTCACAGCCTCGAAAATGCTCCTGCTTTGCAAAGGTCTGCAGCTGGTGACAGCCGAGAACCAATGGACAGTAACTGTGCAGAAAGTGAAGGAATTAGTTGCAGCTCTTTGTTCAGCCATGGACCGCAAATTTCTGCGGATGGAGTACAACACTGTCCTTTCAGAAACTACCTTATTGGATCCAAGGTTTAAAAAACTTGCCTTCAGTGATCGTAGAGCTGTTGATGAAGCTCTTCAGAGGATTAGTGCAGCAGCAGCAGCAAAATGCACCCCCAGCAGCCAGCCAGCTCCACCATTACAGGGCCAAGTGGAGGAGGAGCAGCAAACCTCTGCTGTTTGGAG
Source organism: Mallotus villosus (assembly GCA_903064625.1). NCBI lineage: Eukaryota > Metazoa > Chordata > Actinopteri > Osmeriformes > Salangidae > Mallotus > Mallotus villosus. The sequence continues at coordinate 445,766 of CAEFZP010003218.1, forward strand.
GCTTTTTGATGACAGAGCTACAGGAGATGCTTCAAGGAGAAATCCGACAGCTGATGCTATAATGGAGGTGAGGAGCTACCTTGAGGAGCCCCTCATCCAGAGAGCAGAAGACCCACTGAGCTGGTGGCAGGCCAAGGCCTCAGTCTTTCCACTCCTGGTGAAGGTGATGGAGGGGAGACTATGTATTGTTGCCACATCAGTTCCTTCTGAGAGAATCTTCTCCAAAACAGGGCAGATACTCACGGAGAGGCGAAATCGTATCAGCCCATCCAAGCTGAGGCATCTGATCTTCCTGAATGCCAACCTGCCCTGAGGACTAATGCTGTTTGCTGGAGTTTGGTTCTGGTTTTGATTCTGTTCTGTGGATTTGTTTGAAGTTTATTGTTAATTTGTGCAATAAAAAAGTTTAATTGAAATAAACAAATGTAAGAGTGGTTTTGTCACAGAATAAATGCACAGAATTAGGCATTATAAGGTCTCTCATAAAAACACTGAAAGCAAAAGGGTTTTCAACACATAAACCATGATTTTTTTTCAAAGTTAAGGTAAAATATAGGCTACAAAAGATCCTAAATAAAGAGCCGTTCGGGAGTCGAAAGAGCCGGCTCTTCTTTGGGAGCCGAGTCAAAAGAGCCGGCTCTCAGAAAAGAGCCGAACTTCCCATCACTACTCGGTAGACTGTCTGAACGTGTGTGTGTTGTGTGCAACGATTGTCAACTCGTTTCTCTCAAACAAACAAAACAACCACGGGCATGCTAGCTCAACAGATCAATCCGTTTATTTTCATTCGTTTTCATCAGGGTAACCACATGAAAAGGCCGTTCGTTACCAACATTGTGTAGTTAGGTTTAATATAGGGTGAATATTGGTAAAGTAGAAGGCCTCCAAAGTAATATAAAAAAGTCATTATGAAGTCTACAACTTAAAAAATGTTCACTGTAGTCTACAATTAATGTAGTAAAATCTTAATAACATGTTTTTTGATTCAAATATATCCACTATTATATGTAATATAAAGCTGTTCATTGTATAAAGCCCGCCATGACAATTTGATTGGTCAGAACAGTTGTTGTTGCTAACATAGTTTTTCCCAAACCGAGCGACCCCAGACCCAACTTCCCGACCAACATTTTTTTTGTGGGCGGGGATAAGTTTGGCTGGCGTCCAGGCTAAATTATTGCATATTTTAAGTGCAATGTCAAATCTAAATGATATATGTGCAGTAATATTTTTGAAAAATAAAATAAGTTCTCTTCAATGTAAAAAAAAGTGGGTCGCGACCTAATGACCATAGGAAATTGTGGGTCCCAAGGGCAGACCAGTTAAGAACCACTGTTACACTACCAAAGTTGAATTAGTTGTAGTTGCTAGCGATGCTAGCGTTATTTTGCATCAGCAGAGTAAACACTTTTGGCTGTACGTAAGTGAGAGATGTTATGATGGCAGAAAGAACAGGAGCATTGTGTGGAATTAATTTATGGCGATAAATGAAAACCTTGCAAACCTCGGATTTTGTGACTTGGTGTGATGATTCTTATCTACAGTTAAATACTACTAAAACAAAAGATATGATTATTGATTTTAGAACTTCTACTGTAGATCACATTACCACAACTATTAAAGGACAGGATGTGGATTGTGTGGAGAGTTACAAATACCTAGCTATAGTCATTGATTCCAAACTGACATTTAATTTGAATTGTGAAATGGTCTGTAAGAAAGGTCATCAGCGTCTGAGTTGCCTTAGGAAGCTTGACACATTTCACATTGACAGACACATGCTGTCATTGTTATATTTTGCTTTTATTGAATCTATTCCGTAATTTTCCATTGTGGTGTGGTATGGGAGTCTGTCAGTGAAGAACAAGAACTCCTTAAACCAAATTATCAAGTGGGCGAGTAAGATAATAGGAGTAAATCAACAGACTCTAGAATACATTTATACAACTCAGTTGTACAGGAAGGCCAGTACTATTTTAAGTGCTGCATCCCTTAAGCAACGGATTTCAGTTACTTCACTCAGGTTGCCGGTTTATGGTCCCGAGATGGAAAACGAGACACTACAGGAATACTTTTTTTCCTGCGGCAATTGAGGTTTTAAAGGGGTCACTGATTGCAAAACCGATTTTACCTTGTCATAGTTGAATAACGACAGTTTGGTGGGTAAAATGAACATACAGTGAACCTCAAAGTCCATTGACACCTCTTTCCTATGCAAATCTCGAAATGAAAACATTTGGCTGTAAAACGCTAGCTTTTCAACAAAGCCACCTGACTGACGTCAGTCCGGGGGCCGCCTTTTTTGGCTCTCGTCTGTATCTTTGTCAAGCCCCAAAATGTACATCCAGACCAGACCACTCACTGGTGTTCTTGCCCAGTCCGAGGTAGCGACGCTACGTTTCTACACACATCGACATACCTTACTTAGCAAATGACTAGCTAGACTAGCTGTAGTCGGCATTAGAAGGGAAGCTTCCCAAAAAATAGCCAGAAAACAAAATCAGTCTAGCCTTTTGCTGACGCCTGTTTAGATTATCTTTTCGAAATAACTGGAGAAAGGCTGTGGTAGATACAGGATACGTTAGCATTGTTAACTGTTACCGACAAAATCATACTACAGCTTGCGGTTGTGATGAACATAACTAAGGTCGGAACGCACTTTTTTTTTGCAACAGCTTCATAGCAAATCCTGCTTTACATTGTCCCAGGTTTTTAAAACCGTCCTTGGTGAAATGGTTTGCGCAACTGCACAGAGATCTTCTATGCTACGGTAGAAACAGACATCAGCCATACCCGTCTAGTCAATGTTAACTAGACTCAAGCTCATCTGATTTTCATCGGTGATTTGCAAGGAATGTAAGAACAGCTAGATAGCGAAAACACCTATACTGTAGGCATGTAAACCAGTTTAGCTTGCTAACGCAAGAGCATGAATGTGTTATAATTTATTGTGTTTATTGGCAATGGGTCTTACGTTATTTCATGTTCCTGACTATGTTTCATTCTAATAAATAACCCGTGTTGTTATGTAAATCTACAATTCAGATGCATGTTTGTCCAGATCTATTTTTCAGCAAGATAGCTAGAGCTAACTGAAGCTGTGTTGAATCACGATAGTTTGTTTGCTAAGCTATAGTGCTAACTTTACCCACCTAAGGCGATTCTGTTTGCTTCGACAACAGACGTGGAAACTACCGTAATCATTTTAAATTATATCTAGTCAATCTGTTGAAAACAGTGTTGTGTAGACACAATAGATTTATTTGTACGTTTTTTATTCAAGTCGCCACCTTCTTGTTTCAGTGAGTGCTGTTGGCAGTCTTTGCTTCGCAGCTTTGCTCGTTGTAAACCAACCAATCAGCGCACAGCTCATCTAAATACCAATGATATAAGGGAAAAAGCTCTCATTTTTTCCCGGGAAAAACATGCTGGATGTAAAAGAGGGCATAGAACAGCACCCGGGCCATTTTCAGCCAAAACAATGTTACATACCCTATTCGGAGACCTTAAGGAACAGTGTAAAATACTCAAAAAACCCAGTCAATCACCCCTTTAAGGAACAGTGTAAAATACTCAAAAAACCCAGTCAATCAACCCTTTAAATAATAATAAGGAGAGATGTTTTAGTATGCAATAGTTAGTTAAATATAAGAAGGGATATGCATGTGTTTGGTGCAGCCTGTCATGATGTTATTAACCGGTATATTTGTTGTGAATTGTTGTGTCTTGTATGTGTTTTTTCTGGACAACTAAATTATATTTATCTGCAAAACAATTTTACCTACGGGTACGAAATAGAGATACCTTGACCTTGACCGTGGCAACCCCATCAACTTGTACAAACACATTAAAACACACAAAAAGGAGAATTTTGAGCCGCAAAATAAACTGAAAGTGGAGGAGGATATAAATCCTTCAGACAGACCCCCCAGCAGTGCCAGCAGTAAGACGTACTTTTATAGATATTAAATGTACGTATTTCTGTAATTTTCAAACTTTGCCAAGACATCGGGCCAGGGCCGGCCCAAGCCTTTATGGGGCCCTAAGCAGAATTGATTTGGGGGCCCCCCTGTGACGCAAATATTATTGATCATTCTTAATGCTTGATTATTCGCACACTATTAATCTAATGCACTAATTAGCAATTGTATTAGTTGTGTTGCTTACCTCATACCAATGTTTGCCTGGCATGTTTTCACCCTTATACGGTTTTTAATTTTAACAGAAGCAAACCCACAAGATTGGTCAGGTGTTGATTTGAACTTTTAAGTATTCAAAGTCTTACAGTACTAAGTGGTGTACTTAATGTGGTGTACTGAAAAGTAGCTAAATAAACCAGACAATGCATCTATTGCACACAAGTTAACCACTTTAATGTCTTATGGTTTAAACTAGCAATGTGCAAAAGTCAGGCATGAAAACGGGTCAGGGGTGAAAAAGGTGAGAAGGATATTAACCCTCTAAGGGTTCATATCCGGGTGCATGGTCCCCCATAAGAAAAATGAAATATTCCCTATTTTAAAGCATCAATCTAATGCATTTTGAGATACTTTTTTTTGCCAACCTGGGGAAAACTGGTGAAATGTAACTTCAGCCATGAGTCATGAGGCTAGTTAGGGACTTCCATAGTTAATGCGAGCGCGCGAGCGATTTTTTTTGCTGATATGAGCGAAAAATAGTTTTTGGAGCTTGATGTAAAACAAACAAACATCCGTTTGTCCAATTGGTAAAACATTGTCTAGTGAAGGTAATACGTTTACGTTTCTTAGTGTCACTGTCACTGTGTGTAAGCGGCACTAAGGGCTGCATAGACGTTCATTTTATTAGTAGGCCCTCCGGCCCAGAAGTGCTTCGGCCCATCGGGAAATCTCCCGGTGCTCCCGATGGCCAGTCCGGTGGACCACCTTACCTTCTGCCTTGTCAGTCCCCTCACCTCAAAATCTACCTCTTCAAAGACGGTAGCGTAAACTTTTCCACCGGAGCTTTAGCGAGCTGGCTAGTTGCGTTCTCTCCTGCTGTGTTCAATGACTCAATTCATCAAGCTGTAGCTAACGTTAGCTAAGTCTATGTCAACAGAGCTCCTGGGTGAGTTGGTGGTCTGCACTGGTGATGCAAGGCCCTTCGTGTTAATATTTCCATGCACTCACGCTCCCTTCTGACACGCGCACCTGTTCGCAGTTCACTGAATTTTAAAGTACAAAACATTCAACTTCAAATAACGTATTTTTTTGCCATTAATTAATTGTCTGTAGGTGTAGTGGTAGTGGAAGCTTCGGCCATCAGGTTTTTTAGGGAATGAGAAGTTTTCCTTTATAGGCAGTGGCACCCTGCTTACCAGATCAGTCCTTTCTGAGTCAGACAGGATAGATGACCACTCAGCTGGGTCAACTGGATGAGCTGCTGATCCATGGTGTAGGCTGGAAGTTGCTAAGGGCGTAGATGTGACATCGATCCCAATGACCACAGAAGTAGAAGGACCTGTAAAGAATTTACATTGATAATTATGATTTGAAATATTAATCTAAGGATATTCTACAGTTAACTCTGCAAATACAACGGCTGCTCTGCTGTTAACTTACCTGCCACATCTGCTGAGGTTGAAACAGAGATGGAAGGAACAGTAGGATAAGGGGATGCAGGTGCTGATAAGTGCTCCTCATCTATAATAATTAAAATAAGAATAAAAGCTAGCCATGTTAGATGTCATATTAGAAGATAAGGCCATTGTCTGTCAAAAACTAAACAAATCTCATATTAGTCATGGTTTATTAATATAAATATATATTGATCTTGGATTGTTGAAAACCAACCTGCTGTATCATCATCAACTGTAGCACTGGCACTTGGGGCTGGTGGCATTGGTTGTGACCCAGCTCCAAAATATTTCAACAGTGCTCCTGTAGGAAAGATTCATATGAGTACATAGTAAATTTAACAGAATGTTATTTTAACAACATAAACGATTTTACACAGCAGCAAGCCATCTGTACACTTGAAACCACAACACTTAATCTATAACTAGCTAATTGAGGCATAATGATATTGGAATATTATAACAATGACCGCAAAAGGGTAGGATCTATGCAAGCTACTCTAGGCTAGCTTTGTTAGCTATAGCTTAACTGTCAACTAGCCAGTTTACATTAGCTCACAATGTAGCCTAGTTACCAAAGTTCAATGGCAATCGAAATTTCTTTTGAAATGTCTTTTGCTAGTCTGCATTCGCCTAAGTAAATCCACCTAGGTGAATGCATACTAGCAAAATAAATGCCCATTTTAACGGGGGATCTAGCTATTGTTATATTTTGTTAGCTAGCTAGTCTAAGTGCTACCAGAGCCTGTTTAAGGAGAGCCTTGCCACTCCTCATTAAGCCCCATTGTACCGAATTGTGTTGCAGTTACATTGTTCCACTGGGAGTGATCGCGGTCGAGTGCAGAATGAATGGCAGTCCTTGGAGCTAAACGGCTAAATTTGTCTCTTTCACCTGATTGTCGTTGAGAAATCTCAGATTTTATTGTAGTTTTTGCATGTTCAACATGGATTATAGGTCAAAAATTGGATGAACGAGTACTTATGTCCTTTCGATTTCTTACAAGGTGAGTCGTTGTTGCCCATAACACGCTAGCATTCTGCTAATGAATGCTGATTGGTTAGTGATGGACTGACTACGACCAGAGACCCCCGCTTGATGACATCCGAAGTGGAATCATAATGTCAGAGCATTATCAACATTAGAAACAACATTAGCAAGCCAAAACTCTTTCTAGCATGTGTATTGACAGGGGGAGCCTAACCTGTCAGCTGTGTTGTCGATGCCTCGAGAGAGAGAAAAGAAAGTGACCGGAGCTTGCCGTAATAAGGTATCTCTGGTCGTACAATGTGTATGACGTCTCTGACATTCTAAAAGTCTTTTTAGAACAAAATAACTACTTTTAAAACATCTAAAAACACCCAGCAGTATTTTTTTTGCCTCCCCTTTCGAATTCCAAATTCAAATGACTAGAAAAAAATATATATCCTGAGAAAAGTGGATTTTTAGGGGTATAGCTCCATAGAACTCCATTCATTCTGCACTCGACCGTTAGCGCCATCACATCAGAATCAGAATCAGAATCAGAAAGGGATTTATTGGCCATGAAAGTTTGCACAGTCAAGGAATTTGCTTTGGAAGGAAGGTGCATACAATAAACATATAGTATCCTTAAATTTAAATATGTGGACTGTCTATACTAAATATCTATACTATATAACTATACTATCTATACTAAAGTGGAATTATATTTAAAATAAAATATACAATAAAATATAAGTTGCCTAATTTACAATATAAAAATACAAAAAATACAAATATGACAAAAAATACAAATGTACAAGATGCAGTAATGTAGTGCAGAATATTAGAGTCATTAAGTCATGGAACTAGTGTGGAACTGCAACCAGTTCAGAACCCGGAAGTATCCCGAGAGTGAGAGTTCTCTTAGATTATACATTAGGTGCGTTCGACATGGACTGCGGTTGCATGAAACGACCGGCGAGAGTAGCCGCTTGCAGTCGGGGAGGAGTTGAAAACGGCAGTGTGAAGTTGGACATTCCAGCTTCTCGTGGTTTGCTGCGTTGATGTCAGTCATGGCCGATCAAGCGCTGTTTGCTTACGTTACTTTATTTATAATTACACTTAGTCTTTCCGTTAGTAGAAGAGGTGGCCCAAAACCATTTCTTCAACAAATGTTTTATTCAATCAAATTGTTTGGTCCGGATTTGAGCATTGGCGAAACTGAAGGTGTCAGAATAATTACAAAACAAGCGTCAAAGTTGTCGTGTGTGAGTCTGGCCAATCATGAAATAGCTGTGTCGTCATTTGAAGCCGTGCAGTTGCTCTTGAGAAAATGCGCTCGGCTACACAGCCGGCAGTTCTCGAATCGATCTCACGGTACTTTGATGGCTACGTCACAGTGACCTAGCCTCGGCGCCGTCTCAAGTCGGACAAAAAGCCTAACCAGAATTCACTGTTTCAAGTCAGCCGCCTGCAGCTGGCTGCAGCGCTGCATGAAGCGGGGTCATGTCGAACGCACCTACTCTCTGGTGCTACACTAAAATGATAGCTAGCTCTAGTTAGCTAGCTAACGTTGAAGGCTTGTTTGACGCATCAAACTTTAGACAGTGAATGTTTATGGTTAAATACGGTAATTAATCATGCAAACATACCTTGATCTGGCAGTTTTTTCTCTTCCAGCTGTTTTCTTATTTTTTATTTTCTCTGCGCCAGAGGAATATGTCCTTTTTTGTGACATTGCTTTTTGCCGTGTCAAATTGGGATTGCCAACTGATCTCTGCTCTTCTCGAACAATCAACGACGTCATGTTGCTGTATGAGTGCTGACAAAGGCAGGCCCCCAAGATAATTTATTAAACCAGTAGTAGGCTATTATCTTGCTTGCCAGCCGGTCAACATAATATTGAGTTTATTGCAAATTTTTATAATTACCATTAACATAATATAATTTTAAAATTTAACTGTAACTTATTGTGCTCTTGACTAAGCAGCCGCTTAGTTCACTTATGCCTTGGGCCGGCCGTATGTTTGACACCCCTGCCTTAGATTATCCACTCCGCCAAAGTTAAATCTACATGTCCATGACATAACAATAAATGCTCAAATGTAATACGTGATTGTCTTGACTGAATTTAGTTTATTGGCAATTGGACATGCTGTTATGTAAATCTACAATCTACGATGCATGTTTGGGTATGTAGCGTCTTTGCTCTGCAGCTTTGCTCGTTGTAAACCAACCAATCAGCGCGCAGCTCCTCTATATATTCATGAGCATACCAGAAAAGGGAGAAAACCTAATTTAATTCCAGGGTTAACCAATGTGTTAATAAAAGTTTGTCCATTCCATGTTATGATTTGCTCTACTCTTAGAATACGATTTCAGTCCTTCAGAATATTGCAATCATAGGCGGTGCCCCATTAAATGTATACTCATTATTCTGTATTAATAATGAAGTAATTCACAGTAATAGCTACATCCCTCTACTCCAACAAGCTTTTACAAAGCAACAACAAATCCAAAGGGAAGGATTATGAAAGTGTGCTCTCATATTAGCTCAAAAATGAGACACAACACCTCACCCGACTGCCCAAAAATCTCAAGGAGAGGTATGGAGGAATAAATGGGCAATGTTTTAGCAAGAGGTAAATGAGAGAGAGGAACAGAAAGTGAGCAGTGTGACGCTCTTTTACAAATCTGGCCAGACCAGGGATGAGTGGGAGGGACTCAATGTGTCCTTTTTTTTTCTCTGTACATGCCTCATTGTAGTATCTTTGCGTAGAGGGAGGAAATCTTTGTTGCCATTTACTATGCTTAGAGTTGCAAAAGGTTTCCATGGGAACAGCATTGAAGTGTTCTGAACATAGATTAGATCAAATGAATAGATAGAGCTGCTTCCTGCTAACATGCTTGGCAGACAGACAGACCGACAGAAAGCTGAGAGTGGATCATGGAACATATACCTAAATAAGTGTGAGAGAGAGATGTAATTTTATGGATTAAAGTAACTGCTTCTTCTACATTCGGGTACAGTAGTAGTATAGACGCTTTCATTGAAGCTCAGGAACGCCCTTTCCAAAATAAACATTTTCGGTTTCCTAAAGAAGAGGGGAGACGAGCATGGATCAACGCGGTGCGAAGAGAGGCTTGGCAGGGGCGTGTCCAGACATTTTTGATAGGGGTGGCACCAGTGGGGCACTGACGTATGCAGGGGTGGGGTGGCATGAAGTGTGAGCAGGAGCGCCTGCGCACACGCTTGTTAAAGGGACCGGGCGACGCGAGCCTGCACTGGGGGAAAAAGGTTAACAAGTGCGCTCGCTTTGCGCACAAACTACGAGTTTGACAGCGACCTAAATACAATTCTGACCAACTGGTTGTCTTTGCATTCGTTTTATCTTTAAAACATTGCCCTCCTTTAGTTTTTTCGTGAAGAATTGACCCCTGGGCGAAATTAAGAACATGCTCATCAGACGCAGATCGACAACAGCTGCAGCAATCGTCAACGGAGGCTGACGGGGACAAGCGATCTCGCTCAAATAAAAGTTTTTAAAGAAACCAAAATAAAAATTTGACCGGCTGGTTAACTTGGCATTCCTCGTATCTTCTCAAAGCTGTCCCCCTCTTATTTTTTGGTTTACAATTGACCGAGCAGCGTAATTATGAAAATACGACTAATGAGGCTACATACTACTTTAGCGCATCTCTGCCTCTCAGGTTTGAGAAGGAACTGCAACTCTAAACAAGAGTGCAGTTTACATTCAGTGCCGTGGCCCGCCTCTGACTGGGCATATAGCCAATCATATTTTAAGATATTGGGGTGGCACTTGGGGTGGCCAATCAGATTGCAGGGGTGGCCCGTGCCACCCTAGGCCACTCCCTCAACACGCCACTGAGGCTTGGCAACCAGGCAAGAACTCAAGGATCTGTAGCAGTGTCCAAAACTGGACAGCTCCAGTGGTCCAGCACCCAGGACAGTGCCAGTCCCAGTGATGCGCAGCCGGCTTCCCCTAATGAGGGAACACACCTGGCAGTAATCTCAGGGGAGCATAACAGGCAGCAAGGTGGAGGACTGGACCCACCGCTCCCTGTCTGGAAATAACCAGACCAAGCCCATCAAATGGGCCTTGCCAGCAGATGCAGAAGTGGCCCCCAATGTAGAGCTTTTTTATTTTATTTTTGCCTTAGTTGATAAATAAATGTCCTTATGGACTCGCCCTTCTACCGCGTCCGTCTGGTCTCTGCCTTGTCATAATAGTTGGCTGTACTTGCTACATTGTATCAAATGTTATCTCAGATATGTTACGTGCGCATGTTGCTTACGCATGTTTAGAATGTATGTCTGATTATCTGTGTGGGTCTGCTTCCATATTCTTGTCTGTTGTCTCTCTCACAGTCATTCATTGCGCACCCACTCCCAACCTATCATTGTTTTCTAGGAAGACAGTAGCGCTTTTATGGCAAATGCACATGCGTCTTGTACCCTCTCTCTGAGACTACACCGTATTGCAGCACATTGGTCAGAGTGGAGATGGAAGACATTACTTGGTCTTTTAGGAACAGTATGGCCAAACGTTCAAGGATTCTTGTACTATTCCACGAATATCAAAGGGAACAAATTGCACACCTTCATCCCAGTCCTTAGCCGTGTCCCTACACGGCTTGCGGAGCATGGCCTTTAGGGTATGCACAAAACGGGGCTGAAAATGTGTGTACGCCACTTCCCACGCAAAGGTTGTGATTTATAAAAAACAACTTGACGGGAGAATGTGCGGTAATCCACGCAAACTTTGACCCATCTGTAGGCCTACGCACATTTTGGAGAAAGTGGGAATTGGCGACACAGATGACCTTACTGTAGTCAGACTGCAGAAAGTAAATGTGGGAAGAACGATTACTCGTAATATTTTTATATTTTGTTTTCCTCACAAATGTTTTTTTCACTCCATTTCATCATTATCATGAAGATTACATCCAGCACTGTTATTTGCGCTTGTACAGAGTGATAGTTGTTCCATAAACACCTGTACAATCCAAATTTTACATTTAAAACATTTTTTAATTCAAAATTCAGCACTGTTTCACCATCAGATTGTCCACTATGGGAGTGCTAATGTAGCCAATTGACCCGTTAGCTGGCATAGACTATTAAGATGTTGTCCTTTAAACAATATACAATTTGAAAGCCGATTTACTCGCATATATTGATGAGAGGGCAAATCTAAAATCAATTGAAATTCTAAACCAGGTCAGCCAGCTTCAGGAAGAATTTGAATGAATGCTCTCATTAGAGACAGTCAAGAAAAGTCATTGAGATGACTTTGTTGTTATTCAGCAGGAAGTGGCCCAACGAAGGAAAGACATTGCTGCCCTAAAAGGTTATAAAAGGTCATTTATATTTACTAGTGCAGTACCCATGAGGCCCATGCCCATGACACAGCCGGTGATTAAGATGTTGGTAAGTTGATTTGGTGTTAACTTAATTGAAGTTTATGGGCATGCATAAAACATTGTCACAGTTCTATAAGAGATATTACTGCCTATCCTCATGGCTTATCAGGAAACACGTTAATTCACTACAGTTACAACATAATTCACTGATCTATGCTAAAAACTACAGGTTTATCACACTTCTCAGCCTCCCTGGTAAAGTTTACTCCAAGGTGCTAGAGGGTAATAAGGTTCGGACGATTGTCGAACCTTGAACAATGCGGGTTCTGTTCTGGCTGTGGAACGACGGACCAGATCTTCACTCTCGCAAGGTTAATGGAGGGGGACTGGGAGTATGCCCATCCGGTCTACATGTGTTTTGTGGATCTGGACAAGGCGCATGACCGGGTCCCCCGGAAGATACTGTGGGAAGTGCTGCGGGAGTACCAGGTGAGGGGGTCCCTTTTTAGGGCAATCCAATCCATGAACATCGAAGCGAGAGTTGTGTCCGGGTCCTCGACATGAAGTGGAGTTCGTTCCATGTGGGGGTTAGCCTCCGCCAGGGCTTTTTTTTAATAGCGATATCCGTTGGTTACTCTGTCCTGTTTTCTCCCTTTCATTCCAAACCGTGACCAATGCCAGTCTCCCTTCTCTGCAGAACGCATTACTCTATAACACAAACTAGCCCCCCCGATCCGATGGCAAACCCCACCCTACCACCTTTATTAACTTACATTTTTGGCGGGAAACCATGCCCCATTGTGCCAAAAAGAGAGCTGAGCAAGAAGGCAAAGTTGTCGATCTACCGGTCAATTTTCGTTTCTACCCTCGCCTATGGTCTGAAGGCTGGGTCATGACCGAAATAACTAGGTTGCACGTACAATTGGACGAAATGGGTTTACACAGGAGGGTGGCTGGCTTATCTCTTAGAGATAGGGTGAGGAGCTCAGTCATCCGTAAGGAGCTCGGAGTAGAGCTGCTGCTCCTTTGCGTCGAAAGGAGCCAGTTGAGGTGGTTTGGGCATCTGGTAAGGATGACCACTGGACGCCTCCCTAGGGAGGTGTTCCAGGCACGTCCAGCTGGGAGGAGGCCTAGGGTAAGACCCAGGACTAGGTGGAGAGTTCAAACAAATATTTAATTGGTTGAACTCACTCCTCCTTTCAAATACAGGCCACCCGTGCAATAGAAGTTTTCGCTTTTTGGTAGCATTGCTCACTAAAGCTGTGCTTAACAAATAATCTGTGGATTTATCTAGTGCCCTCCTGTTTTCATAATGTGCTTATGTAGTGTCACAGAGTGTATCTACTCTACCAACTAACTCCTCCCTTCTCCACCCCTCTTCTACTGTCCTCTACTCCACTCTCCAATACTGTCCTCTCTACTGTCCTCTCCTCTACAGTCCTCTACTGCTCTCTCCTCTTCCATCTTCTCCTCTTTCATCTTCTCCTCTACTGTCCTCTCCTCTATTGTCTTCTCTACTGCCCTCTTCTCTGCTGTTCTCTCCTTTAATGCTCTCCTCTACTGTCTTCTACTGTCCTCTCCTCTACTGTCTTCTCTACTGCCCTCTTCTCTGCTGTTCTCTCCTTTAATGCTCTCCTCTACTGTCTTCTCTACTGTCCTCTCCTCTACTGTCTTCTCTACTGCCCTCTTCTCTGCTGTTCTCTCCTCTACTGCTCTCCTCTACCGTCTTCTCTACTGCCCTCTTCTCTGCTGTTCTCTCCTCTACTGCTCTCTCAATACTGTCCTCTCCTCTACTGCTCCCTCCAATACTGTCCTCTGTTGTACTGTCTTCTGTCTATGCAATCAGTCAGTTGTACTGCAAGATGGAGGCTGGTGCCTGGTACTTGCACATGAAGCAAAGGCTTCAAGCTGCAGCTGTTTATGATAGATGAGGTAAATGTATGTGTGGGTGTGTGGTTATTATTTTTCTAAGCTGACGTCACACACTAAAATGCCCCCTTCTAACCCCTTTCTCTCAGACCATACAGAGGAATGCTCTACATTAGTATGGTAATTACTGTTATTTATGTCTCTCTTGACTTTTTGACAAGCATCACACTCAGACACGCACACTCACTCATTCACTCATACACATGGACACACATTCATGCACACATTACCTCAAACAAGAAACACACTGTGTAAGAAAATACCCAATCAACCACCCACAATGAGAGACACCTCAATCAAACTGAATCTACAGTACCAAAAGGTACTGTTTGTCTCATTTTAAGTGAAATCTTCTAATTCATCTGCTTCTTTCTATCGCTCTATTGCTGTCTTTCTCTCCTTCTGTCTTTTCCTCTGTTTTCCCTCTCTACTGTCTCAGTTTATCCTCCTTTCTCTCTCCCCTTTTGCTTTTTCAACTTTGTCCCATTCTCCCCCACCTTCTTTCTCTCCCGGTTTTCCCCACCTCTCTCACCTACTCTTCCTTTCTTTTAAGCAAAGTGGCGTTTCTGATCTCTGGTGTCTACCTGGTCACCTGATGAGATGAGACCTGTTCATCTTAGGCCACATAGCCGGGTATTTACAGAAACTAATATTTATTTTGTTTCTGTTTACATGAACCCGCATAAATACGCCCCCAGCGCCATCATAACTATGCCAAACATGTAGGCGGCAGTGTAATGTGAAGGATAAAGCCATGCAAACCAATCAGAATTCTCAAAATAAACAACAACTACGAATAACACGATCGATTTCCTTTACCTTTCAGGCGCGAGGTTCATTTGTTTGAATGATTCACAAATAAATGCACAAATGTATTTCATGATTCACAAATGTAACGCAATTCACAAATAAATGACCCCATTACATTACTCGAACAGGACGCTCACATGACGTGATGCATTTTAGTCGCATACTGTGACTAGCCTACTGCACACGCAAACACAAAAACAGAGTTTTCAGAAATCTCCACTTTGGCCCGAGTTTTTAGAAATGATCTTTTTCCGTGATAAAACCTCAGTTTTCGTGTAAATGAAAGGCCAAAGTATGTATGTGTTTTTACTCCGTGTAAACGGGGCCTAAGTAAGAGCTTCCTCTTCACTGATTATTGTGGGGTTGTGTGTGCATGTGTCTTTACTGCATAGAGAATGATGAATGTGTTATGCTGCAGTGGTGGACATCTCATCTCTGCCAGCCACAAGCCACAGAATGAGTGCATCCAGCACACACTTGAATCTGTCTCTCCCCTTCTCACCTAAAATATGTTGTTTTAATGAAGGCTTCTGGCCTGAAAACTCTTTTAGTTGACCGTTTTAGTTGACCCATTGAGTCTAGCCCAGATATATGTAGGGTTAGGGTTAGATTCAGATAAAGCAGAACAACTATTTGGTAGTTGTTTTTTTCATTTCTCGTGCTTCTTTAAATCCAATAATTGAATACTATCTGGTTTGGAAATCAAGTGTCTCCTTCATAAAGTGTGTCCATTCACTTTTCATGCACAGGTTTACAAAAAAACAAAACCTAGTGTGAGACCATTTTACATTTTAGCTTTGGACCATGCATACACAGGATTTTTTAAAGAAAAGGATGCGGTGATTAGGTGACACGTTCACCAGACAAGAAAACACCATTTGCTTTGTTCAGACCACCCCTTAACCCCCCCCGACTTCATGCTTGCCCATAGCATTTTGTAAAAATTCAATATGCACCCCTGAAATGAGTTAATTATATGACCGTCTTGTGTTTGTCACACCACTAATTAGTCCTTAAAAATATATTTTTTTTACATTCTGTGAAATGACTTGTCTTGGCTTTTTCTTCAAGTAATTACCATTCATATAGATGCCTGTCAATCCAGCTACATTATGTCCTGCAAGTGCATGGCTTGTATATGGCTTGCTTTCTGTGTAATAATGCAATTTTGTTGTTGATTACATGTGTTAAAGGGTCATGTAAAGGTTGCATACATTGTATTTTGCTTTTCTGCGTATACCACTATACATTGTGAAATACATACCATGACAAATGGCAATTCATAAATAACTAAAACGCGTCTGCTAAATGGGAATCTACTTGCCCCTCCCCCATTTCACTGCATACTGGTCCACAGTATTCATTCATCCCCCATCATCATCTTCCCTCCTTCATCGTCCCTTTCTATATTTCCATCCCTCCATCCTTTTCCTTTGATCCTCATATTTCCATCGGCATCTCTCAAGTATCATTCCTCAGCAACATAATCCCTCTGTTATCATCTCTCCAAAATCAATTTTTCCTTATTTCTCTTCTATGAAAAACAGCACACCAGGAATAACAGACACAGAATTCTGTGTCTATTGTAAAAATGTAAAAATGGGTTTTACAACATCACCTTGAAGAACAGGATCAACACTTCAGACTGCAGTTCACCGCTTAGACACGCAACTGGTTTTAACAAGATTTTCTCTGTCTGTTTGTCTCTATCACTCTCTCCACCCTCTTTCCATATCCGTGTTCCCTGTCCCCAACTCTTATCTTTTTCTCTGTATCTTATACATCTCTCTCTATCTTTTCTGTCTGTTCCTCCATTTCCCCATACTCTAATGCTTTTTCTCTCCATCTCTTGATGAATTCCTCTCTCACCACAGTAGCGTTGACCAGCCATCAGATAGATTCAGATCGTGTGCAGGTTTATAAACCTGCTGATGGTCAGACACATGAACCCAACCTACCAGTAAATGAATCACCATGCAACATAGCCCTCAGTGCTAGCACAAACAAGCTGAACACATCAACATGAACACTTAATCACACACTTGCTAGACGAAGAGGGGGAAAAGAGAGGAGATGAGGGAAGAGATGCAATTAGAGGAAAAGAGCAGTGCGATTACAAGAGAGAGGATCTCAGAGCCACATTAGCTGTCTCTCATCTCTGAAAAAATGCAGAGCTAATCATTACTAGTAGTCTCTTACCTGTTTTTTTCCTCTCGGTCTTCTCTCTTTGGCTGTAACAGAGTCCCCTGTTGTATGCCTCCTTGCCCTCCTACTGGGCAGCAGAGACTGGCCAGATCACATCAGACTACCAGAACTGAGGTGTTTTTTAATGTATGTAAAGCAACAAGATCAAAAGATCAGACCCCAGTGCAGAGGTGGCTTCTCTCGTCTGTTTTCCCTATCTCTCCCAGGTCACGCCAGCCAACGCCACAGCTCACACAGATACACGCAGGCAGTGGAAGGCTCACAGACACACAGCAGATGTCTCACACAGGCTCGCAGTTCCCGAGTCATGGAGCAGAGAAGGCGACGGGGGAGGTGCACGGTTTGTGGCAGCTCCTACATCTCTGGATGCAGTCGGTGCACTCTAAGGCTCAGTCTCTCTCCGTCGCTCAGGTGATGGTTTGCCTCCCACCTTCTCTTCTCTGTCCAGGCTGCCTCTGTAAACAAGCCTGTCTGTCCTGTGTCCGTTTGTTGACTCTGTACAAGCCTGTCTGTCTATGCTCTCTGCCTGTCTTCGTGCCTGCCTGTCTGTGAGAGCTCAGTTCCCTCTTTGTGAGGGAACACTGCTCCCTAGCTCTACTCTCTAATGCTAAATCAGAGTGAGTGAGCAACAAAGCAGAGGGAGAGAGTGAGAGTCAAGGGGAGGGAGTAGAGTGAGCAGTAGAGAGACTGTGTGCAGTGAAATTAGAAAGCAGAAAAATGAGTGTCAGAGAAAAAGCAAGCGGGGGAAGGAGGGCATAAAAGTCAAAGAGAAGGAGAGAAAAGAGAAAGGTTGAGTTTGTTTCTGCTCCCTCTATAGGCATGTATCAGTTTCAGCTTCATGTGTAGGTGTGTGTGAGCAAAATCATTGAATGTGGTAGTGCGTTTGTGTGAGTCTAAACTACTCTTTGAAATACCCGTTTAAAATCTGGTGTTTTGTTTCTCATCTCTTTCACACAAACACATTGGCATTCATACATACATACACACAAACTAAAGAAGGGGGAGAAGAACACCCTTTTAGTCATGCAGTGTCAGGTTGTGAGGAAATGTCAACTGCCTGGGAACCCACAGACATTATAGGCTATGCCACTCCTGAGAGACCAATATATCTCTGTGGAGGAGAGGCACGCAGTGGAGAAAAAAAGACAGACAGAGCAAGGCTTGGCCTGATGACTGTCTACTACATGGTAATTGTGCTGGTAACAACAAATAACTATTAAGGCGGCTTGGTTTACCACTCACCATTTTCATTTGTTGTGATTCTTAAGTAATATTTCAAAAGAAGGGAGAGAGAAAAAGGGAGAGGAAAGGACGGAAGAGCGCGGGTTGTATAAAGAAGAGCAGGGAGGTAGGGAAAGAGATAAGAATTCAGTAAAATAGGAAACAGTGAGGAGAAATACAAGATAAATGAAACAGAAAAAGAAAATAAAGAGAAAGGGAGAGAAAGTGAGACGCAGGAATATTGCTCATGTTCTCCAACCTGATAAAAGAGGTGGAGCATTTACAGAGAGCAGTAGAGGAATACTAAACAGCCCCCTACTCTTTCTTCAGCAGTATATATATATTTCTCTCTTTTTCCATGTTCCTTGCTCCTTTTCCTTATTATTATTCTTTTTTTGTCATTTCAATTCCTTTCCTCTTTCTTACGTTCTCTATGCATTTCTCAAACCTCTGTCCTCTAGAAAGGACAAGGGAGGCTGGAGGAAGATGGAAAAGGAGGAGAGGAAAGAGGCAGAGGGGTGGGACAGAGAAGGATAGAGACAGATTGGAAGAGAGGTGGTAAAAGAAAGAAGGGGAAGAGAGGAGCAAGGAAGAAGGGAGGAATAGAGAATGGCATTAGGAGGGAGGACTGTTGTCAGGGTGATCCTTGACTGAGAGAATTGTTGTCAATTTTCCCATGTGTCCCTGATGGGAAGTGGTAATACCGTCTGTGTGACTCACAAAAAGACACATTATGACTTGAGTCGGTAGCATATCCTTTTTTGGGGTTTAATGTCAAGATGGGTGTCACGTATGTGTCAGATAAATATGTGTCATATGTTTCAAATATGTGTTTTTGTCTGTGATTCTTTTGTGTGAGGTTTGTGTTTCATTTCTGCGAGTGATATGTGTGATGCACACAATACATGACTGACTGTGTGTGTGTGTCTGATTTTTCAGTCATTACCAGGCTGGTGAAAGGAGGTGTGCCCTTAAATGCATGTTTTGATGGCTGCAGACTACAGAATAAAGACCCTGCAGATGCTCCTAGAAATAGACCCACAACCCATCAGACTTCCCTGACAGCAGACTAACAACTCTGCAGAATCATCTTGCTCCAAAACAAGAGAGTATTGCTGCAGACTACTGGCTGCATACTCTCCTGGCTGTTAAATAACAATACTGCAGGATGTTCAGGACGCAGAATAACATCCCTGCAGTCTCTCCTGGCTGCATACTCCATGCAGAGTCTTAATTTACTGACTAAGTTTCATTGTTGGGATGTGGCTGCAGTGCTTTATTATCCATAAAATAGCAAACATTAGCCCAAAAAATTCAGGGACACAGTCTATTTACAGTGTACTTTTATGAATCCTTTACATAATAGATGTCCTCGATAGGTAATAATCTGTGGCTGGTAAAAGAAAAAATGTTAAACATGCTACGTTGTGCACTCCTCATTACTTGCATAATATGTCTGCCTTCTGAAACAATTTTACCATCTACTAACCTAGACCTAGCTGTTGCTTCCTTAAATCTACTCTATCAAACATTTGGTGTCTTTGAGAGTTTAGGTTGGTTGAGGGATAGTTCTATGGGCGTATGTGAAGCCCTCTGTGACATGCTTGCGTGTAAAAAGGGCTATACACATAAATGTTGATTTGATTTGTCTTACTCTTATTGAAAACAAGATTATGTCTGTGTCTGCCTGTTAAACGCTCAAACTAAAGGAGCCTGGTAAGGCATGAGAGGAGTGAATGAGGCAGCATAAGGTAGAAGGACCTGAGGCATATAGAGGCAAAGATGCAGAGAGAAAGAGGCATTTGGGTGCACGTAATGTAAGGGTAATTATCCATGAGGAAGGCTGTTAGTGTTGTCTTTGATGCTGGCAGAAGACTAACAGATGGTAATTCCTTCATGCTGCAGCATTCCAAGCAAACCGTTGGATTACTGATGCATTTGGACTCAAATATGCAAGTACAGACACACAAGCACCCACACGCATACTCACACAAAGTCTAAAGATTCACATAGATTAACACTTTCTAAAAGGAGTCTCCTTATCTGTCCTTAATTGGGGGATTGAACACATGAGGACACTCTCTGGTCTTTACAGTAATAAGTCAATGAACCATAGCAATCTACTGGACAGTGTGGTCACCCACACATACACAGAAACATTATAATGAACAGGAACATGTATCATCCAAGTCAAATTTAATTGGGTGTGCTCAAGCCTTTGGCGAAAAGCACAACCTTTGTTCTCTCACATACATATTTATTATTGTTTATTTTCCCACCCCTAAGCCTCGGTCAATATTTGGACTACATAGAAAACGTTGGTGTCAAAAGTTTATTCTTGGTCCCGATTGAGTTGCTTGTATTGGAATTTATGTTCCGTTGCACCGTTTATGAGGATACAACGTTTTTGTGGCAAAAAGTGTCTTTTGTCACCGAAGGGTACTCAGTTCTAGCCTACGTCACTACGTCAGAACACTTTAGCAACGACGGCAGGAATACAACGTGATAGAGACATTCCAGCATGCAAGTTGGAGTTTAGATTATGAGTAAAAAATACCACCCTAAAAAAATCCCAACCATTTGGCGTCTGCTAAATGAATACATGTAAATGTAAATGTTGACAAAGCAATTTAGAGTGGAACTGCAGTCTCGGATTTTGATTTAGGTCGTGAAAGTCTTTGAGCGAGTGTGGGTCCCCCGTGAGACCGCCTAGTCTTAGGCGGCAGCCCAAAATGTACACATGTTTGATTAGCACCGGAAAGGAGAACGTTTCTTTTGACATAAAGTTTAGCTGTGGCATCGAAGACAGTACACACCATAGATATATATATCTATGCGACGCGGTCTCACTCAAATTCTTTAGCTTAAGATATGGCGATTGCGAAGACAGCCAGCGGCATATTTTTGTGATTTGTGTGAAACTTGGAATTTGAGTGAGACCGCATCTTGTTTTGACGTTAGCCTTTGAGTCAGACTCGGTCGCCAACTGGCAGTGTGTAGTACTGTCCTAATTTCGGGCGCTTTCAAACAATCAGCAGTCAGCTTGCCTCTAGCAAACTTCTTTTGAATTAGCCATTTCCCCCTAAATTAATGTCAAACTGATTTACGTTTTGGGGGCCATATTTTCAGTTAACAGACGGTACTGTTTGAATCGCGATTTCATCTGAAATATTGCCAGTGACAACGTTGTTACAGTAGCTTGTTTCAAAGGGCGTTCGATTGTTTCAAAGGGGGTTCGCTTGTTTCAAAGGGTGTTCTTAATGAATTATGCAATATGAGTAGGCTAAATGCTTGAAAATATCACTAGAAGGGAAAAACTTAAGGGGACGGACCCACCTGCAACCGACGCAAGCAAGCACACCCTACAATTTCCTCTAGTTCTAACTTGTTTTAACTACATGCTCTTATGTTTCTACCCATTGGCACTTATTTGCTTTTCACAATGTATGCATCATGTTTTGGCTACCCACAATGTTTTGGGGCTATCTTGTTGTTTATGATCATTGACCTATGCATTTTTTGTAAAGCTCTCTATTGGAAGTCGCTTTGGATAAAAGCGTCTGCTAAATGAAATGTTTTAAATGTTTACCTTTTCAATTTCAGTTTTTGTTGAACCTATTGTGACAAATGATGTTTCAATGTGTGTTCTCTCTTTTACAAATGAATATGTAGCATAAAAATGTTAATATAATGTACTTGAACACTTGAAGAGCTCGGTGAAAAGAGATAGAAGCCAATAGAAGCCTTTGAGATTATAAAAAGACACATGGAATGCAACATGTGTGTGTAACCATGTGAGAACACCAAAGGCAAACCTTTCCAAACCTGCAAAATAGTCATAGTTTGACAGCTTAGTCATCAGAATTGGTAGCTCCATAATATGACTCCTAACTTCTATATCTCTCTTTCTGCTCCTCTGTCACCCTCTCGCCACCATATCCAGGTTTCACAGCCCCAGTGTGGTTGGCACGATGAGCTGTGCTGCTGCCTGTGCCCGCCTTCTGGCTCTGAAGGTAGCCACGTACTCTCCGAAGCCATTTGTTTTGAGAATAATGGCTTGCTAATGAAGTTATTGGCTGGCTAGCCAGCTCATCCAAAACCTAAATGGCTGCTGCAGTCGCCAAAGTTTTCATAGCACCCATATGTGTCCAAAACTGTGAACAAACACTACGAGCAGAATCAACTCTTTGAGGCCTCCATGTCACACCAGAATCCTTTAAATGTGTGCGTGGTCGTGTGCTGCTGACATATTTGCTGAGTCCTAAAAGAAAAAATAACGATAATACACTAGTCCTGACAAAACGGCATTCTAGTCCTGACAAAACGGCATTCTTAATTCCAAAAACTGAAGATCTAACAAAGTCTGAGTATCCTACGTAGAATTTAGGAAAGTATGTGAGAACAACACAATTACCTTTCTAGTTGCTTCCGAAATTTCAGCTCAGCGTGAGAGGAAAATGCATTGCTTCTTTTACTGTCTATAATCATCATTATCGGAAAACGCACAATTTTAATTGGTCATCAATTGACTTTGAGTCCTGTGTATCATTAGATTTTACAGAGGGTCTGGGATCGCTCCATTGACAAGCTTTAACTTCCTTGAAGGCGGGTATTCTGTTGAAGTTTAAAACTATTGGATCTGCCCCAGAGCCACTCTGATCTGCCATAACCTAGCGTTCGCCACTACTGTAACGGAGCTAGCTGCCGTAGCTGTAAAATCAAACATTTCCCGAACCCCGTGGGGAGGAGGGCCACAACATCATGGCCACAACATCATGGCCACCAACAAAACTCAGAAAGGTATGTTCTTGTTCCGGCTTTAACTTATGGATATTCGGAAATGTTCCCACAACTGACAGAATAGCTTCGCTCGCATCTTTCTCCGCCGCCATTACTGAACTACAACTCAAACTAGTGCACAACATCAACGTCATCGTTCTCTATGAGGGGCCGTGTAGTCCATAATTCAAACTCACCTCTCATACACACCATTGAAGACCTTTTGCCTTTCACAAACACAACTGAAATACACTCACATTCACTGCTGAACACCTCTCACGTATACTAGTGAAAATGGAACCTCACACAATGACAAGTGAGAACCTCTCATACTCATGAATGAGAACCTCTTTTATACCACAGTGAACACCTCTCACACGCACTACTGAAAATGTAACCTCTCACACGCACAACTGAAAATGTAACCTCTCACACGCACTACTGAAAATGTAACCTCTCACAGGCACTACTGAAAATGTAACCTCTCACACGCACTACTGAAAATGTAACCCCTCACACGTACAACTAATTATAGGACAATTTACTAAGCAAGATAAGACAATTTTATGTATATGCTTCATACTTTGTGTGCACTTAAGTTTACTGTACAAAATACAGTAGATGCAAACAATTATAACAATTTGACTTTTTTGATCATTTTGCTTTATAATCCCTTAAAATAAGTTATATTGCCAACCTTGGCATTTTTATCACTAATCTTTATGTGCATTAGATTTTTTGTGGATACATAGCTATATATTTTTAGAATTAGAATATTACTTAAGACCAATACAAACAAAGGATTTTTAGAAGTCTTGTCTTGTCTGTTCAACTGAAAAGTATGAACATGAAAAGTATGAACATGTACAGCACTCAGTAATTAGTTGGGGCTACTTTTGCTTGAATTACTGCAGCAATGCGGCGTGGCATGGAGTCGATCGGTCTGTGGCGCTGCTGAGGTGTTATGGAAGCCCAGGTTGAACTGTCGCATTCCTTGTGTCAAGCCACTCTTGAACAACAGACAGTGTCAGAAGCGTATCTCAGCACCTGCTGCATCTTCGGAGCACTCAGCCTCAACTAAACCCAGTTATTCTTCTGGGGAATCACTGGGTGGGAGAGGCTCCTCTGTTCTGGTAGTGAGTGGGCTCACTGTGCTAGCTGCAATGTCATTCGGTGCCTCTTCTTCATCTCTGAGTGCCACCTTTTTGGATGTGAACCCAAAGTGTGTGAATGATACACTCTGCTTTTGCTTGCTAGCCATTGACTTCTCAACGTTTCTGTTTGGTGCACATGGCTAACTATACGTACACAGGACTGGCTTGCTCCGCTTGGCTTTTTTGTTGTTGTTGAATAAATGTTTTGAATTCTGATTCAGATTAAAAACATTTTAGTGACCATTAGTGATAATATTTATTTATTTACATTTACATTACAT